>JAJJWW010004539.1:0-84533 GCA_023531295.1 Papaver armeniacum
ACGTGTCAGCGCTCTGTGACGGTAATCTTCCGCTGGGCCGATACCTCAAGGGAGCAGCCTCAAGAAGATACGATGTCCAACCGTCATGTCAGGCAAGATCCGGGCGAGTTACTCTATCAGACAGGTGGTTGAACAAGATCTAGGGGCATATCTCACCAGCAGAGCGTCTGACCTTCGGCCCATACGTAGCGGTTCCTTGAAGAAGACTCAGAGGAAAACCACCAAGATACAACATCAATGCGCTTCCATCAAATCCCAACTCCAGTACCATGCACTGACTCCCACAATGATGAAGCAATGTCCAAGATATTCTATATCGGCTCGACAACGACTCCCTCTGAACAAACCATGTAAACCAACGAGGCCAAGGGCTCGGCCATGGGTTCGCAGAGGTAACCATCGGCCGAAGAGCCGCTCCTAAAACTGCCTTCCTCCGGCGGAAAGCTGCTTCAATGGTCTATCCAAGAGCCGCCTCAATGCTCTCTCCGGGACCCCTGTTCATCATGAATCAGTACAACACTCTCTCCGGGATCTACCTCAACGTTAGCACCGAAGCCACTTTAACATCCTCTGATCGTTTCCAACACTCAAGCTACATCAATAATCAACGCTCGGTCAAGTTGTCTTTGATGTACTCATTTACTCGACATCGTCTCATTCATCCTTCATGAGGATCCGAGAGCATGAAAAACCACGAAGTCGATAGGAGGGTTATCGTAGAGCAGATATTTTCATATAGTTGAGAGGCGCGGTGAACAACTCATCATCGATGTTCGGCATATCTTTGAGAAATTGTCAACACTTCACGACTTGGCACAGCATTATCTCGAGAAGACATCTCAACGAGGATTCTTTCTGCCGCAATGAAATAAAGACAGGGAGTTAGAACTTGTATGAAAGCATATGAGGAAGTGTCGCCACACACGGCAAGGACACTGACTCACACAATGTGATCCAAACATCATTCAAATGCAGTATTGATCAAGCCGTACGGTACAAGCCTCAAATGCGGTATTGCTCAAGTCAAAGGTGGTATTGCTCAAGTCGAAAAAGGCTGGTGTTAATCATGACATAGAGTGAGTATAATAGCGCCCTGACAATGGGCAGTTTGGTGAAGCACATGGATGACGTTTGAAGCATGTACACGGTAGACCCACTTTCAAGCAAAGCGAGACACAACAAGCCCACGTTCGATCAAGCGGCGTGATAACCTGACGAGCAAAGCCGGGCGACGGTCGATCGATTAGGCACATCCCCACGATTGGCAAGCGGCACAATAGCCCCTCGGCCGAAGAAGTCATAGCAAGGTCGATCGAAAGCGAGCAAAGGCAGGCATCATGCTAGGGGAACACTTTTACGGACGTCTCTTGAACGTGACATGCTCGAAGAACAGGACGACCCGTCTCTCTGAGTAACATCTAACATTGTCTCATAAGTTTTATCTTTAAGCTGTCACCATCTCATGCCTACCACACAATAGTGTAACCATTGTGTGCTAGGCGAGGACTTAATGTTGATGGTGGATTTTCTTTGAGGTTGAGTTTGTAAAAAAACCGAGAAAAATCATGCGGTGACATCTTGTAAAGATAAAGCCATTTATAAGTGTTGGATACTCCTCACTTAATTCGGCCTTGTATTTCTGTACTCATTATCAGTGTGGCATGATGGCGAGTGTTACTCTTATAGAGTAACACGAACCTCAAGCACTATAATGAATCATTATCGGTGTGGCATGAGGTGAGTGTTACTCATACGAGTAACACGAACCTCAAGCACTATAATGAAACCATGTACGAAATACCCGTGCGGATTTGATTCTCGGTGTGTTATACTAGCCGAGCCTCTCGGTGTGTTATACTAGCCCGATTGAGCCCCTCTCGGTGTGTTATACTAGCCCGATTGAGCCCCTCTCGGTGTGACTTGAGCATCGGACTTAGTATGTATCGGTCTCCGGATATGATACGATCACGATCATCCAACTCCACAAGCATGATTGGATGACCACGGATCAATTCCATCACCTAAGCATGGTATGGAATATCCACGGCCTTAGCTTGCCGGATATGATCGATCGCGGTCATCAACTCCACAAGCATGATTGGATGACCACGGATCAATTCCATCACCCCCAGCGGTATGGAATACACACGGCCGACCCGCATGGTCGACCATTGGCCACAGCTTGCCAAGAAACCGTCCATACCAAGCATTATGGGTGGAAAACCTAAATTAGGGTTTGCGGCATATTACATGTGCGCAAAAGCGGTCTCAACCATCCATCTTCGCGGTATAGATGGAGGGTGTAGATGTAGACTCAAAGGGCCCGGAGCATGTCGACACAATCACCATGTGACCGCCTACACACTTGACCAATCGGTCAAAACCAACCATGATTGGTTACAACAAATTCGATCTTTGCTGAAAGAGCATGGTCGCATGGCTTTGAAAGCCAAAATTAGGGTTCAAGCCATCACGCGCGTCCATCTTCTCCGGCCACGAATGGAGGGTCACGAGATTAGATCAAGCAGGTCCGGTTATGCCGCGCATGACCAGTGGGCCCATCTACCTCCTCATGCGGTCGGCCAAGGCATATCATGCTGGCCAATCCATCCAGCTCAAACATGCGTGGTTACACTTCCCAAATTGCAAATCGATCTCGACCACTCAACTTCAGGACCAGGTGGGTGGCTTAGATCGCGTTTTCATGGGACGGTGAGACATTAGCGTGAACATCAGCCTACCATCTTCACGCCAAACCGGTTGGCCAAGACACGACCAAGCTAGGTCGTCTTGGAAAACGCGCCCGGAAAGTATGACGCGCGGCTTCTTGCGGTATCAAACTTACGTCGCAAAATCAATCTCGACCACTCCTCTTTGACGGTCAAATCGAGTGGCGGATCGCGCTTTCATGAGACGGAATCGAGGCACCTACACCATCATGCCGTCAACACGCATGTATGGTCGGTCCTCTCAAAATCCTTCCCATGCTTGGTTTCGACCAAGGTGAAGAGTGATACTTCGCACCTCTTTAAAAACCTAATTTCATCAACGATTCGCGAGATAGTGTCTCAAACATCATCTCATCCGTCGGGCTTCTGACTTGGTTATACAACCACAGTGGGAGTTATTTGGTTAGTGAGAGTCATTACCCATCACTTTACCACACCGTCTGATACCTGCATAAAATACACGATACTTCACAAGTATCGACTTCCTTATTCCGATTGACGTATTACATGCTACCTTTCGTGGATCCACGATCCACACATTCCAGACATCAATCATGTCACTGGCGGGGATACATGCGGGGTATTGGTCAGGCGGTTTACGGCGTACGGCGTGCAATGCGCCATCACAAAACGCGTTAGGAAGTCATGGACGGTTAGAGATGAACGGGAAAAGTGGGCAAGGCTGGTGGTGTGTTCTGGACACACAACTCCAATACTCCATCATTCCACTACCTCCACTTCCACGAGAAACGTGAATGAGGCTCAATGACTTGTATAAATGGGTTCTCGCCCTATTTCCAACAACAAGGAATGACGGAGAACAACACAGGTTCGGGCAGAAAACCAAGTGTTAATACAAAAAATCGTATTCAAACACCCGAGCACTGCTTGCATCAACCGCAAGCTTTGCTCATTTTACATTACAAGTCATAAGCAAGCCAACATCTTCACAATCTCAACACCTTCTTCGCTTCCCTCCCTAAGATCAACCCCATCTCCTTCCTTTGTGGCCGAAACAAATGGAACGGCCATTTCTTGGTTTAGGTGGGACTTGCATGATTGATCTCTCGAATCTACAAGCACTCACCGCGCAGTGCATTTGTTGAAGGTTTAGATTCATTCCTCATCCACACCCCAAATTACCAAATTCTGCAGGAGTAGTTTTCACCCATCAACAACCATATCTACCGATTTTAGAGAACATCATCAACAATCGGTTTATGTTAATGCTTATATGAACCGATTCTGGTTTGGTTTCAGAAAAATTTTGATGAGAAATTTCAGAGATTCATAGTTAAATCGTTGATGAATCCCTCTTAAAAGGAACAAATTAAAGGAATTTAACTTAATCACTCGAATTTGTTTGTCACCGATTTTTTTTTTCAAAAACCAAAAAATAGAGAATTGAATTGTTGTTTGTGATTAAGTTTTAGTTTTTGATTTTGATGAATTGGGTTTTAGTTTTTTATTTGAATATTTTTAATAAAAATGCTTTAGATTTTAGTATTTGTTTTAGATAGTTGGAATTATTAAGAATGTATAAAGGTAATTTAGTATATTAATACACTTTTGACACCCCTTATCCTTCTCTATTGTGCGGATAAAGAAATCCATAGGCCCCAAATAATGGTCCTAGGCCCCACACTACCCAGGCATTTAAATAATATTTCCTTATCTCAGTGTGTGGCCTCAAAATACGTTTGGACCTTTTCTTTTCTTTTTTTCGCATCAGGGGATAGGGATGTAGGAAGATTTTACAAAAATAGGGAGAGATATAAATAATGTTGAAAGTAAAAAAATTTGTTATATTTATGTTTTACATCACAAACCCGGGTGTTGTGAGTCATAATGAGTTTTTAGAGATGTACAACTAGGAATGTATCAACCAAGACTTTTAAGTAGCTCGTTCCCTTAGTTATTGTCGCTCAAGAACTTGCTGATGTCGTTGATATCCCAAACACCTATAATGTCTGCATTTTGTATTAGTGTGTGCTTGTACTTTTATTTTAGAACCTTATTACGCACATGAAAGGCGGATAAAAGGCACTGATGGACCTATGAGAGGGCAAATCGGGTTTTAGCCCCGGAAGCCCTCTAGTTTACAAGCCAAATCTTTTTCTGTTTTAGTTAAATGTTAGGTTTCTTAAGTGTAAATATTTGAGGCAACCCAACTCCAAAATGAAACACATTTAAATTTACCTTCCCTTATTAGAAAGGTGACGACAAACTCACACACAGAAACATAATGGTGAAACAAACAGTGATGATAATTGTCTCGATAAACCATGACCCAAAACTGCTCATGATTCAAAAGTATCCACTTTTTTATTTAGGGAAGGAATCATTGATGCTACAAAATCTGCAACAAGGATTCCACCAACGCGTTTGCAAATTCAGTGTCGTTAATATGATAAGGACACTTCTTCACCTGATGATTTTCGTTCATGACAACTAGATTCTGAATTTCATCAATGAGAGTGGTAGTAGCAACAGGATCATAAAAGGTTTCTATGGTGAATCCAACGCAGATGCACCCTTCTCTGACAAATATATAATAAAGTAAATACACTTGTGCGTTAATCCTAATCACTTGATATTGATCCTATAGTGTTACCGTACCTATCATCAAGTGAACACTTTGTTGTTGATTGTCTCGATTTCATATCCATAGACGATCACACAAAGTGAATACCATAGTCGTTGTATTGTCTAGACTTTGTCCATAGACGATCACACTTGGTATATGATTTATATGTTGATATTTAAAAGATTGTGGTTTATTTGGGTACCCTCGTCTTTTCAGTCTTGGCAGGAAAGGTATTGATGTTGCTATAGTGTATATGTTCACAAAATTTATTTTACAGTTTACCGTGGATTTTACATAGAAATGTAAATTCTTAATTTTATTTCAGTTGGATAATAAACGGGAGAGGAAACCTGATCAGTTATCTCTCATGGGTTGCGTATTACTGATTACCTCTCCTGGTTTCTACCTTGATAGCAGAAATTATGTTGATGAAACATTCCCGCATAAGGATCAGGTTCAGAATGGTCGACGATATTGGTTAACACTTATCATAAAAATAGGGTAACTTTCTTTTTCTGGTCTAGTCAATAAGATTATGAAACATTTCGAACTATTTATCTCTTATTTTACATATAATGGATTTTACTGGACCAATACATGATTTTCAGTTAGTTTTTTTTGGGATTGGTTCTTGTCTTATAGTAGGAGGTCTAGGAGCGGTATTACTTACTAATACTCTTTTTTCTAGCCTTTTCATTGGGATTGGTTTTTGTTTGTATATCCTTATTTCATATTTCATCGAATTTTCATTTTGTAGTTGTTGCACAACTCCTTATTTATATGGGAGCCATAAATGTCTTAATTATATATATTTGTTGTTATGTTCATGAACGACTCAGAATATTACAATGATTTCAGTCTTTGGACTATTGGGGATGGGGTAACATCACTGGTTTGTACAAACATTTTCGTTTCACTAATAACTACTATTCCAGATACGTCATGGTACGGGGTTATTTGGACTACAAGATCAAACCATATTTTGGAGCAAGATTTGATAAATAAAGGTCAACTAATCGGGATTCATTTATCAACTAATTTTTTTCTTCATTTTGAGCTTATTTCTATAATTCTTTTAGTTTCTTTGATAGGTGTAATTGCTATGGCTCGTCAGTAATAAATACCATGAAAAAAGAATTTTTTTTGTTCTGGCTTAGCCTATCCATTTTCCTTCAATTCCATGGTTAGCTTTTTCAGGTATAAAATGTAAATTTTTCCTTTTAGTTCAATCTATTATGAATATCTCCCTTAGTTCTGTACTTGTTAGATTAGAGTTAACCAAATTAGTTAAGGTTGAATTGTTGTTCATATTGAAATTAAAGAAAATCAGATTGAGGAGGGTTTATGTCTCATTTAAATTATCACACTAACAAATACCTAAGGAGTTGGAGATTACTTTGTTGATAGATTTAGCAGGAGTATTCTTGCTTGATTTGACATAAATCAAATTCCTTGCAAGGCGTTCCATGGAATCGTGGCGATTGTTTCATCCGAAGATATGCTAACAAGCATACATAAATCCTTTAATACAAGGTATGCCAATATAATCAGACAACATCCATATTATCTTTGAGATATGAGTTGATATCTCCCGACGAGGAGCGTATCCAAAGTATTTGCATTGATATCTCATGAAGGAGAATATATATATATCCATATTAAAATTTGGTAGTGATGGATTAGAATAACTCTAGAGAATGATGTAAGATCGTTATTAACTTATTAATAACTAACTATCGATAATATTTAGGGTAGCTATTGAAATCACATTGTGGATAAATATCACCCTTTGCAAAGGAATTTTTGATTATGTTGATATGATTGGAAAATAAAGACCTTAGTTCATATTAAGTTGTTCTCTCACTTGTATACGCTTTTGGCACCTAATTTAGTCCCAGCAACCACAAATTTCATAAGTGTAATGAGATAATTAAGATCAATTGAGTATAACACACTACTTTTGATAATGAGTTTCGACAGACACTAACCAGTTTGACGAGAGTCTTAAAGTCATAAATGACTCGACATATAATCACTCGGGTAGCAATTATGTATTTATACACGTATAAATTTTAATAAATTTTTTTTTTTGTCAGTCGTTGATGTTGTATCATCTTAGTTATGCTCTTGGCATTGATGGTGAGTATTTTATTGTTCTTGAACATTCATGAAATGGTTTCGTTAACTCATTTATAAAGCATTTGGAACTTATTACTCATGAAACCATTGTCATATTTCTGTTTGAGATGTGATACATTTCATTTCGGTTACTACAGCTACTATAAGATTTGCAAATATGATGACAATGCCTTCCCTCATTTAGGGGAAGGAAATGCTACATCCTGAAGAAAAAAAACAACGTCAATTATCCGGTTTACTGCCAGAAATACAATATGAATATACATCGGATCTACCTCATCTCAGTTTTTACACCAATCATTGATATGTAGGTGTTTGTAGGTGAAAACGGTTTTTGCTGATTTCGGTAATTGCGGGTGTGCAGGTGAGAAATAATTTAAACCCTAAACAATGTAATGCAAGGGATTACTTTAAATTCGAGAGATCAGTCTGTACAAGTCCGACCTAAACCAAGAAATGGCCGTTCCAGACTTGCCTCGGTCACAAAGTGGAGGAGAATGGGTTGGTTTTGTGGAGGGAAGCAAGGAAAGTGGTGAGACTAGAATAGTTGATTCTGGAAGAGTAGTTGGGTTACTACGACTTGTTATCAGAAAAGTGAAAGAGCTCCCAAGGTGAGCTAGCAAGTAAGTATTTCTGAGTGTTGTATCTCCCATATGAACTTGTTGTTCAATGGAAATAGTTAAGACCTATTTATACAAGTCGGAGTAAAAACGTACCCTGGTCTCATTAAGGAGTGGGGAAGTAAATGGGAGGAGGTGGTAACCGTATGCATGGAATTGATGTTCCATAAAGTGGTTAATGCATGAAATTTCTAACGTTATGGAATTGATGTCCTATAAAGTTGTTAACGCATGTGATTTATGTCCCATGAGCGTTTCCCACATAACTTCCCGTATTTACTAACCGCCTCACCCTTATGACACTTCCTTATGACAGGCGTAGTGTACGCCGCACGCTGTAAACCGCCAAACCAATACCCAAAGAGGATCCCCCAGTTTGTGTTGATGTCTCGAATGTTTTGGAAAACATGTAGCACGTTGTTGTGGCTTGGCAAGTCAAGCTCGGGAAACTTGCCAGCCTGGTGACCTTCGATGGTCGAGATTTTGCATCTTGAGACGAGGGGCAACCGTTGATCGTTGCGCGCTTTCGTTTTGGTAGCCGTGTAGTGAGGGCCAACGTGGTGGCGCAGCTAGGTTGGCATGTCGTTGGCATGGCAAGGTTTGGCGTGGCCAAACTTAGGTTTTCAGGCTAAAGGTTACCATGTGTCGTCTGGTAGCCTTGGATGGCTAGGATTTGCTCCTGGGATTGAAGGGAAACCGTTGATTGTTGCACGCCTTCGTTTTGGTAGCCGCGTAGTGAGGGCCAACGTGGTGGCGCAGCTAGGTTGGCATGTCGTTGGCATGGCAAGGTTTGGCGTGGCCAAACTTAGGTTTTCGGGCCAAAAGGTTACCATGTGTCGTCTGGTAACTTTGGATGGCTAGGATTTTCTCCACAGGATTGAAGGGCAACCGTTGATTGTTGCAGCGTGTGGGGCCTTCGTTTTGGTAGCCGCGTAGTGAGGGCCAACAGGGTGGCGCGGCTAGGGTGTGGTTAGGCTTGGCGTGTGGGGCCAAGGGTTCGCCTTGGGCGTGTCTAGCTTTGGCTAGGTGCGATTTTGAATTGGCATGTGGGGCCAGGGGTTTGCCATGGGCACATGGCGTGGCTAGGGCCAAGGCAAGGGCGTTTGGCTTGGCATGATGTGACTAGCATTGCTAGGGCAAAGGCAAAGTGCGTTTGGCGTGGCGCGACTAGCTTGGCTAGGTTTGGTTTGGTTTGGCATGTGGGGCCAAGGGTTCGCCTTGGGCGTGCTAGCTTTGTCTAGGTGCGATTTTGGCTTGGCATGTGGGGCCAAGGGTTTTCCATGGGCGTATGGCGTGGCTAGGGTCAAGGCAAGGGCGTTTGGCTTGGCATGATGTAACTAACATGGCTAGGGCCAAGGCAAAGTACGTTTGGCATGGCGCGGCTAGCTTGGCTAGGTTTGGTTTGGCTTGGCATGTAGGGCCAAGGGTTTTCCATGGGCGTATGGCGTGGCTAGGGCCAAGGAAAGGGCGTTTGGCTTGGCATTATGTTACTAGCATGACTAGGGCCAAGGAAAAGTGCGTTTGGCATGGCGCGGCTAGCTTGGATAGGTTTGGTTTGGCTTGGCATGTGGGGCCAAGGTTTTGCCATAGGCGCATGGCGTGGCTAGCTTGGGCTAGGTGCGGTTTTGGCTTGGCATGTGGGGCCAAGGGTTTGCCATAGGCGCATGGCGTGACTAGCTTGGGCTAGGTGCGTGACCAAGCTAGGGTTTTGGGGAAAAGGTCGTTTGGTAACCTTAGACGGCCAGGATTTGCTCCTGTGATTGAAGGGCAACCGTTGATTGTCTCACGCATTCGTTTGATAGCCGCGTAGTGAAGGCCAATATGGTGGCGCGGCATGGGCCATGGAGAGGTGCGTTTGGCGTGACGCAGGTAGGTGTGCTGGCATGATTTGGCGGAGGGCATGCATGGTTGCATCTTTGGCGCGGTCGGTGTGGCTGGCATGAGGTGCGAGAGGTGAGGCTATCATGATTGGCATGCTTTGGCGCGGTCAGTGTGGATGGCATGATTTGCCATTGGCACAGAGGTGCGGCTAGCATGGTTGGCATGCTTTGGAGCAGTCGGTGTGGCTGGCATGATTTGCCATTGGCACATAGGTGTGTCTAGCATGGTTGGCATGCTTTGGCGCGGTCGGTGTGCCTGGCATGATTTTCCATTGCCATATAGGTGCGGCTAGCATGGTTGGCATGCTTGGCGCGATCGGTGTGGCTAGCATGATTTTTTTTCCTTAGCATGGTTGGCATGCTTGGTGCGGCTAACATGATTTGCCTTTGGCATGCATGGTTGGCATGCGGTCGGTGTGGATGGAATGATTTGTCGTTGGCACAGAGGTGCGTCTAGCATGTTTGGCATGCTTTGGCGCGGTCGGTGTGGTGGCATGATTTGCCATTGGCACGAGAGGTGCGGCTAGCATGGTTGGCATGCTTTGGCGCGGTCGGTGTGGCTGGCATGATTTGCCATTGGCACACGTGGGAATTAGGGTTTGGTTTGTCGTAACCTAATTTGAAAAATATACCCGGTAATTATTTAGGAACACATTAAAGGTTTCAGTAAATGTGCATAGTAAATGATTGTTACTTTAAATGTTGTGACATCACTGTCTGCTAGGGTTTAGTGTTTTACGATTTTAACCCTAAGCTAAAAACCACCATCAACATTAAGTCCCCTGCTTAGCTTGGAACAGGTACCTTGTTGCGAGGTAAGCATATGATGGTGTCAGACAAGGACGGAATCGAGGTGTAAATCATTGCAGAGATGGTCAGGAGAATCCGACTAACCTTTTTGAGTGGTAAAAGAGTTTTGGCTTCTCGTGTTGCCGGCCCTGCGTAAGTTGTACTGGGAATGCAGACCGTGGAGTGGTGAGATGAAAGTTACCGGCTTGTTCTGGTCGTACATCTCTAAGGAAAATGGGGCGCGGTCTTGGAAGGCGACGCAAGTGGACGGCTTGGCTCGAGGGGCCAAGAGGTGGCGTGGTCTTGGTAGGGTGAATGCGCGTGGGTGATAGGGTCGCGACAGTAGAGCAGACGGCTTGGCATAGTGTGGCCTTGGCAAGACGAGACGTACACGGACGGCTAGGCGTGGTGGGGGAGCGGAGATGGAGCGAATGGATTGGAAGGGGGGCCGCGGCAATGGCATGGTGGAACGTGCAAGGACGGCTAGGCGTGGTGGGGCCGTGGTGTGGTGTGAGTGGTCTTGGACGTGGAAATTGGTCTTTGCGGGACCGGTTTCCTCCTTTCCTTCCTTGGCTCAAAATTAGAAATCCTTTTCTTGTTCGAACTCCCAAGTATCACGCCTATAAAAAGGATGGTTGGCCCCTCCCTTTGATTCACGCCCTTATTGTTTCTTCTTTTGTTGCTTGGTAGCGGTGAAGTGGGCGAGCGGATTAGGTATGTCTTCTAGTACTTCTTCTGTGACTTGCTTTTTCTTTTGTTTTCTTGTGTTGGTGAAAGAAAAACCTAGTTGTAGGTGTACCTTTCCATGACCGTAGTAATGTTGACCGCCTCAACTCGTTGTGCAAAGTAAGCAAGCGATAGTAATTGCTATCCCTTTTCCATGAAAACCTAGTTTATCAGGGTTTACTCCTTGTCTTGGTGTAGCCGGGTGCATGGTCCCCTCCTTTTTTTGGGCGCGTCTATCTGGATGAGCGCGAGTTTCTGGCTGCATGTAGTGGTGATGTAGAGTTGCGGTTCCCACTTTCGCGTATGCACGAAAGGACTTTGAAACTAATTAGTTTGTGCCCGAGGCGGCTCCCTTGCGTCCAATAGAATAATTTCTACACGATTTATGTAATAATTCCTGCTCTTCTTGTTCTATTGTAGTTATCGCAGCTGTGACGGACCGGAAAATTACGCCTTTGGCGCGTTGCCCCGCAGGCCATAATTCCCCCGGTGCGCCATGATGAAGCTAACTTTCGGGCCTTAGGGCTAGGCAAATGCACGTCCATTTGCCCTTGCAAGCATGCTCTTGGAGCATGACGCAGCTAACTTAGCTTCCACACCGCTCCAACATACCCTTGTTCCGCAAAGGGTTTATTAAGAAAACCAAAAACTTTCTTAAAACGGCAAAAACGTCTTTTGAGGCTCTAAACGATGGAATTTGGCTAAATTATGGTGACCATATGGATCTACATGTCTTGATCTTTGGGCCGTTTCCCATCAAAATTAACTCCTCTTGAGCCAAATTACGACACTCGGGTTTTTGCCTCCGGATAGCTTGCTCTTTGTAGCTTGATAGGAAGTATGAGCATCCACTTGCGGCATGCAACTAAGCCTCATCAAGTCTGGCCACAATCATCTCTTGCGTCGAGCTACCGAGCTTAGATGATATGAGGGGCCAACGTCTTTGGACAAAGCAATCTCTGCAACTCATTGCGGCTGCCTACGTACCCTTCCCTACTCTAAAGGGATCAAGCACAGACCGTAGTTCATCCTCGAAGGGACAAGCAACTCATTCCAACTCGTTTGCTAGGCCGTGGCCAAGCAATAGTGGTAATGGCCTAGTCCGTATAGGCCGTTCCGTCAAAATGCATCCAAGTGATGCATGTTCGGTCCGCAATATGGCATAACGATGCCTAAGCACCAAATGCCCTCTTCGCGAGGCTACGCAACTATAAATGAGCCTTAGGCATCATTTATACTCTCCCGTCTAAGCTATGAAGCTTACTTGGTACATAGTCCGCATATACACCTTCAACCAAACTACCCCTCCCTATATATGTCTTAATGGAATTTCTACAAGTATGGAAAGGGGAGCATATTGACATGCTTTCTTCACTATTCATGGACGTTGCCATGAATTTCTGAATGACCGGCCAAGATGGATGTACATTCAGTCCTGGCTCACATGCCAGTTCCACTGTCCGGCCATGTGGGCCGTCCACTGCCAACCTGATGTCCGGCCATGTTGGCCGTCCATTTCCAACCCGATGTCCGGCCATGTTGGCCGTCCACTGCCAACCCGATGTCCGGCCATGTTGGCGTCCTTTTGCCACCCGATGTCCGGCCATGTTGGCGTCCATATCCAACTCGATGTCCGGCCATGTTGGTCTCTACTGCCATCAACCCGATGTACGGCCATGTTGGCCGTCCACTGATAGGTGTAGAATACACCGTATTTATTATCTATTATTTATTCTTTCTTTGCTATTTTTAAATTGTAAATTATGTATCTTATGTTTGCTTTTGAGTGTTATTAGGTGTTTTGGAGTCATTAGAGCAAAACGAAGTGGAACTAGCTCAAATCCAGGATTTCTTCTCATCATGTGGAAGTGAACGAAAAGACGAAGCTAGTAGCGAAAGAATGAGATTATTCGGACACCGTATGAAGAAGGCGTGAGCTTTTGAAGCATATCGAGTAAGGCTGCCATTTTGGTGGCCCATATCCATCGATCGGGGTGTTTAAATCTGTCCGTACGACATTAGTCCTACACTAGGTCGAAACAGACCAGTCTTCCTCATTTCTACCCCTTTTTGGTTTTTTGCTGCTTTATGAGATGATGGTGAAATCGTTGCTGCCGGAGTAATTGAAGATGAGGATTTAGTCGGAAATCGATAGAGTGATGATGTTGTTTATTGTTATCGATTCAAGACGATGGGTGGAGGAATTTGCAATTAGGGTTAGCAACCCTGAGTTGGCCTGGTGATGAGTGCCAAATAGTGCATATTTATACACCTTTTTATTGGCATTTTACTCATCTTTTGCGCTTAGAAATCGAGATATTATCCCAGTTACGTGTTTTCTTTGTTTTCAAGAATAAATATTTGTATTAATTAATTTTGTGTTTTTAGGTAATAAATAAAGTCCGAGAAAGCGAGGAGCTAAAGAGCGAAGAATTGGAGTCAAACATCTATGGACGAGATAGCCAAAGCCGCGCGCAAATCGGTTGCAACCCAACTAGGAAGACATGGGCTAGAGCTACCCCGACCGGATAGAACCCGTTCATCCCGAGCCGTCGAGATCTCGCTTTGGCTACATCCAACGGTCGCTACCTCCATGCGCATCGAAGATCATTTGCTCCCGTCAACACCAGATTACTCCAAATCCTCCTCGGCCGTTCAGATCTTTTCCAGCTAAATCCAATGCTCCTGCGACTTCCCATCAAACATCGATACGTCCGCTCTGCGACAAAATGACCAACACCCTATACCCCGATCGGCCGAACCCTATTCTTCTCTTCCTCTTCTCTTTCTTCCTCTCCCCTGCAGAAACCCTACCTCCACCTTCTTCACCCATACCACCACCGAGCCACCACCTCCATCATCTCACGACACCCCAAGCCGCTCCACCTTACCTAATCACTCTCTAGTTCTTTCATAGCTTCTTTCCTAGGAGCTAAGAGAGAAATAGACGAGAGATAGGTTAGGGTTTCGATCAATCAATCAATTGAAGAAGAGTCGAGCCGATTAATCAAGAGGAAAGCTCGATTCAGAGGATATCGAGTATAGGGTTACAATTATTTTGTTTTATAATAAATTAGGGTTTGGGGATTTTTTTGATTGCATGTATAAATAGAAGAAGAAAGCTGTGTGTTAGGGTTCACGCTTTGGGCTTCAGAGCGCCACTCTAGTTTAATTGTAGTTTTATTGCTGTTTTATGATGTTTTAATTTAGTTGTTAGGGGTATCAATGAAACCCTAAATCCATGTTTGAGTCATTCTTGAGTGCTTAATGTTATTAGATAACTCCAATTCTAACACCTCAATGTTTTTCTCTCATGAGTTCATGCCATGTATGGATTGTAGTTAGGTTCTATCTATGTTGAGTGTGTTTCAGCTCTTGTTTCAATTATCAAATGCTAATTCCTTTGATTAGTTGTACTTAATTAGACAACTAATGCTCTGAGTTGGTTAGTACCCTTTTGTGTATTTGAAGTGTCACTAGGAGAAACCCTTTAGATAGGTGATAAAATTGACAAATTATCCTTATCTATCACAGGACAAGAAAAGCCAAATTAGTTGAGCACATAACATGGTTTAGTGGTGAATTTGACAACCCCAGCACCCATTTATCCTCACTGTTTCATTTTTCCTTCATTGCTTTGACTTTCAACATCAGCCGTTTCGGCACAAAACTATCTGCTGTTACTTTGTTACTCATTTGAAGTCAGTTAAGCGTAGCCATAGATCATTGTAAGCATCCCTCGTCTCTGTGGATCGACCCGTACTTGCCGCGTCTCCGATAGACGTCGTGCACTTGCGGTATTACAAGTAGGCACATAAATTTATACATCTTAGAGGCCTACCAAGTTTTTGGCGCCGCTGCCGGGGACTTGGCGTGTGCCCTGTGGATTTTTGTTCTTGCCTTTACTGAATTCATATCACCCTGTATATAATTACTTTATATCATTGCATGTAACTCTGTATATATGTGTTAAACTATCTCTTGTTTCCCTGCCATTGTAACTATAACATTAGTTTAAAGTTCATTCATCCCTGTACATATCCACTTACATTTGTGCTTACAACCTTGTTTAGTATAAGTAGGCAGTAATTTCATCATTTTCTTTTCCCTTCTTAGTTTTTATCTTATTAGTATAACTTAGATGCTAGTGTAGTTTCCCTTCTCTGCATTTTCTATTACTTGTTGTTAACTTAACCAGTGCATTTAGTTCATTACACTTCAGCTGAAGTTATCGCATCTGCACCTTTTGTATTTTCTTATATGCATCACTACCCTGTAACATAATTAGTTGTAACAAACATCCACTTCTGCATCTTAGTTTTGTAGTCTAATTGGTTCATTTGTGTTACCTGTAGTCTAGTTAGTTCATTTGCTCTTGCATTTTAGTGTTACCTGTAACTACCATTCCCTGTCAGCCCAAATATTCTCCTTTTCTTTGCAGCCTGCACACTTTGAGAACCGAAATTTGCTTTGCTGGTGAGCAGGTGTCGTGATTTCTTGTGCAAGCCAAAGGGAGAAAGGCAAGGAAGGGCGCAGACTTAAGGTTAGCCATTGTCTGCCCTGTGCTGTGTGCAAACCTACTTTTTGAAATTGCTGAGCATATGACCTGGTGCTAACCCTGTGAGCCCTGTATTGCCTTGTGTTCACCACCTTGCTAGCCCCCTGAAGCTGCAAGTGTTGGGTCACAACTTGGAAAGCCAAGTTAGCTGAGCATAACCCTTGCCTACCCTGAGCTCAGCCCTGTGTCTTGTGTGTGCTGATAACCCCCTTTGCATAGCCTGTTTAAAGCCTGCTAAGCTTGCCCTGCACAAGCTGTGCTGTGCTGAGAGCTGCCAATTTTTGCTGTGTGCTGTGCTCTGTGAGCTGCCAATCTAAGTTGTTGCACCTAATTGAGCCCAAAGCTGTGTTGTGTCAAATCTTGTGTGAGTGTGCTTAAACTGTGCTGTAAATTATCTGCCCTGTGCAACCCTCCAGCCCCCTGAAGCTGTGAGGCTGTGTTGCGAATTGCTGGCCTTGTCTTTGTGAGTCTTTGGCTTTGCACTTAAGCTGCACTTAGAGAGTTGCTAACCTGTGTAGTGCTCATTTGAAATCTGTACCTTGCCTGTGATAGAAAGTGTGAGTTTGTGCTGCCTGTGCAACAGTCTGAGACCAAAACTAGGCCTGCCCTGTGCTGTGTGAACCATGAGTATACTCTTGGCTTAGCTCAGCCCCTCTGCCGCTTTGAGCTTGAGCCGGCATCCTAGCTAAACCGGGTTATTTGAGTTATTTTGTTGCATAACCACCCAAGCTAAACAACAACTGCAAGCCCAACCACTGGGCTTGCACTCTACCTCTTAGAGCCCACAATCAAAGCTGGGCTGAGTGACCCCAAAGTGAGCCCCACACTGACTAGCCCACCTAATGAATCATAACTGAGTGAGAACCACTAACTTTCGGGCATACATTTGGGATGCTGTTTCAAACTGAGCAGCTGGGCGGCATAGGCTGAGCCCACATAACCCACACAGCTGGGATAACTAAACCCATAACACAGGCTTAAACCAAGCCGAGCCCACACTTTCCTTTGAGGCTGCGGTCCCAACAAACCAAAGAAGCCCACTGGGCTCGGCAAACAAATTGAAACTCTTTTAGGCCTACTGTGCAGTCTCACAAATCCTGGGCTTCAAACAACAAATCCCAAACAAACCAAAACCAAATTGAGCCCACAGCAACCTGGGCTTCCCACATAAACCAAAGCTCCCAACAAAACCAAATGAATCCCATTGAAACCAAATCCCAATAAACCAAAGCCCACATAAACCAAACTAAATTTTGAGTTCAATTTGAGTACTAAATCATGACAGGATTTTGGTCTGCATCTGGGGATGAAACAAATCCCTTAGAGAGCATGCTTACGGGCACGCTTCACAGGAGAATCCCATACCATAGTGATTTTTAGGAATTTTATGCGCCTTCTCGGGGCCACGACCTCACATACCCTAATCACTATGAGCACATGTATCATCCATCACGGGTTGATAATGAACACTCTCCTCATACCAGTCATCACTTCTAGATCAATTAGAAGCTCGACTATCTCGGCTTAGAAAGGCAATCACATGAGCGATCTGTCAAATCTAATCCCCCTAGGCACTATGAAATGCATGCTTGCACCTTATGTGGTGGCTTAGACCATCTTGATCTTGTTATATTTTGCATGATTTTAGGCAGTCTAGGGAGAACCATGATTATCCAATGTGCGAAGTGTCTAGAAGTGACCATCTTTGGCAACTATTGGGACCATAATCAACTTTGCACACATGCATCATTCACCACAGTGGGGAGATGAACAATTTTATACTCCCCAACTCTAGTTTGCAATCAACAATGGAAACACTCATGGAGCAAAATGCTAGGCTTGAAATGAATGCAATGCATGTCCATCCATATAGCAACATGTATGAATTTCCCTTCTCTAGTGAACCTCTTGCACAACCATACAATGAATATCCATATGAGGAATGCATACCCACTAGTGAAGACTCTCCTTCAATAGAAAAACTCAAAATGATTCTTCTTTGATTGAATTACAAAATGATAGGATTGAAAATAGTGTTTTCTAGTCTTACTCATGCAACCAACACTGAATACGAACCTAATCCAGAGGTAGATGAGTATACTAAAAAATACTACCATTTTGAATGGAGAGATGAATTATTGCTATGATGATGATGATGATGAATATGAAGAGCATGTGTATTGTGAAAATGTAGTAGAATCTTTAGGTTCGGAGACATTAAGTGGCTCTCTGTGAACCCTATGAATGATGCTTCTTCGATATTCATGCATGTGATGTTGATGTGGAATTGTCCTGTGAAAATAAGCATGCTTTACCACTGTTTGTGACCTAGGAATAATTTGAATTGTCTGTTAACACAGGATGATTCAATGCATGTGCCGATTCCATGCCTAGGTTCTGACATGATATCTCTCTGGTTATGTTGTGCATGAGAATGATTATGATTATGACATGGAGATTGATGAACTGTTTTATGCAGGTGAACATGATTTACCCTCTTCTGACTTTAGGAAAGTGTGTGAGGGTACAAATGATTTTATACATGAAAATAACTTAGATGTACCTAACCTCTCTCTGAGTCACAAATTGAAACTCCTCCACCAAACCTAGGTGTAGTTTGTCACAAAATTGCAAAACCAACTTTTCTGAGAATGTCTAATCTAGGTCTAGAACTTTGTGCCTCCCAAGTCCTCTTGGACTATTTTGCATCAAAGTATGACACCTTTAGGGGACCACAGTTGGAATATGTATGTCTGCCTGTTCTTAGCAAAACTTATTTTGAGTTAGACCTTTTGCATGATGTACCGTTAAAATTGCAAGATTTTGTGCTCCCAAACACACCCGTTCACAAGTTTAGGTTTGGGGGAAGCTCATTCACATACACAGTCTTACTTGCACTCTCATTTTATATTTGTGTAAGGCTATTGATGTTTGTACATACCGTCTTTTGGGTTGACCCTCAACTCTTTAGATTGTTGGTTTATGGTGAATTTTCATTGTATATAATCCAGTAGGACTTGTTAAATTTTTTCTTTTCTTGAATCGGTTGAGTCTTCTTGTGCATATATTGTGCTAATCCGATATGATCTCCAATGAGAATGTTGGATTCTATCCTTGACTAGTGAAGCTCTAACCGTGCTCCGCCGACATCCGGTAATCTCTTCCCTTTTCTCTTTTCAGCATAGTTCTCATGGTATGTGACTGTTTAAATTTTTCCTATCTGTGACACATTGAGGACAATGTTTGATTTAGGTTTGGGGGTGCATTTGCATTTAGAGTTTTTAGTTTTTAGTCTTTTATTTTACTTTTTATTTTCAAAAAAAAAAAAAAAAAAAAAAAAAAACTCTTTTTGCACATAAAAACCTCCAACTTTTAGAGATTTTAGAGTCACTAGCATGCTTCTAGCTATGTTTACATAGAGAGTTTTGACCGAAATAACAAAAGTTAGAAATCTTAGGAGAACACAATCGGGTTTCTTAGTTGATTAGAGTGTTAAAGTTGGATTTAACCAGCTAGGAGGGCGAATTAGGTGCTGTTTAGATATTCGGTAGTAGAATTGTGATCACCCATAGTGGAGACTACCCATTTTACATCAAGTGAGGCACCAACCTTCAATTTTTTTGCAACTTTCTAGAAAAGCTGTTAGAGTGTGTGTCACCGTACGTAAATTCATGGTAGGAATGGTGAGCTACCCAACTTCGCACCAATTTCAGCACTATTTTGATCTCTTGAGTGCTAGTTTTTGTCAATCATGAGGGTGACGTCTAAAGATGAAAACTCCTTCTAAATATCGATTTGCAGTTAGCATCACTCTCTCTCTCAATCAGCAAGACCCATAGAAACATATCATCGTCAGCAAGCGGAGCATCATCGAATATGGAAAGAAAAATTGATATAGTCCAAGGTTTATGTGCAACAAAGAAAAGAAAATAGGATGAGAATTAATAAAATTTATAAAATCAAGACAATACAAGTGTGGAAAAATTGAGTGATAAAGTCCTTTGTCCATGGAGTTAGTTGCCTCATTATTTGTATTTTTATTTTCACTTATTATAAAAAAAAAAAAAAAAAAAATATTGTAGTTTATTTTTGCTACCACCATGGTAAAGAAGAATTCAAAAAGAAAAATCCAAACAACAAGGAATTTGAGTAGAAAAATTAAAATTTGTCAAGTTTTGTGAAGTTTAGAAGTTCATCATCAACATTTGAAGACCGAAGACCGAAGATTGAAGGCGTTTCTATGGTTCTTATGAGAGAGTGATATTAATTGCCGATCGGGTGAGAAGTGAGTGAGTACTCCACCCCTTGCTAATGGTTGATTTCCTTTCTTAGAGATCATCGAGAAAAAGATTCTTTTTGTCCACACTTCTGTGGAGTCTCAGATTTTATTTTCGGAAGGTTATCCTTCTTACCTACAACGTGTGCGGGATTTCTCTCTTTACTCCTGCTGCACACGTGAGAGACTAAAAAAGCTATCTTTTTGAGTGCAATTATCATAAAACCCTAATGGTGAGGCAGAAGTCGAGGCTTATGATCACAATCGAATCCGAATTCTTTCATATGGTATGGTTACTTCTCGCTCAGCACTTAAGGATGAGAAGGCGTTCTTCGATAGTTCTAACTTCTTGTTACTAGTATGCGAAACTCTATGTCCTCATAGCTTCTTGGAGGCTTGAGACTCTTGTACACTCGAAGTTGGATAAGGTTTTGTGGGTACACCTGCGGTAAACCCTCACGAGACTACAACTCGTCCACTAGGGACACCTAGGGGTTTAAAGGCTTAGTGCATACGCTAAATGCATTCGAGAGACTGCGACGGGGGTATAGTTAGGATTTCTTAATTTGTTTCACTTGAGGACAAGTAAAATTCAGGTTTGGGGGTATTTGATGAGTGCCAAATAGTGCATATTTATACACCTTTTTATTGGCATTTTACTCATCTTTTGCGCTTAGAAATCGAGATATTATCCCAGTTTTGTGTTTTCTTTGTTTTCAAGAATAAATATTTGTATTAATTAATTTTGTGTTTTTAGGTAATAAATAAAGTCGGGCGAGGAGCTAAGAGCGAAGAATTGGAGTCAAACATCTATGGAGTAGATAGCCAAAGCCCAGCGCAAATCGGTTACAACCCAACTAGGAAGACATGGGCTAGAGCTACCCCACGACCGGATCCGAACCCGTTCATCCGAAGCCGTCGAGATCTCGCCTGGCTACATCCAACAGTCGCTACCTCCATGCGCATCGAAGATCATTTGCTCCGTCAACACCCAGATTACTCCAAATCCTCCTCACCCGTTCAGATCTTTTCCAGCTAAATCCAATGCTCATTGTGACTTCCCCATCAAACATCGATACGTCCGCTCTGCGGCAAAATGACCAACACCCTATACCCCAGTCGGCCAAACCCTATTCTTCTCTTCCTCTTCTCTTTCTTCCTCTCCCACCAAGAAACCCTACCTCCACCTTCTTCACCCATACCACCACCAGAGCCACCACCTCCATCATCTCCTGACACCCCAAGCCGCTCCACCTTACCTAATCACTCTCTAGTTCTTTCATAGCTTCTTTCCTAGGAGCTAAGAGAGAAATAGACAGAGATAGGTTAGGGTTTCGATCAATCAATCAATTGAAGAAGAGTCAGAGCCGATTAATCAAGAGGAAAGCTCGATTCAGAGGATATCAGAGTATGGGTTACAATTATTTTCTGTTTTATAATAAATTAGGGTTTGGGGATTTTTTCAGTTGCATGTATAAATAGAAGAAGAAAGCGTGTGTTAGGGTTCACGCACAGGCTAGCCGGAGACGCCACTCTAGTTTAATTGTAGTTTTATTCTTTGTTTTATGATGTTTTAATTTAGTTGTTAGGGGTATCAATGAAACCCTAAATCCATGTTTGAGTCATTCTTGAGTGCTTAATGTTATTAGATAACTCAATTCTAACACCTCAATGTTTTTCTCTCACAGTTCATGCCAAGTATGGATTGTAGTTAGGTTCTATCTATGTTGAGTGTGTTTCAGCTCTTGTTTCAATTATCAAATGCTAATTCCTTTGATTAGTTGTACTTAATTAGACAACTAATGCTCTGGGTTAGTACCCTTAGCTGTGTATTTGAAGTGTCACTAGGAGAAACCCTTTAGATAGGTGATAAAATTGACAAATTATCCTTATCTATCACAGGACAAGAAAAGCCAAATTAGTTGAGCACATAACATGGTTTAGTGGTGAATTTGACAACCCCAGCACCCATTTATCCTCACAGTTTCATTTGCCTTCATTGCTTTGACTTTCAACATCAGCCGTTTCGGCACAAAACTATCTGCTGTTACTTTGTTACTCATTTGAAGTCAGTTAAGCGTAGCCATAGATCATTGTAAGCACCCCTCGTCTCTGTGGATCGACCCGTACTTGCCGCGTCTCCGATAGACGCCGTGCACTTGCGGTATTACAAGTAGGCACATAAATTTATACATCTTAGAGGCCTACCACCTGGGTCTGTCGATGTTCAGTTTTAATGGAAGAGAATTCAGAGCTGTTTTAGCGTTAGAATGGTTGTGGGTCTGTTTTGAATGTATGAACTCGTGTTGCAGGGAATGAAATTGAATGCTTTCGAAGTCAGCAGAGCATTCACCTATAATGCATCAGCATAACGCACAAATAGTGCTGGATAGAATGCCTGAACCACAGGCCGTGTCTTGCGGCCGGCGGTTCAAGTCTCTTCTCTTTGCCATTAGCTCTCCATGAGTTTGTGGGTCATATATGAAGAATGAGAACATGTTTCCGAAGTTAAGACGCTGTATACTTTGTTTTGTGTTTTGTTTCAAGCCAAGAAATTGGGGAAGAAGACCTAGTTCTACTGCCATGTTCTTGTCACTAAACTAGGTACTTTGCCAAGTCTAGCCGCAACCAATTGTGCTCTGGAGGATTGTGTTCAATGGGTCAAGGCTCATTTATGAGTTTAAGGAGAGTCTGAAATGGTGGCATTGAGAAAGGCTGTGGCAGAGCAAGTCAGGTGGTGCTGTGGCCTGGATGCAATGGCCAGAGCTGAGATTATGGCGAAACTGTGTTGAAATGGAGCTGAGGTTCTGGCCTGAGCTTGTGTATGAGGAAGCTAAAGCTGCGATTAAAAATTTGTAGATGGACTGAGGTGGCGAACACGCGAGTGAACTTGAACTGCGGATGGTGGTGGTCTGAGCTGTGAGAGAGTTGAGATTGGAGGTGGATTTACTGGTGCAACTAGAGATGCAGATAGCCAGTGATGATGAGCTTGGTGGTACTACAGTGTAATGGTGGTCGATGGTGGTTGAGAAGCTGGGTTATCTCGAATATGGATTTTAATCTCAATTCAGGGAAGACAAGGATCTGAAATAGGCTGGTGGCTTAATTTGTGTTGGGTACCGGCAGGATGATGATGAGAGAATCGACAATTGCACCGCAATTGGTGTCGAATTGAGCTGAATGAGTTGCAGTTCAGTGATTGCTTGCAGTTCGAGTATAAGATGTACAAGGGTTGGCTGGTGTTAGTGGCAATGACTGAGGTTGCAGAGGTAACTGTGCAGCAGAAGCTACAACATTGAATTAGCTGAGCTGCTGCTGAAGCTGTTGCCATGTAAAGCTGGAGAAGAATAAGCTCAGGTGAGGGTTGAAGCAGGCAGTGGTGATGTTGTTGGTCTTGAGATGTTGCAGGTGGAGTTGGTGTTGTCTCTGATTTTGGCAGTGATGGAATATGGAACAGCAAGGCCAAGCTAGTGATGGCCTGGATTGTGGCTTATGGCAGTCAGACAAGAGAAGACAGTGCAGTGTACAAGGGCGAGAGAATGGCAAAGATGGGCTGCAAAGATATATTCTGGATGCAATGAGAACTGGTAGAGGAGATGCAACGGGAGTGAAGCATGATTCAAAGGTTTAAATGTAAATTGGTGATGGTGCAGTGCGCTTGATGAAAGCTACAATATGACAGTAGTGGTGATTCTAGCTGTGACAGTTAGCAACAGTCTTTGGCATCTTTCTAAGGATTGTGATTTAGGTCTGATAGATGTTTCAAAGTTGGATTAAGCTAATGCTTGAGCCAAGTTCGGCGGGGAGAATGAGGCTGGAATCATTTGGGTTACGATCGCGATTACACTTGGGGTCAGTGTCTGTGACAATGGGTCTTGAGATGAATTGTAGCCGGGAGCTGGTGGTGCAGCTCTGGTGAATTGGTTGAGTTAGTTAGTTGTAGCCGCAGGGAAAATGGAGTTGAGTTTCATGGGATTAATTGCGGCTAAGAAGAATGCAAGAAGCACAACTGGGTCTCTTGGTTTTGTGCTAAGAAATATTGAACTGTGGTGCTACTCGCTTTTGAAATTGCATTGAGATGGTTGCAGGATATGTCACTACTGAGGCTTGAGAATGAAATGAAAGTCTGCGAAATTGTGCGAAAACGCGACAGAAGAATGGCAAGCGGTGGTGCTACTTAGGTTGTCGGATTTGAACTTGAACCATGAATCATAATGGTTCACTTTGAATCATGAAGGGGGTTCGAGTCAGATGCAAGAGTCGACGGTCCGATATATGAGCTACGAGTCGCGCTTTTAGGTACATTTTCGCAAGGAATGAGAAGTTGGGTTAGATGGATTTTGTGAATGTATGAACTATAGAGAAGCGAGAGATGAGTTCTTTGGGAGTACACACTTGTGGCGACAGTTTCCGATGACAAAAGTGGTGGAGATAGTTTCACGGCGGCCGGATTCGGTGATGACGTCATCAATTCCAGCGACGCTTTTGGACCCAAAAATTCCAGAGACTTATTTTCACACATGGGCTTGGTGGACTAATTTGAGACGGGTTTGGAGAAGACTTAACCTACTTTTGGGTATCCTTTTGGGGAGGCATATAAATAGAACTTTTTCTCTAAACCTAGATATATCTCCATTAGGAGACTTCTACTTTGGTTCTAGGGTTTCACATGATAGGTTCTTCTAAACTTTCTATGATGATTTCCAAAAACACAAGTAACTAAGTTTTTATTATTGGTTGAAGATGTAGTTGGATTTTGCAACCAAGTTATGATTTTTATGAATTAGTTTTCTCTCAATATTATCGTTTGATTTCTACGGGTTATAATAATTGCATGATTGAAGTATTGCAATATGATTGAATGTTTGTTTAGTCGAGTCTAGAATTGATTGAACTCACATCCATATCTATAGCTATTTTAGGGTTTTCATCGAGCGATAACCTTGAATACGAGTAGCATGATATGATTCTAGGTTGTAGTGATACATCCTTGTAATCATATGTAGAAATTGACCTTTGTTCGAATTGTTTGCGCAATGTATTTCAATTGCATTGATTAGCCTATTTTTGAAACTTAATGCTCCTAGGAATTGAACTTGATTAGCGCAAGGCGTTAGGTTATTCTTTAGGTAGATTTCACATACGCATCCCTAATGTGTGTGTTGATAACTTTGGAAATTACGGAGTATTCTTGCAATAAGGTATTCTATGGCTTTTGATGATAGCGAGATTAAATACGAATTCTATTCATATATTCATAAACTTGTTTACAATTGAAGATGAAACCTTTATCCAATATTTTCACATCCTTGATTTGCTTACTTTATTTGCTTTTTGTTTATTTTTATTTACACAATCAGAAATTCTTAGGGTGTTTTATATAGGAAACCATAACAATTTGACAACCTAGACCTCTCTGTGGGATCGATCCTTTCTTGCCCTTGCTATATTTATATTTTGAGTAGTAAGAAAGTGTAAATTATTTTGACGCTACGACAATGATCAAATTTTAGCGCAGATTCTTGGGGGCAGCGGTTGTTAATTGTTTTTGGTTTCTTATTTTTGTATTTAGTTTTGTTTTACTTTTTCTTATTCTTTGGTTCTTATTCGAGTTTTGAGAATCTCGTTTCAGGTACCAATTTCTATGGACGGAGCATATTGGAGCAATCAATACGGCTTTCAACCTCAGCAACATGAAAACTATCACCCTTATGGGGAATACAATCAAAACCAATCCTTTGGTTATGGTCAATATTCCACGTACCCTTTTAGTTGTTCTCGTACATTCCAACCTTCTTACGGTGGGTATGTAAGTGAGCAACCACAAAGAGGGGATGATACTTGTACTCCTATTCATATTTCTTCTAATTTGGTAGATGAAATGCAACAATTTATGGACAGCATGGAGTCAGTTTGTGGACAACCAAGCGTGGAACCATTTTCATCGACCGAATGTGCTCATAGTATGTTTGGACCAATTTCTGATCGTAGTTATGATCATCCACCCATTCAAAGGGAATATAATTGGCCTAACAAACGAAGTAAGTAATTCTACTTTTTCTTTGTCGAATGAGCTTTACAAACAAATGGAACACTATATTCGAGAATTTGGATGGAACACTCCAAGAGCTTCAAAAGGTGTTTCCACTTTAAGACAAGGCATTGAAGAATACAAGGAGGAAATGAATAATTATGTTGAAAAAGGCGAACCTTCGGGGACTTTTGTTGATATTTGTGTAGTTAACTCAACTCTTGATCGTAATAATGATCATTCACCTATTCAAAAGGATGAGTTCGAGATTAGCAACACTAAATTCAGCGAGGAACAAGATTATGTTGACTATGATAGTGATGATTATTATGAAAATACATCGCTAAAACCAATTTATGGTGACAACCTTAGAGGAGTGTACAATGGAGTCTTTTTGGGATCAAGATGAAGACGAAGAGGAATATGTCGACACTTGTGTAGATTACTCAAGCATTGATCTTAATAATGATCAAGAGCCTATTCAAAGGGTGGAGCTTGAGGTTGATGCATTTTCGAGTGTTTTAGAAAAATTTCTTATAATAAAATTTGGATCCGCAAAAGAGTATGTGCCTTACAACGAAGAGGAGTGTGTTGAGAAGGAGACGGTTATAACCAATATTGTGGAAGACCCAATTGAGCTTGCATATGATTGTAATGATGATGTTTATGTCGAAACTTTGGTTAAGGCAGAAACGGACGAAGAATGGTTGCAAGGTTTGATAGAGGACCATGATATAAAAGAGGTGAATTATTCACTTGAGTTTTTCAAGGATGAAGAGGATTCCGTGATACAAGAGATTGTGCAAGGTTTATCTAACCCATTGCCTATTGTTTCTTCTCCTTTACCTCTTATTGGTTTGAATGTATGTGCTTCGAGAATATTGTTGAATGACTTTATTTCTCGTTTTCCGCCATTAGAGATATTTGATTCTCATACTATGCAGGTTATGGAACAAGAAACCGTGGAAGTACCAGAATTCTATATTCTTTATACATTTCCAAGTGTGGACATGAATAAGTGTGGGGGAAGCTTTTATCGGTTCATAGCTTCACTTTTGCTTTATTGTACTAATATTTGTGTGAAGCTAGTGTTTGAAAAACAGGTTCTATGGAAGGATCTCCAACTTTTCAGATTATTGGTGTATGGGGAATGAATCTTACAAGAAGCAAGTCGGGCCGTCGACTTTAAAACAAGCGCTTAGTGGGAGGCAACCCACCGGTTTTGTATCTTTATCCTTATCTTTTTATTGTTATGCATTTGCTTTTATCTTTATTTTCTTGTTTTTGCATATCATTTGCGGAATTTCCCACCTTGAACTTTCTTTGGACGATTCAATTTTACATTGAGGACAATGTAAAGTTTAAGTGTGGGGGAGCATTTATATGTTTTAGTTTGCTTAATGCCCTTTAAAAAAAAATTTGAAAAATCAGAAAAATTTGTGCTTTTTGAACTCCGAAATCTAGAAACTTGTGCCTTTAGGATGACACCATTAGTGGATGGAACCATTTTGAATGCAGGAGTTGAGGAACCAATTAACTAAAAGGGAAGAATATAGCTCGAAATCACAAATTAACATGATAGTTGTTACCATATCTCGGAATATCACCATATCACATTCTATTTTTATTTTTCCATATTTATCTATTGTTCTCTAAGTGCTTTGGTGGGTCACTAAACATCGACGTGTTATTACTGCTAGGATGAAATAGAGTGGTTGAGTTACTAAAAAAAAAAAAAAAAAAAAAATTTTGAAAAGAAAAGAAAAAAAAAAGGACCGACCAATTAGACCAAAACGGAATAAAAAGACACTTGGGAATAGCAAAGATGTGTGAAACGTAGTCCCTGTCTCCGTCGCCTAAACAAGCGTGGAATGCAGGATCCAAGGCAACTATCATGTACTTGCTGACAAGAAGCATGCGCTTGGATCCAAAAGATCTAATCATGCCGTTTTTAAAAAAAAAAAAAAGAGAAATTGGATCCAGTTTGATCCAATCATAAAAAAAAAAGAGAAGAAATTATTATTGTGTTGAATAAAGTCACTCTTGGTTCCCTTGTATATGCCAATTGATTTGATGTAGCATTCAAAGCACCAAGTAGCTCAATCCAATAGGATTAGGTTCATCTTAGCAGTGACCTTCGCATGAGATATGGGAAACATCGAACACTTGTGAATTTTCGCCAACATCTACATCTTTATCCATCTTCTTGATCTTTTCATTGTGATTGTGGTTTGTTAGTTTCCGAGTATTGTGGCTTGTTCGACTATCTAATTAGAGTTTATTTACTAATATATGAATTGAATTTGCAAGGTACCTCCTCCTGTAGTCAATGTGGATTCGTTCATTGATTTGTCACAAATAGACGGAGTTGGAAATATAGGTTTTGTAGGTATATCTCTAGTAAACCTTCACGAGACTATAACTCGTCCACTAGGGACACCTAGGGGTTTAAAGGCTTGTTATTTATGCTAAAAGTGACTGTAGCCTCGACGACACGGAGTTGTATGTATCGTTTTTAAATTGTTTTGTTTGATTTGCTCGAGGACTAGCAAAGTCTAAGTGTGGGGGAATTTGATAGGTGTAGAATACACCGTATTTATTATCTAGTATTTATGCTTTCTTTGCTATTTTCGTGTAAATTATGTATCTTATGTTTGCTTTTGAGTGTTATTAGGTGTTTTGGAGTCATTAGAGCAAAACGAAGTGGAACTAGCTCAAATCCGGATTTCTTCTCATCATGTGGAAGTGAACGAAAAGACGAAGCTAGTAGCGAAAGAATGAGATTATTCGGACACCGTATGAAGAAGTTTGTGAGCTTTTGAAGCATATCGAGTAAGGCTGCCATTTTGGTGGCCCATATCCATCGATCGGGGTGTTTAAATCCTGTCCGTACGACATTAGTCCTACACTAGGTCGAACAGCACCCAGTCTTCCTCATTTCTACCCCTTTTCTCGGTTTTTTGTGCTTTATGAGATGATGGTGAAATCGTTCTTCTTACGGAGTAATTGAAGATGAGGATTTAGTCGGAAATCGATCGAGTGATGATGTTGTTTATTGTTATCGATTCAAGACGATGGGTGGAGGAATTTGCAATTAGGGTTAGCAACCCCGAGTTGGCCCGGGTCCGTTGATGTTCAGTTTAATGGAAGAGAATTCAGAGCTGTTTTAGCGTTAGAATGGTTGTGGGTCTGTGTTGAATGTATGAACTCGTGTTGCGGGGAATGAAATTGAATGCTTTGAAGTCGGGCAGAGCATTCACCTATAATGCATCAAAGATAACGCAAAAAATAGTGCTCGATAGAATGCCCGAACCACAGCCGTGTCTTTGCAGCCAGCAGTTCAAGTCTCTTCTCTTTGCCATTAGCTCTCCATGAGTTTGTGGGTCATATATGAAGAATGAGAACATGTTTAGAAGGGTTAAGACGCTTTGTATACTTTGTTTTGTGTTTTGTTTCAAGCCAAGAAATTGGGGAAGAAGACCTAGTTCTACTGCCATGTTCTTGTCACTAAACTAGGTACTTTACCAAGTCTAGCCGCAACCAATTGTGCTCTGGAGGATTGTGTTCAATGGGTCAAGGCTCATTTATGAGTTTAAGGAGAGTCTGAAATGGTGGCATTGAGAAAGGTCGTGGCGAGAGCAAGTCAGGTGGTGTTGTGGCTGGATGCAATGGCCAGAGCTGAGATTATGGCGAAACTGTGTTGAAATGGAGCCGAGGTTCTGGCCTGAGCTTGTGTATGAGGCAGCTAGAGCTGCAGTTAAGGCTGTAGATGGACTGAGGTGGCGAACACGCGAGTGAACTTGAACTGCGGATGGTGGTGGTCTGAGCTGTGAGAGAGTTGAGATTGGAGGTGGATTTACTGGTGCAACTAGAGATGCAGATAGCCAGTGATGATGAGCTTGGTGGTACTACAGTGTAATGGTGGTCGATGGTGGTTGAGAAGCTGGGTTATCTCGAATATGGATTTTAATATCAATTCGGGGAAGACAAGGATCCGAAATAGGTGGCAGCTAGGTCAAGTGTTGTAAATTTGCAGAGGATGATGATGAGAGAATCGACAATTGCAAACTGCAATTGATTGTTAGAATTGATTTGAATGAGTTGCGGTTCGGTGATTGCTTGCAGGTTCAAGTATAAGATGTACAAGGGTTGGCTGGTGTTAGTGGCAATGACCCGAGGTTTCGAGGTAAGCAGCAGCGTGGCTACAACATTGAATTAGCCGAGCTCTTCAATTGTTGCCATGTAAAGTGGAGGGAGAAGAATGAGCTCGGGTGAGGGTTGAAGGGCAAAGTGTGGTGATCTTTGTTGGTCTTGAGATGTTGCAGGTGGAGTTGGTGTTGTCTCGATTTTGGCGGTGATGGAATATGGAAAGACAAGGCCAAGCTAGTGATGGCCTGGATTGTGGCTTATGGCAATCACCAAGAGAAGACAAAGGCGTGCTCTGCAGAGAATGGCAAAGATGGGCTGCAAAGATATATTACATTTGCAATGAGGATCGGTAGAGGAGCAGCAACATGAGTCAAGCTATGCATTCTGTGGTTTAAATGTAAATTGGTGATGGTGCAAGTGCGCTTGATGAAAGCTACAATATGACAAGAGTGGTGATTCTAGTTTGTGACAGTTAGCAAGAGGTGCTGGCATCTTTGCTAAGGATTGTGATTTAGGTCCTGATAGATGTTTCAAAGTTGGATTCTGGCTAATGCTTGAGCCAAGTTCTGGCAGGGAGAATGAGGCTGGAATCGCTGGGTTCTGGTCGCGATTACACTTGGGGTCGGTGTCTGTGACAATGGGTCTTGAGCTGAATTGTAGCTGGGAACTGGTGGTGCAAATCTGGTGAATTGGCTGAGTTAGTTAGTTGTAGCCGCAAGGAAAATGGAGTTGAGTTTCATGGGATTAATTGCAGCTGGGAAGAATGTAAGAAGCACAACTGGGTCTCTTGTTTTTGTGCTAAGAAATATTGAACTGTGGTGCTACTTCCACTGAAATTGCATTGAGATGGTTGAGCAGATATGTCACTACGGGCTTGAGAATGAAATGAAAGTCGAGAAATTGTGCGAAACGCAGCAAGAATGGCAAGCCGGTGGTGCTACTTAGGTTATCGGATTTCGGAACTTGAACCATGAATCATAATGGTTCATTGAATCATGAAGGGGTTCGAGTCGGATGCAAGAGTCGACGGTCCGATATATGAGCTACGAGTCGCGCTTTTAGGTACGTTTCGCAAGGAATGAGAAGTTGGGTTAGATGGATTTTGTGAATGTATGAACTATAGAGAAGCAGAGATGAGTTGCTGGGAGTACACACTTGCTGGCGACAGTTTCCGATGACAAAAGTGGCTGGAGATAGTTTCACGGCGGCCGGATTCCGGCGACCGGTGGCCGGATTCCGGTGATGACGTCATCAATTCCGGCGACGCTTTTGGACCCAAAAATTCCAGAGAATTATTTTCACACATGGGCTTGGTGGACTAATTTGAGACGGGTTTGGAGAAGACTTAACCTACTTTTGGGTATCCTTTTGGGGGAGGCATATAAATAGAACTTTTTCTCTAAACCTAGATATATCTCCATTAGGGAGACTTCTACTTTGGTTCTAGGGTTTCACATGATAGGTTCTTCTAAACTTTCTATGATGATTTCCAAAAACACAAGTAACTAAGTTTTTATTATTGGTTGAAGATGTAGTTGGATTTTGCAACCAAGTTATGATTTTTATGAATTAGTTTTCTCTCAATATTATCGTTTGATTTCTACGGGTTATAATAATTGCATGATTGAAGTATTGCAATATGATTGAATGTTTGTTTAGTCGAGTCTAGAATTGATTGAACTCACATCCATATCTATAGCTATTTTAGGTTTTCATCGAGCGATAACCTTGAATACGAGTAGCATGATATGATTCTAGGTTGTAGTGATACATCCTTGTAATCATATGTAGAAATTGACCTTTGTTCGAATTGTTTTGCGCAATGTATTTCAATTGCATTGATTAGCCTATTTCTGAAACTTAATGCTCCTAGGAATTGAACTTGATTAGCGCAAGGCGTTAGGTTATTCTTTAGGTAGATTTCACATACGCAGCCCTAATGTGTGTGTTGATAACTTTGGAAATTACGGAGTATTCTTGCAATAAGGTATTCTATGGCTTTTGATGATAGCGAGATTAAATACGAATTCTATTCATATATTCATAAACTTGTTTACAATTGAAGATGAAACCTTTATCCAATATTTTCACATCCTTGATTTGCTTACTTTATTTGCTTTTTGTTTATTTTTATTTACACAATCGAAATTCTTAGGGTGTTTTATATAGGAAACCATAACAATTTGACAACCTAGACCTCTCTCAGGATCGATCCTTTCTTGCCCTTGCTATATTTATATTTTGAGTAGTAAGAAAGTGTAAATTATTTTTGACGCTTACGACAGCGATCATCCACTGCCACCCGATGTCCGGCCATGTTGGCCGTCCACTGCCACCCGATGTCCGGCCATGTTGTCCGTCCATATCCAACTCGATGTCCGGCCATGTTGTCCGTAAATCTTCAAGGCCATCTACCCAACTGACCTAATGCATCATTTGATGCAGGATTGGCTCTTGGCCAATGTAGCTTCCAACCAATACCATATTGGCCTTAGCCAATATGCATATGCGATGTGCCTTACTTGGCACCAGATATGGCCCAGGGCCAAATGCATCTCACCATGCAAAGGAAGCTTTGGATGAAGCTTCATCACAAATAAATGGCGCATCTTTTAGCATGCGCCATGCTAAAAACACGGGGTGTTACAAAGAAATGCGTTGAAAACAATATAAGAAAATTTTGGTTAAGATGTCAACAGGTTTTAGACTGAGGGATGAGAGTAATTCCAAGCCAAAAATAGATGACGAAGTTCTTCACGGCATTAGCCACGATTAGGAGAAACCATCCCCAATACGTGTCGATCCTTCGACTGCCCGAAAAGCGATGGAGAGGATCGATCGGTTCGGCCAGGAGGAGTAATAAGGTTTTGCCTTCAGAGGAAAGAATATCGTGCCTCTTCTATCGACTTTAAAATCCCTACAAGTCCGTTGCGTTCCTTTGAGAAATGGACGCGATTTATGATGGACCAGAAACCTGTAAAGACCAATTTGACTAGGGCGCAGATTGTCGACGCAGTTGCGGCTTCCGCAGTGCTTCAGATTAGGAAAGACATTCCAGGTTGGTTGCTTTTGTTTCCAGATGGTGTCCAGACACCCATACGGCCATATGCAGGTGTGGCGAAATGACCATTTCTTTGGAGAGCGTGGCTGTCTTTGCTAAATCTTCTTGTAATGATAAACCTCGATGTCGGGTCTGGCAGACGAAGAAGAAATTCGCGCCACCCAGTTGCGAAGTCAAATGGATTCGTTCGGAAGGAAAACAAGACGAAGTGCTTTTATGACTGGTGGGTGTCTCACCGGTGGTTTCCTGACGAGTTAGGGTCGAACCAGAAGAATAGTGTACTTCATGTCGCGGCGTTCTTGGCTCTTTAGCTATCCAGGGATATTTTTGACGACGGCTCGGGCGGGGAAAGAGATAAGACATGAACTAATCATATTTGCCATAAAATTAGCCAAGGGTGTCGCTCTCCCCCTCGGTGGTTTGTTTCTTGGTTCTCTGTATACACACCTGGATCAGCTAGTTTCGGACATGCGCGCCTCGAACGGCCATATGAAAGTGGATTCGTATGTTCATGCCGCCTTTCTCCAGGCATGGTTGTGGGAGAATTTCGATAAGTATGCCCAAAACCGTTGGCTATACTTCCTGAGTCTTGGGGTGGCTCTGAATCTTGCGTTGGTCGAACAGCGCCGAAAACTGGTCCGAAATCGATTAAATTTCTTGACCACTCGTATGCGGTTAATTTTCGTCCATGGGATCCGGTGCATGCGTCCATAACTCAGATTAGTTTGCTCCTGCTTCGAATATGTCTTTGTCTTCTGATGAGGAGGGCCTGAGCATTGGAGAGATATTGTTCATGCGTAGCTGCACGCCTGGCCACGTGCCATCCTTTTTTCGAGGAGCTTGCAAAGCGATCTCTTACAATGTCGATAGGGCTGCTCGACATATGGGTTTTGACCAAGGGGTCTCACTTGTTCGTCAGCCGGTTATCCAAGAAATCCCGTTATCAATTGTTCTCGATGCTAGTGCTCTTGTGTCGGGTAAAAGTCTGCCTTTCCTCACGGAACGGAATCCATCAATGACCTCCAAATACAACATATTTTGGTAGGATGAGTTTCTTTCTATTCATGGATTCGTGAATGATGTGGTAGAGAATCGTCGGGATAAGCCTTCTATTGCGGTTTTAGCGAACATCCATTCTTTGAGGGTCCCAAGCGAAATTCCGTTAGTCCAAATGCGAGATAGTCCCCGGTGAAGGAACGAAGATCTAAAGATCGTGCGGACGGCTTTCGGTCGAGACTCCATGACTCGCCGACTTTTAGTTCATCCAATATGCGGGTACGTACGGCTCTCCTATTGACCTTGGCCTGGATCGTTTATTTCCTTGTTCCTTTTCTGAGAATGTGCCCTTGTATTCTGTCCAGGGTCTCAGTAATACGAACGCCTTTTCCAAACTTGCGAGCAGTCAGAAAACATCATTTTTCGAGACAGAGAGCGGCATTGCAGATCCTTCCCATGATGACGTGGAACTCGAAAAGGATGAGAGTTCAGGGTCTAGCGGTGGCGAGAGCAATTCTTCCGACAGCAGTGTTGAATCTTCGTCTAGTCAGTCTGAAACTGAATTGGTGAGTCCCCTCCATGTTTTTCTTCTTTCCCTCTTTTTTTTTTTTTTTGAAGTAAAACTAAATTTTGATTTTTAGGAGGAAACCGTTCATGGGGATGATCTTGAAGTGGAAGACCACCAGAGTAAAGACGTAGCCGTACTTCCCACTGTGGAAACTGTGCCATCTAGCGACTTGGACATGGAGATTCATCGTCCCGAGGTGCTATCGTGACTCAGGTGGAGGAGAGCACTTCGGGGGGTGAATTCGTAGTTAGGGATCTCCGCGATTCTTTGATTCGGTTGCGAGTGCCACCTTCAATCCTCCGAACGGCCCCTTTCCCAGGTCATGTGTTGATTGGTGGATTTAGCGTGCCAGCTAAACATGCGACATTGTACACCAAGATCTGGGAGAGCTATGGTCACATTTGCACGACTAAGAAGATCACTAGTCGACATGCGTTGGTCAAGCGTGTGGAGGAAGCCTTGTCTTCGATTGATGAGATGTGCAACGTGACTGGTCGTACAATTTCTGAGGATGTAATCTCGAGCTGGAAGTTCCATTGTGACATGTGCGTGGGCTTCGAATTCAACATTCCTTGGTTCGTTGAAGGTCTCTCTGATGTTGAAAGGTCGTTGCCTGAAGCATTTGAAGGTCCTTCCGCAGACATGATGAAGAAGCAGGAAGCGGAATTCAAGAAGTTATGCAGGAAGCTAAAACTTAAGAGGGTAGCTCTCCAAAGCACGAGGGAGGCCTTTGCCAAAAGGAGCAAGCCGCTGTTGGAAAACTTCCCTTGAATATATATCATCTTCCGGACCTCTTATATTTAGTTTTTTTTTTTTTTTTTGAAAGGCAAATGAGACGCCTGGTTTTGGTTTTTGATTTTATGATTTTCTCGGGTTAATAGATAAATGCTACCTTGACGGTTTTGGATTATATATTTTTTTTTTGAATGAAATGTTTAGAATTGAATTGTCTTTGGCTATGAATGAAAGTGACGCAGACATCCCAGAAAAACCATGGAACCGTGTGTTGGTAGATGACATGGGTGAAACATGGCTATACACTACAAGAAAATTGGGCATTGACAACGGACATACGACAATGTTTTGCAGAACGTTGTCGAAACGTGAGCTTTCCACAACACTTGGTCTATAAAACCGATGTGAAATCCTATACCCACCAAACAACATTTATCATCTCGAAACGCCACCTCTTTATATAGATCCTGAGCCCTTCATATTCCTCGAGATTCTCCATAAAAAATAAAATCCTAGACTATATTCCCCTTTCTAAATCTCACCTTATCTTTCATTCTCCATCTCCTCTCCGCCTCTTTCTCTCTATTGCTCTCTCACTCTCTCAGTCAATCTCTCTACCCAAACAACAAAGTAAAGAAGAAGCAGAGAGAGATCCAAATCAAAGAAATGGGTTTCGTTTTTATTTCCATATCTCGTAAAAGAAAAAATCGTCAAAGGTTAAATTTTCTTAATCGTAAAGAAGAAAAAAAAAAACCCAATTTTTGATTTCATTTCCTTACAATAGACGGTGATGTAGGAGAAGAAAAAGAAGGGGGTTTTGGTGGTGGAGGTGGTGGTTGTAGTAATTCTTTATCAATTGGAAGAAACAACTATTTATTAAACGATGGCGGCGGTGGTTCTGATGAAGGGTTAAATGATTATAAAGTTCATAGTTCTTATAAAGGTGATCCCTTTGATTCTACGGATTCCTTGGAGGTTTCTTAGTTTTTTTTTCTTCATTTCTATGAGTTTTTGTAAGTAGATCGATCCAGTTAATTTTGATGGGATTTTTGATTTATTTGAAGTTTTTTTGTTGCTAGTTCTTAAAAATTGAATTAAGGATTTGTTATTGTTTAATTCATTTCTATGATTAGTAGATCCAGTTAATTTTGATGGGAATTTTGAACCATTTACAGATTTTTCTTGCATGTTTGTTGAAAATTATTGATGACGACCATCAAAGATAAACACAACTCCGAAAAATCCTGCAATCCGTAACTCTGTGAAACTGTCCTGCTCATTTTTATGGAAGATTAATAATATTCGAGCTATGGGTTTTGAATCTACACCTTTTGGGACAGAACCTACTCAAAAATGGGTTGGCTATTTGCTCCTTTGTGAATTGAGGTATAGCGGTATAGGGGTTATGATGATAGGATATAGATTTTGTCAATTAGCTTTAAAAATGTAACCGATAATTTTGTTGGCTCTTGTATACATACTCGAGGCGATCTGATGCAGTGCTAATTCTGCAGTATTTTCGTCTATACGCTTGTTTGTTATCTATATTTCCTTGTGCTTAATGGATCCTTTTTGGTTTATGTTTGTGGATCGTACTCTGAAACTTGTCAACTTTATGTACTACAGTCATATCAGAAGGCCTTAAAAGCATATCCTTCTTATAAACCAATTTGTTGATTTCCTTGCCATTGTATTAACGAGATATTCGTAGCAGTTTAAAGATTGTTGGTAGCACTCATGAGGGAATGCAGAAGTATTTTGAAGCTCTCAAAATGGACCCTCACTATGTTGTATTCTCTCTTTCATGTCACACATGTTTTCTTTCTATTGGCTTGTCCTTTTGTGATTACCGACTCTGTGTAGCTCTCGCAAATGTGTATGTTTACATGTAGCCTGCATATTACAACCTTGGAGGTTTATATTCTGAGATGATGCAATATAATATGGCTCTTGGCTGTTACGAGAAGGCTGCACGGCGAAGGCCAATGTATCTTTGAAGCGAGAGCTAGTTAAATCTTTGGTAATTTGTCTTTGCTTTTATTGTTATCTCACGGTTTTATATCCCTGTTAAGTGAACACTTAGTATCTGTCTCTTGTCATGTATTTTGAATTTAACTTGTTTCATTGGTTATGGATAGTAGTATAGGTAAAGCTGCTTCTTGTCCAACTCAATCCTTTGCTAAAGTTGTAGAAACTCATGCGGTCATTGTTACAGAAACTAAGGGTGCAGCCAAGGGAGCTGGTGGTGCACTTAAAATTTGACTAAATTTCTAGGAAATAGTCGTGAACTTATGAAGCGGTGAGTTCATCACCGAGTTGTATAGATTCCAGTGCTTGATGTGTTAGGCACTTGGTCTAGCATCTTTGGATGGAATTATAAATTCTCTTTCGGTATTAAGATCTCGAATTAAATATTTCTTGTTTGCAGCACTGTGACTACAGAGCATCTTATCATATTCCTTGGAACGTACTGGAGACTAAATTGATGGGTTTGAAGTCTGCAAGCTTAAGACTTTTATCACCTTCTCTTAGGTATGGTGAACTCTTTGATATTGCGGCAGCACTTTTATTTTTGTGGTTGATATGGAGGAAATACTGCTATTATAAAAATTAGATGAATGATTTAAGAAATTGCATGAACTTTCCACGAATGATAGTGTAATGAATAGAGTGATGGTAGTTCTAAAGATTGTTGTTGCCGAACTTGCACATAAGCTGCAATTAGTAGTGGAAGTGAGTATAGCTTGGAAAGGAGCTAAAATTTAGAAGAAGAGGATCTTGCTTTGGTTGTAAATTGAATTGTAACCATGTCGGAAATTTAATGTGCATGAGGTGATGGTATTGTAGTTGTAATGGTGATGTTTGAAGATGCAAAGAAGAGGCCGAGTTACTTATGGGTATGCTAAGTAGGAGGTTTGTATGCAGTTGATCCCTTGACATCGTGTGAAGTACGGGCTCAACAACCATGGGAAGTTTGTTGCTCTCATGCAACACGAGCTCAAACTTAAGTTCTCTTGACACTCTCTCTGGTGAGTTTGACACCAAGGCCTTGGATAAGGCTCCTGAGTTTAGATTGTCCTTACTCTCAAGCCTCGAGTGATCGTCTTCTGAATATTCGTTGTCGGGAAATGATCTTGCGCTGCTGGGATTGGTCGACCTTGTATTTTTTTTTGTGATCTATTGATTTGATGTAAAGAAGTGAAGTACATTTTGAGGAAGAAAATTTATATATAAAAATATCATATTTGATATATTGTATTTTTTTTTAAATCTAAAAATATTTTGACAACGTTTTGTCAGTGTTGTTGAAACAACCTCTTACAATGGAAAGAAGTTGTTGTCATTGGGTCATGTATGACAACGTTTCTTGCAATGGAGAACAACTGTTGTCGAAGCCAAAAAACTTTTAACAACCCCCCCATTCAACAACGTCTGGAAAACCGTTGTCATACCCTTTCGTCAACGGTTTTTCCGTGTTGTCAAAGGCCGGATTTCTGGTAGTGATAGGTTTTATCAGAACATGAAAAAAAAAGCAAACCACGTATTTTTATATAGATATAAGACTTACTCGGTTTCTTAGGTCTTCTGATGAGAATAAACTTTCCGGGTGTAGGACCAAGTTTTTTTTTCGAGAAACATGGTCATGGGAAGTCCCCCAGTCTTCCGAGTCGTTGCTGAGTTGTATGATAACTGCGCCGTTAATCCCTGGGAAGATCATTTTGCTTCTAGCCTCTGAGAAGTCCCCAGTCATCCCTTGTCGTGTCATGACTGATAATCTATCCGTCAAGTAATTGAGTCAGAGTGGATCGCCTTCCCCTACCATCTTGACGTCTGGGTCAAAGAATGAGATCACTGGTTGAAAATTGACATTGTAACCGAAAGATCGAACCTCCATTTGTGTTCGCCAATTGTTTGTAGGTGAAAACGGTTTCTACCGATTTCGGTAATTCGGGTGTGCGGTGAGAAACAATTTAAACCCTAAACAATGTACCGCAAGGGAGTACTTTAGATTTGAGAGATCAATCTGTACAAGTCCGGCCTAAACCAAGAAATGACTGTTCCAGACTTGCCTCGGTCACAAAGTGGAGGAGAATATGTTGGTTTTGGGGAGGGAAGCAAGGAAAGTGGTGAGACCAGAATAGTTGATTCTGGAAGAGTAGTTGGGTTACTACGACTTGTTATCAGAAAAGTGAGAGAGCTCCCAAGGTGAGCTAACAAGTAAGTATTTCTGAGTGTTGCATCTCCCGTATGAACTTGTTTTTCAATGGAAATAGGTAAGACTTATTTATACAAGTAGGAGTAAAAACGTACCCTGGTCTCATTAAGGAGTGGGGAAGTAAATGGGAGGAGGTGGTAACCGTATGCATGGAATTGATGTTCCATAAAGTGGTTAACGCATGAAACTGGTTTTCATGAAACTGCTAACGTTATGGAATTGATGTCCCATAAAGTTGTTAACGCATGTGCTTTATGTCCCATGAACGTTTCCCACATAACTTTCCTTATTTACTAACCGAATCACCCTTATGACACTTCCTTATGATGGGCGTAGATTACGCCGCACGCTGTAAACCGCCAAACCAATACCCAAAGAGGATCCCCCAGTTTGTGTTGATGTCTCGAATATTTTGGAAAAAATGTAGCACGTTGTTGTGGCTTGGAAAGTCAAGCTCGGGAAACTTGCCAGCCTGGTGACATTCGACGGTCGATATTTTGCATCTTGAGAGGAGGGGCAACCGTTGATCGTTGCGCGCTTTCGTTTTGGTAGCCACATAGTGAGGGCCAATGTGGTGGCACAGCTAGGTTGGCATGGCAAGGTTTGGCGTGGCCAAACTTAGGTTTTCAGGCCAAAGGTTACCATCTGTCGTCTGGTAGCCTTGGATGGCTAGGATTTGCTCCTGGGATTGAAGGGCAACCGTTGATTGTTGCACGCCTTCGTTTTGGTAGCCGCGTAGTGAGGGCGAACGTGGTGGCGCAACTAGGTTGGCATGTCGTTGGCATGGCAAGGTTTGGCGTGGCCAAACTTAGGTTTTCGGGCCAAAGGTTACCATGTGTCATCTGGTAACCTTGGATGGCTAGGATTTCCTCCTGGGATTGAAGGGCAGCCATTGATTGTTGCACGCCTTCGTTTTGGTAGCCGCGTAGTGAGGGCCAACAGGGTGGCGCGGCTAGGGTGTGGTTAGGCTTGGCATGTAGGGCCAAGGGTTCGCCTTGGGCGTGGCTAGCTTTGGCTAGGTGCGATTTTGGATTGGCATGTGGGGCCAAGGGTTTGCCATGGGCGTATGGCGTGGCTAGGGCCAAGGCAAGGGCGTTTGGCTTGGCAAGATATGACTAACATGGCTAGGGCCAAGGCAAAGTGAGTTTGGCATGGCGCGGCTAGCTTGGCTAGGTTTGGATTGGCTTGGCATGTGGGGCCAAGGGTTCTCCTTGGGCTTGGCTAGCTTTGTCTAGGTGCGATTTTGGATTGGCATGTGGGGCCAAGGGTTTGCCATGGGCGTATGGCGTGGCTAGGGCCAAGGCAATGGCTTTTGGCTTGGCATGATGTGACTAACATGGCTAGGGCCAAGGCAAAGTGCGTTTGGCATGGCACGGCTAGCTTGGCTAGGTTTGGTTTGGCTTGGCATGTAGGGCCAAGGGTTTGCCATGGGCGTATGGCGTGGCTTGGGCCAAGGCAAGGGCGTTTGTCTTGGCATGATGTGACTATCATGGCTAGGGCCAAGGCAAAGTGCGTTTGGCATGGCGTGGCTAGCTTGGCTAGGTTTGATTTGGCTTGGCATGTGGGGCCAAGGTTTTGCCATAGGCGCATGGCGTGGCTAGATTGGGTTAGGTACGGTTTTGGCTTGGCATGTGAGGCCAAGGGTTTGCCATAGGAGCATGGCGTGACTAGCTTGGGCTAGGTGCGTGACCAAGCTAGGGTTTTGGGGCAAAGGTCGTTTGGTAACCTTAGACGGCCGGGATTTGCTCCTGGGATTGAAGGGCAACCGTTGATTGTTGCACGCCTTCGTTTGATAGCCGCGTAGTGAAGGCCAGTATGGTGGCGCGGCATGGGCCATGGCGAGGTGCGTTTGGCCTGGCGCAGTAGGTGTGGCTGGCATGATTTGCCATTGGCACGGAGGTGCGGCTAGCATGGTTGGCATGCTTTGACGCGGTCGGTGTGGCTGTCATGATTTGTCATTGGCACAGAGGTGCGGCTAGCATGGTCGGCATGCTTTGGCGCGGTCGGTGTGGCTGGCATGATTTGCCAATGGCAGAGAGGTGCGGCTAGCATGGTTGGCATGCTTTGGCGCGGTCGGTGTGTCTGGCATGATTTGTCATTGGCACAGAGGTGCGGCTAGCATGGTTGGCATGCTACGGCGCGGTCGGTGTGGCTGGCATGATTTGCCATTGGCACAGAGGTGCGGCTATCATGGTTGGCATGCTTGGGCGCGGTCGGTGTGGCTAGAATGATTTGCCATTGGCGCAGAGGTGCGGCTAGCATGTTTGGCATGCTTTGGCACGGTCGGTGTGGCTAGAATGATTTGTCATTGGCATTGAGGTGCGGCTAGCATGGTTGGCATGCTTTGGCGCGGTCGGTGTGGCTGGCATGATTTGCCATTGGCACACGTGGGAATTAGGGTTTGGTTTGTCGTAACCCTAATTTGAAAAATATACCGGTAATTATTTAGGAACACATTAAAGGTTTCAGTAAATGTGCCTAGTAAATGCTTGTTACTTTAAATGTTGTGACATCACTGTCTGCTAGGGTTTAGTGTTTTATGATTTTAACCCTAAGCTAAAGACCACCATCAACAGTAGGAGATTTGATATCTTCTGAAGTTGCATATCAAGTTGCTTCTCTGAGGAGTTGGGAATGTAGTAGCAAGTGTGAATAATTAGTTGATTCAAAATATTTTGTTCCTCCTAAAAAGAAAAGAATTAATCGGAATCATTGAAAGATAAAACCCTTGAAGAGGCTATCAATGGAAGATCAGATTATCTGAGTATAGTACTCATAATAAGAAAACATCTCCGTATAGACTATAGAACCTCACAATGAAGGAATCTCCATGAAGTGTGCATGTCATGTAACACCCCGAGTTCCAGACCAGGGTCAAACCCATATGGAGATCCGAACTCGAAGCGTTACGTGTCGGAAAGAGACTTATGCATGTCACTATTCTAATTTATTTATTACAACAAACGTAATTTATCCTTTCTAACATGAGTTTAAACATATGAATTCGCTAATCATCTTTAACAATATTTTCAACAAACATATTATTTCAAATTACATTTCAAGCAATACAAGAATGCGATACAATCAATAATAAGTTAAATTCTTAGTTCCACTTCCAATTTCAATAAATCTGAAAGGAATGTCAACTGCGATGCATGAGGTAACAGCTCAGTAGAATGCATTCCCAATCTCAAAACATGCATAACAATATAAACGAATCAAATATCGAAAAACATGAGAATACGACATAATTTCGATTAATGAATGATATATATTTTCAACCAACAAGATTACCAGACAAGTATTATTTTCACCAAATCATCCAATTCACTTGTCCAATCATGAGTTCACAATACCAATGTTTTTGTCGATAACTTGTCAAATTAGATTTCAACACTTGAGTTCATAATACCAATAATGTTTTCAACAATTCATACAATTAGATTTCACACATGAATTCATAACACCAATTATGTTTCCAACAAATCATTTAATCTAGATTTCAACACACGATTCACAAATTAATATTGTCACCAAAAAACCATGAGTTTACAATACCAAAATAATGGTCAACAAGTCATTCATCAATGATTCAACACATCTATTCATGTATTAATATAGTCACAGAGAAACCATGAGTTCACGGTACGAAAACCTTGGTTCGTACACCCACCTATCGTTTGTCGACACGGATCGACTCCATCGATGATCAGGAACAAAAGTTCCTATGGGGATCATTACTCATTTCATTCACGGTAAGTAAAACTTGGTTCATACATCCACCTATCGTTTACCATCACAAACAGCCGTCATCGATGGTTGAGAAACACAAGTTCCCATGGGGATCATTACCCATTTAACTCTCGGGGATCATTAACCCCCGTAGCATGAAACATGTTCCATATAACAGTAAAACATGAACTCATTTCCTTTTATAAATCATTTTCGCAAGCAAAAGCAATCATGGATTAACAACATGAACTTCTTTCAAGCATTTATGCAAACAAGTTAATTGCAGCCACATTACATTACATGTTCCATGGAAATAACTTTATATGATCATCGTAAAACTTGACAAGGACATACTTGAATCAATAATATACATCATATCAAAAGTTTACAGTAAACCAAAAGTTCAAAAAAATATGTTGAATTTATAATGACAACCTAAAAACTGGGCAGATTACATGTTATTACCAAACAATTCATGGGAAATTTATAATAACTTAAAATTGAGAAATTCCAAAGCACAATGAAAGATATCATACATGGCTACAACTTTTGTCAAGATTACAAATCATTTAGATTCCCTAAAGACACCAAAATCATAACAAAATGTAATTGTTCAGAAATTTAGAAACTATCACCCAGATTCAAACAAACATTCAACGGTGAATATACGGTGGATTAACTTCAAATTTTAACCATATGTACCTAGTCATGTTATCTATAAATATTAAAAGGTTGATCCTCAATCGTATGCACAATATTACGAAGATAAATTTCAGAACGCTAATAATATAAGAATTAAAATCAAGTATAACAAAGAAAGACAAAGTGAAATGGGATTTAACATTCTACCTCAATTAGATTGATCCTATACTGATTTTCATAACCTTCTCCTCTAAAAGGAACATTAGCTTCATCTTCTTCTTCTCCTTAACTTCTCAAATCCGTAAAATCATGATACTGCATGTTTCTGGTACGCCTTCAGGCATGTGATGATTCATATTTTACGAAGCCTGATGAGTGCCAAATATTGCATATTTCTACATCTATTTATTGGCATTTAGCTCATCTTTTGTGCTCGAAATCGAGATATTATCCCAGCATTCGTATTTTCTTTGTTTTCAAGAATAAATATTTGTACTAATTAATTTTGTGTTTTTAGGAAATAAATAAAGTTGGAGAAAGTGCGAAGCCAAAAGAGCAAAGAATTGGAGACAAGCGTCTATGGAGCAGAAAGCCAAAGTTCGCGCGCGCATCGGTCGCGACCCAACTTACAAGACATGGGCTTGAGCTAGCCATGACCCGAATCCGAGCCCGTCTCTTCCGAGCCGTTAGATCTTCATCCTTCTGCATCCAACGCTCATCGCACTCCTATACATCATCTCTTGATACTCCGCTCAACACCGAAACATCCCATTCACCCTGAGCCGTTCAGATCTCCCTCAGCTAAATCCAACGCTCGCTCCGCCTTCCTCATTAAACTTCGATGCCTCCGCTCTCCCACAAAAAACTCGCCAACACCTATACCCCCATCGACCTAACCATTTCTCCTCCATCTTCTCTTTCTTCTTCTCTCGAGCAACCCCTCTGCAAATCCCTTACCTTCTTCTTCTCCTCCCATACTGTTGCGGTCACCACATTCATCACCTCCCGACACACAACAACCATCCCCGCAAGAATACCGCACCACCTTCTCCACATCTCTAGCTCTAGTTTTCTCTCTCGTAGCTTCTCCCAACCCTAGAAGCTAACTTACGTAAAATAAGAGCTAGGGTTTCACCAACTATGGACGTATGGAGCTCGAGACAAATTGACAAGAGGAGAGTAAGATTCGAGAGGATATGGGCGGTATGGGTTTGCTTTTAATTTGTATTTTGAAGAAAATTAGGGTTTAGAATTGCATGTATAAATAGAAGTGAGTAGAGTGTGTTAGAGTTGATGCAGGCTAGTGAGCAAACAACTTAGTTTTATTTTGTGTTTTAATTGTTATTATCATGTTCTAAGTTAAATTGATAGGGTGTTTGATGAAACCCCTAATCATATGTTGAGTAACTCATATCAAAATTTGTGTCTTGTTATGCTTAATTGAGATGAGTAATTGTATGTTGTGTGAATCTAACAAACTTGTGATAGTTTGTACTGTAAGAAGACAAGCTATGCTAGGAGTAAGTTAGTGAAATCAGTTGAATTACCTTAGGAGTAATTAGTTACCAACAAACCAAATGAGCTTGTGATAGTTTGTGTTGTGAAAAGACAAGCTATACTAGGAGTGAGTTAGGATAAGTTTGCTAAAGAATTCCTCCACCTGAGGCCTTCAAAGGGAGGTATAAGACATGAATGGAGTGTGTTTTGCCTTAGCATAGGATTAAGAGGTGGATTCACCACCCTGGTGCTTTCCACATTGTTACAATCCATTTAGTTACCTTAGTTAACTGTCACTACAACTCAGTCGCATCGACAAACCCTGAATTGTGTCACTTACTTCATAGAAATCAGTTTAAGCGAAGCCTTAGATCACACACAGCACCACAAATCTCTGTGGTTCGACCCGTATTTGCCCTGTCTTACAAACTAGACACCGTGCACTTGCGGTTTTAACATGTAGGAAAAAAAACAAACCACTTCCCAAGCCTACCAAGTTTTTGGCGCCGCTGCCGGGGACTTGGCGTGTGCTATCCTGATCCATTGCTTGCCTTTACTGAGTTCATTTCACCCTGTACATAATTACTTTGTATTATTGCTTGTAACCCTGTTTTAGTGTAAATTAGCTGTAGTCTTCCTTCTTTGCATCTTTTATTGCATATTGCTAATTGTATCATTGCATTTTAGCCCATCTGTTTTTGCATATCTCGCATTCCCATTGCAGATTAGCTGTTAATCTAGCGACTTGTGTACACACTGCACAATAGTCCCGCATTTTGGTATCTCTGTGCTATGCTCAAGCTTCACTCAGCCTGTGCTCTGAAGCTTGTTTAGTCCATTGGTCCTTGCAACCTCGTACTTGGCTTATCACCATTGTTTCGTCTTAGCCGCACAAAGATATCTTCTCATATTCATTTGACAAAGAATCGAGACCGTTGAGTAGCTTAGGGTAACTGGTACAATCTCCACTTGTAGTTCTCATCCGAGGTCGTAGCTATACTCTCTTTCACTCTCATAAAACAGAGCATCTGTGTATTGAGCATAGGCAATATTGGTTACATTTTTCATCCTCCTGTGACACATGAGCACAAGCACCTTAGCAATTCTTGTCTAACTTAGACTCGATCCATTGTAATGTGCATCTATGCACCTTTTCATGTGTTAACCCGCACTTTTCTCGGGTACTAAACTTCGTGTTGAGCAACGGTACATGTCAGTGTTCTTTGTGTAACCAAGGAAAAAGGAAAACACAAAGGAGCAGAACAATTAGTGGAGTGCCTAAACCAGCTTAACACCGGTGGTATTTTCTTCTATCATTGCCCTATCTATATGATATTTGTATGATAACCTTGAATGCATGATAGTCCCGCCCCTTGCTAGCCCCCAAGCCGCAAGTTTGAGCTTAAGCTTGTGAATGATCCTTGTATGACCCGAACATAACTGTGCCATTACCTTGCTTGCCCGCTAAACAATCAACCCCGGTACCTTTGCATGATAAGCCGGGGTCACTTTGCTAAGCATTGCTCAACCTTGCACTATCCGAAATGTGTGCAATCTAAAGCTGTGTTTGTGAGCATAGCTTGTATCACCCCTTGCATGAACCTCTTGGCATGAATGTATGAAAACAAGCTACCTTGTGCTCAAAGAATACCCCGTAGCTGTTGAGCTTGAGTTGCACTTGGATAACCAGCTTAGCTACAAGCCCACTAAAGTCAACCGAGATAGTTGCCCTGTACCCTTATGCATGCTATACTCAGTCAACTAGAACCATCTACACCCCTATGTGAGCCCCTGTGATATCAGCTGAACCTTGTGTGGCATGAGCATAAACCAGTGCGCATTTCCTGTCATTTGATCACTTGCCAAGCTAGTCACCTTGAGTGCATATGGGCTAAGATCTGTGTAAATCTCTGTGTAGATGTTAAAGTATATTCATTTGTGCAAACTTGCAACTTGTCGCCATCAACCGAGCTAGGTCATTTGCCCTTGATTTGTTGCGAAACTTTGTCAATTGCTAGGCCATCTCGCCCGCTAATATTTGCATACTTGTGAGTTTAATCTTTGAAAAGTAATATCAACCAAGCCGGTTGACGCACCGTGCTTAAATTATTGATGGACCCCTTGCATGCTCTATTCTGTTGGCAAGTGTGTTAAAATCTGATATTATCCTTGTATAGCCATTGGAGTTGCATACCCTGAGCATTACCCTGTCAACCCTGTTGCATTTGTGAATTGGTATTAGCTGTGCCATCTACCCTACAAATCATTGAGCATTAACCTGTGAAGAGTGACATCAACTAAACCAGTTGACACTCTACTAAATCTGTTAGAATTTGTAGCATCTGTGCTTCTATGAACCAATACCTGTAATTTGTCTTTGTGAGCTGCTCTTAATCTGTCTCCGTCTTTGTGCACACATTGCTCGTTCGTGTTTGTTACCAAAGTTGTGTCTTGTATCTTTTGTTTTGAGAGGTTGTGCATCATTTGGCTTGCATTCACATAAATCTAGTTGTGGTTGTCCTGTGCTGTGAGCTGCACTTGATCCCAAACTGTGCTGTGTACAAGTTTTGATTGAGCTGCCAATCTGTGTTGAAATTCATTGAGCTGTTGTTGATGGTGGTTTTTAAACAAGGGGTAAAATCGTAAAACCCCATGACCTAGTGTTACCCGCAAACACATTAACTAAGAGCATTTAACTCAGGTGTAAACAATTAATAGGGGTATTTTTTCAAAATACCAGATTAGGGTTTTCAAACAGTAACCCTAATTCCAAAACAAAGCCGCATATCTGCGCGCACCATGGCAACAATGCCAAACCAAGCCGCACCTCGCGCACCATGGCAACAATGCCAAACCAAGCCGCATATCGCGCACCATGGCAACAATGCCAAACCAAGCCGCACCCTGCGCACCATGGCGACAATGCCAAACCAAGCCGCATACTGCGCACCATGGCAACAATGCCAAACCAAGCCGCATACTGCGCACCATGGCAACAATGCCAAACCAAAAGCCGCACACCGCGCACCATGGCAACAATGCCAAACCAAGCCGCATATCTGCGCACCATGGCAACAATGCCAAACCAAGCCGCATATCGCGCACCACGGCAACAATGCCAAACCAAAAGCCGCACCCGCGCACCATGGCAACAATGCCAAACCAAGCCACACCTCGCGCACCATGGCAACAAGGCCATATTTCCAAGCCGCTATGCCTTTGGCCCACGCCAAATATAGTGCCCTAGGCTTGCAAGACTTGTAACTAGGTCAACATGGCCGACGTGCCATTGGCACATGCCAACACGTATCGCAGCCATATTTCCAAGCCGCTATGCCTTTGGCCCACGCCAAATATAGCGCCCTAGGCTTGCAAGACTTGCAACTAGGTCAACATGGCCGTACGTGCCATTGGCACATACTAACACGTATCGCAGGCCATATTTCCAAGCCGCTATGCCTTTGGACCACGCCAAATATAGCGCCATAGGCTTGCAAGACTTGCAACTAGGTCAACATGGCCATACGTGTCATTGGCACATGCCAACACGTATCGCAGCCATATTTCCAAGCCGCTATGCCTTTGGCCCACGCCAAATATAGCGCCCTAGGCTTGCAAGACTTGCAACTAGGTCAACATGGCCGTACGTGCCATTGGCACATGCCAACATGTATCATGAGCCATATTTCCAAGCCGCTATGCCTTTGGCCCACGCCAAACATAGCGCCCTAGGCTTGCAAGACTTGCAACTAGGTCAACATGGCCGTACGTGCCATTGGCACATGCCAACACGTATCGCATGCCATATTTCCAAGCCGCTATGCCTTTGGCCCACGCCAAATATAGAGGCCATAGGCTTGCAAGACTTGCAACTAGGTCAACATGGCCGTATGTGCCATTGGCACATGCCAACACGTATCATGGCCATATTTCCAAGCCGCTATGCCTTTGGCCCACGCCAAATATAGCGCCCTAGGCTTGCAAGACTTGCAACTAGGTCAACATGGCCGTACGTGCCATTGGCACATGCCAACACGTATCGCAGGCCATATTTCCAAGCCGCTATGCCTTTGGCCCACGCCAAATATAGCGCCCTAGGCTTGCAAGACTTGCAACTAGGTCAACATGGCCGTACGTGCCATTGGCACATGCCAACACGTATCGCAGCCATATTTCCAAGCCGCTATGCCTCTGGCCCACGCCAAATATAGCGCCCTAGGCTTACGAACCATACAACCTAGGCCAAGTCGGCCACGCATGCCATTGGCACATGCCAACATGCTCGCTGGTAGCTTTTCTTACCAAGGCCACGGCCCTAACGGCCACGCATGCCATTGGCACATGCCAACATGCTCGCTGGTAGTCTAACTTGCAAACCGTGCAACCTACCACCAAGGCATTCCGCACATGCCATTGGCACATGCCAAACACACACGCTGGTAGCCTAACTTGCAAACCGTGCAACCTACCACCAAGGCATTCCGCACATGCCATTGGCACATGCCACGCACGCCACTAGCAGCTCTAGCATTGCCACTTACACTCAACATTCAACCTACCACCAAGGCATTCCGCACATGCCATTGGCACATGCCACGCACGCCACTAGCAGCTCTGGCATTGTCACTTGCGCTCGAAGTACAACCCGCAACAAGGGCATTCCGCACATGCCAATGGCACATGCCACACGCGCCACTAGCAGCGCCACTTGCACTCAAGGTGCAACCAACGAGATATCAACACAAAACTGGGGGATGCTTTCCAGGGTTTTGGTTTGGCGGTCACAGCTTGCAGCGTACACTACGCTCACATTAAGAAAGCGTGAAAAGGAATAAAGCGGTCAAATAAATGAGGAAATAATGGTGAAAACGTTTTCACCCATTAACACCATGCGGTTACCACCTCCTCCCATTATTTCACCCTTTACTCTCTTCCTTCATGAGGCCAGGGTACGTTTCAATCTCGACTTGTATAAATAGGTCTTACCTATTTCCACCAGACAACAAGTCTCGGTCAGGAGAAAAATACTACACTCTCAGAAAGGCAACTTTGCAAGCTCTCCCAAAAGCTTCCACCTCTTGCAAGCTTCCCAAGCTTCTACTTTCTGATACAAGTCGAGATACTACTCTCCTCAACACCTTTCTTTGCTTCCCTCCCCAAATCAACCCTTCTCCTCCACTTTGTGACCGAAGCAAGTATGGAACGGCCATTTCTTGGTTTAGGCCGGACTTGTACAGATTGATCTCTCGAATCTATAAAGTGCTCACGAGCAAAGCACATTTGTTTAGGGTTTGAATCGGTTTCTCACTCACCTACCGAATTTCTGCGAAATCGACAGTAAAAACGATTTTTACCCATAAACAATTGGCGACCACAGCGGGAGGATTGATCTATAGGCTCTGTCGATCTCGTTCTTCGACCCAGATGTCAAGATGGTAGGGGAAGGCGACTCGATCCGACTCAACTACCAGACGACCCGGTTACCAGTTGCAAAAACTACACGAGAAAACGGGGACTCGTTGAAGATGCTACCAGCGATTGGGGACTTGCGACTCGGTCCGACTCAACGCCAGACAACCCGGTTATCGGTTGTTAAAACTATACCAGAAAAAGCGGGGACTCGTTGAATACGCTACCAAAGCAATTGGGGACTAATGGCGATGCTACCAGCCAGAAACCGCCTTTTTACATGAAGAGGGGCATGTTCGCAAAAACCTATGAAGTGAGTAAATTCAGACTACGCAAGATATACGATTTGTTTTAGGTTTTTAGTAAAACCATTATACTACCGAGTATTGTGCCTATTGCTAGCACACACTTTCATAAAAGCAATATTCCTTTCCCAAAACATAATCGAGACATATTATCAAAACCATTCATCCCGAAATAATCCAATATCCTCAAAAGTTACCAAATTGTCTACCAAAACTGGTCAAACTTTGAACCAGACATCCGGTATGTCTTTCAAAAAAAAAAAAAAAAAAAAGAACCTAAATGAAAGTTTAACAGAGAAACATTCAAGGAAAATCATCCAACAGAGGTCTGTTCTTCTTGGAGAAAGTCAACTTTGCATCTTCAAGAGCCGCTCTCTTCATAGTCAACATCTTGGAAAGCTTTTCGAGTTCTACCTCCTGTCGTGCAATCTCCTCAGCGGAAAGGCTTTCGATTGCTGCATCTTTCAACTTTTGGATCTCAGCAAGGCCTTCGACAAACCACGAAGTGTTGAACTCCTTTTTTACGCACATGTCGCGTTGGTGCTCCCAGTCGGCAATAACGTCTTCAGAAACGGTGTGACCAGTCACCTCACGCATGTCCTCGATGGAAGATAAAGCCTCTTCCACACGCTTAACCAGCACAAATCGACTAGTGACCTTCTTGGTTGTGGCCATATGTCCGTACTTCTCCCAGATTCTGGTGTACAACGCCTCATACTTAGCCAGCACCGTGCCAAGCCAATGGTCCACACCATACCGAAATCCAAGCCAGCGTCCATGCCTAACCAGCGTCCACACCAAGTCAGCGCCCATTCCAAGACGATCCGGCGCCTACCAGACGCGTTTCCCAGATGCGCTTACCTGATGCGCTTGCCAGACGCGCATGCCAACGCTTGCTAGAAGCGCTTTCCAGAAGCGCTTGCCAGACGCGCTTGCCAGACACGCTTACCAGGCACACATGCCGCACGCGCATGCCAGCCGCAGTACCACACTTTGTGCTAACAGTTTGCATCCTTCCAGCGCTAACATCTTGCGCCCTTCCAGCACCATCCTCGCCCTTCGAAACAGCGCCATAGCTCCAGACGCCGTGATAAAAACCGTGTCATCTCGCACGATACACTTACGATCACAGGGGCAGAGCCACTTCCTCCACCCCAACGGTTCTTCAAGAATGGAAGCTCCAACCGTCACCAGAAACGCTACTCCACCATCAGGGCAAGATACTGGAAGATCCGGAAGAAGCCGACCTCTTTTTAGCACTGTTGATTTGATGAAAAGACAAAAGATACTTCAGCAGGACGCGCGTTTATAGATGAAGAGGCTCGCGTTGCTCTTGAACGCCAGTAGAAGGGGATAAGCGATCCAATTTCGTCACACGTGAAGATCAGGAAAGACTTCTCCAAAATCGAAAGCAAGGGAAATCAACAACTCTCCTGAGTTCACGGAGACCCTTCTTCCATTAGGACCCGCATAATGGGAACTTCGCCCACAAAGTCGTACAGTCTATGATGAAACAGTTATGTGAGATTCTATATTTCTCCGAGGCGTAGCGTCAAGGCATATTTTCACCCCTCAACCGCACTACATCAGGAAAGCAGGCATTTCCAGCCAGGGAAGCCGTTCCCAAACCCCAACCTCTCTTAGAAAGAACGATCGACAGATGTAACTGGGGACTCCTAACCTCTGTTCTCTTGAGGGATGTCGAGTTTGACAGAACGTGACGCGCCTTCGACTTCAAAATGGTAGCCGCCAAGGCTCCCGAGAGTTGCAAGATTTCGTTTCAACATTCTCTCCATAAGTAACTACGCATAAACGTTCTCAGCCAGCGGCTTCGCTTCAACGTTCGCTTCAACGCCACTCCTTCTCGCAAAGGGTCGTGCCGCCACACTCCCCATATCAAGGAACATAGCCACAGCCCAGCCAATCTTCGTAGTCATGGACACCTTTTAATCCATCTCTCCAAAACTCGTAATCATGGACGGTTTGCTCGCTTTACGCATCCAGCCAATCCTTTTACTTTCCGGAAGCCCATAGAATATCAGCCAACCTACTTTGTTACCACGACAATGTAGTTTCTCCCGATTACATCTCCTACCAAGAATTGTTTCCCCTCATTCGTTGATACCCGAGCTTCACCGCAGAAAGAAAGAATTACTACAAAGATGGAAACACGTAAACCATACTTGAGAACGGAAGATATACACGGGATCCCTTCACCTGTCAAAGCTACGAAGAACAGTCCACCAAAAATCCGTACCCACAACAAGGTCCTCTACTCTTCAAGGGTGCAACGCAAGAACATCATCACCCTCTGTCTAGAAGACACCTTCAACACTTTACGAGGCCGCGGAGGATCCCGAGCCTGCACTATCCAGAATATGTCATCATGTAATTTCTGAGCATCCCAGTGTCACATCCAGAAGAGTACGAAAGGTTACATTCACGTATTCATCCATTCCATCATATCAAACCGAAGTATGACCGGGGACTTCTCGCTGCATCCCATTTCGTAAGATAGAGCCCTAAATCAGCGTCCTCCAAGTCTGCAGCGAGTCAACAAGGACGGATTCGAAGGAAGGGGAACGACTAGGTCATCCTCGTCGATAACGGTGACGCATGCTCCAACAGGATATCTCTGCACAAAAGGGAAATTGTCCATTTATACAACAAGCGGTGGTAAAGTGTACGACAGTCCGCCAAAGAAGAAGAAAACATACCGAGAGAAATTCAACAAGAAGAACCTTTTCTCAAAATAGGGAGATGATGCGATTGCGTTGGGTTTGAATACAGAACCTTTAAAAAGGAAAGGAAGCAATAAGGGACATAACGCTTCCAGATTTTTTGGCATGAACGATGCCCTAATCGAAGCCGCGCGTGAAGGAAACGCAAAATAAGGAAACTTTGCTATCTGTAGAAACACCTACTCCCTCCTTGTTCACACCGATCCCATCAAGTCACGTCGGCAAGCACGCATGCCTTCCCTACCTTGCGCCCGGTCCCACCAGCCTAGCACGCTCGGTTTCCCAACTCACGCCAACTTCCCAATGTCGCCCAAGCTGCACCGGCCCACCAATTGCACCGACTTCCTAATGGCCGCCCAAGTCACGCTTGCAAGCACGCAAAGCTTCCACACCTTGCGCCGGTCTCACCAGTTAGCACACTCAGTTTTGCAACTCACGCCAACTACCCAACGTCGCCCAAGCTGCACTGGCCCCACCAATTGTGCCAGCCTCCCGATTTGTGCAAAACTCCCATAGGCAAGGATTCCAAATCCTATTTATAAAAGGTCAGACAAGCCCCTCAATTCTCTTTACGATTTGTTGTTGATAGTCTGTCACCATCTTATGCTTACCTCGCAACAAAGCCCCTGCTCCGAGCTAAGCGTGGGACTTAATGTTGATGGTGGTTTTTAAACAAGGGGTAAAATCGTAAAACCCCATGACCTAGTGTTACCCGCAACACATTAACTAAGAGCATTTAACTCGGTGTAAACAATTAATAGGGGTATTTTTTCAAAATACAGCATTAGGGTTTTCAAACACGTAACCCTAATTCCAAAACCAAGCCGCATACTGCGCACCATGGCAACAATGCCAAACCAAGCCCCACCCTGCGCACCATGGCAACAATGCCAAACCAAGCCGCATACTGCGCACCATGGCAACAATGCCAAACCAAGCCGCACCCTGCGCACCATGGCGACAATGCCAAACCAAGCCGCATACTGCGCACCATGGCAACAATGCCAAACCAAGTCGCATCTGCGCACCATGGCTACAATGCCAAACCAAAAGCCGCACTTGCGCACCATGGCAACAATGCCAAACCAAGCCGCACCCTGCGCACCATGGCAACAATGCCAAACCAAGCCGCATACTGCGCACCATGGCAACAATGCCAAACCAAAAGCCGCACCCTGCGCACCATGGCAACAATGCCAAACCAAGCCACACCCTGTGCACCATGGCAACAAGGCCATATTTCCAAGCCGCTATGCCTTTGGCCCACGCCAAATATAGCGCCCTAGGCTTGCAATACTTGCAACTAGGTCAACATGGCCGTACGTGCCATTGGCACATGCCAACACGTATCGCAGGCCATATGTCCAAGCCGCTATGCCTTTGGCCCACGCCAAATATAGCGCCCTAGGCTTGCAAGACTTGCAACTAGGTCAACATGGCCGTACGTGCCATTGGCACATGCCAACACGTATCGCAGGCCATATTTCCAAGCCGTTATGCCTTTGGCCCACGCCAAATATAGCGCCCTAGGCTTGCAAGACTTGCAACTAGGTCAACATGGCCGTACGTGCCATTGGCACATGCCAACACGTATCGCAGGCCATATTTCCAAGCCGATATGCCTTTGGCCCACGCCAAATATAGCGCCCTAGGCTTACGAACCATACAAACCAGGCCAAGTCGGCCACGCATGCCATTGGCACATTCCAACATGCTCGCTGGTAGTCTAACTTGCAAACCGTGCAACCTACCACCAAGGCATTCCGCACATGCCATTGGCACATGCCAAACACACACGCTGGTAGCCTAACTTGCAAACCGTGCAACCTACCACCAAGGCATTCCGCACATGCCATTGGCACATGCCACGCACGCCACTAGCAGCTCGGCATTGCCACTTACACTCAACATTCAACCTACCACCAAGGCATTCCGCATATGCCATTGGCACATGCCACGCACGCCACTAGCAGCTCTGGCATTGTCACTTGCGCTCGAAGTACAACCCGCAACAAGGGCATTCCGCACATGCCACACGCGCCACTAGCAGCGCCACTTGCACTCAAGGTGCAACCAACGAGATATCAACACAAAACTGGGGGATGCTTTCCAGGGTTTTGGTTTGGTGGTCACAGCTTGCAGCGTACACTACGCTCATATTAAGAAAGCGTGAAAAGGAATAAAGCGGTCAAATAAATGAGGAAATAATGGTGAAAACGTTTTCACCCATTAACACCATGCGGTTACCACCTCCTCCCATTATTTCACCCTTTACTCTCTTCCTTCATGAGGCGTGGTACGTTTCAATCTCGACTTGTATAAATAGGTCTTACCTATTTCCACCAGGCAACAAGTCTCGGTCAGGAGAAAAATACTACACTCTCAGAAAGGCAACTTTGCAAGCTCTCCCAAAAGCTTCCACTCTTGCAAGCTTCCCAAGCTTCTACTTTATGATACAAGTCGAGATACTACTCTCCTCAACACCTTTCTTTGCTTCCCTCCCCAAATCAACCCTTCTCCTCCACTTTGTGACCGAAGCAAGTATGGAACGGCCATTTCTTGGTTTAGGCCGGACTTGTACAGATTGATCTCTCGAATCTATAAAGTGCTCACGTGCAAGCACATTTGTTTAGGGTTTGAATCGGTTTCTCACTCGCCACCGAATTTACCGAAATCGTGAAAACGATTTTAACCCATAAACAGCTGCCAACTAATGCATCTTGCTTTCCTTGTTAAAGTTGTGTTCTCCTTGCTATGCAAATCTGCAACTGCCCAAGTTGAGTTTCCTTGTGTTGTCCTTGCTCTGTGCAACTCAACTTGTGCTTAAAACCTACACAGAGACAATTTGTGCTCAAACCCAGACCACATAACCTGGGTTCTGTGAGTAAACCAGCCCACTTAAACCAAACTTGTTCTCTCGCATCAAATTGAAGCCCAAATACTTTGGGCTGTGCACTGGGCTGTTAACCTTGTCACCCAACCATTGGGCTCAACCTAAGTTTGCCAATTCTTTGGCTGGAACCCGGCCCACCGGGCTAATCGAACCCAAACTCGGGCTCTGTAACATAACTGAGCCCACAGTTCCACTGGGGTGTACATTCCCACAATAAACCAAACTGAAGCCCAATAAACCAAATCCCACATAAACCAAAACCCACTTAAACCAAAACTGAGCCCACTTTGAGTTGCTAAATCATGTCAGGATTTTGGTCTGCAACTGGGGATACAAACAAATCCATCAGAGAACTTGCTTACGGGCATGCTTCACAGTATGAACTCCCCACATACCATAGTGATTTTAGGGAATATTATGAGCCTTATCAGGGCCCTGACCTTGAATACTCATACCCTAATCATTATAACCACATGTATCATCAACCACCATGGGAGGATGGGCAATTATATCCTCCAATGAACCCATGTATGCACTCAGTGGAAGAAAACCTCATAGAACAAAACAATGCTAGGTTTGAATTGAATGCAATGCATGATCATCCATATAGCAACATGTCTGAATTTCCCTTCTCTAGTGAACCTCATGCACAACCATGCAGTGAATATCCATATGAGGCATGCATACCCACTATTGAAGACTCTCCTTCCATTGAACAATGTTACTTGTTTTTAAAGATGAACCTGATTCATTTAGAAAAAGAAGAATGGAGGGAAGTTCATGATAGGATGATTGTTGTCCCTAATAAAGAAAATCTTGAAAATAGTGTTTCTCTTCCTACTCATGCAACTAACACTGAATATGAACCTAATCTAGAGGAAAATGAGTACACTAGAAATGCTACAATTTTGAATAGGGAAATACAATTTTGTTATGATGATGATGATGATGAATATGAAGAGCATGTGTATTTTGAAAATGTAGTGGAATATTTAGGTTCAGAGACATTAAGTGTCTCTTCTGTGAACCCTATGAATGATGCTTCGTCTGATATTCATACATGTGCTGCTGATGTGGAACCTGTGCATTTGTCCTATGAAAATGAGCATGCCTTACCACCTGTTTGTGACTTAGGAATAGCTGAATTGTCTGTTGACACAGATGATTCAATGCATGTGCCTGATTCCATGCCTAGGTTACAGCATGATATCTCTCCTGGTTATGTTGTGCATGAGAGTGATGATGATTATGACATGGAGATTGATGAATTGTTCTATGCAGGTGAACATGATTTACCCTCTTCTGACCTTAGGAAAGTGTGTGATGGTGCAAATGATTTTATACATGAACACAACTTAGATGTACCTAATCTCTCCTAAGGCACAGATTGCAACTCCTCCACCAAACCTAGGTGTAGTTTGTCACACAAATCTTAAACCAACTTTTCTGATGCCTAATCTAGGCCTAGAGCTTTGTGCTTCCCAAGTCCTCTTGGACTATTTTGCATCAAAATATAACACTTTTAGGGAACCACAGTTGGAATGTGTATATCTGCCTGTTCTTAGCAAAACTCATTTTGAGTTAGACCTTTTGCATGATGTACCTTTGAAATTGCAAGATTTTGTGCTCTCAAACACACCTATTCACAAGTTTAGGTTTGGGGGAAACTCATTCTCATATGAAGTCTTACTTGCACTCTCATATTATATCTGTGTAAGGCTGTTGATGTTTGTACATAATTTCTTTTGGGTTGATCCTCAACTCTTTAGATTGTTGGTTTATGGTGAATTTTCATTGTATATAATCCAGTAGGACTTGTTAAATTTTCTTTTCTTGAATCGGTTGAGTCTTCTTGTGCATATTTTGTGCTAATCCGATATGATCTCCGCTGAGAGTGTTGGATTCTATCCTTGACTAATGAAGCTCTAACCTTGCTCCCGCCGACATCCGGTAATCTCTTCCCTTTTCTCTACTCAACATAGTTCTCTTGGTATGTGACTGTTTAAATTTTTTTCTATCTGTCGACACATTGAGGACAATGTTTGATTTAGGTTTGGGGGTGCATTTGCATGTAGAGTTTTTAATCTTTGTTTTTAGTCTTTTATTTCGAAAAAAAAAAAAAAAACTTTTTGCAAATAAAAACCTCCAACTTTTAGAGATTTTAGAGTCACTAGCATGCTTCTAGCTATGTTTACATAGAGAGTCTCGACCAGAAATAACAGAACTTGGAAGTCTTTGGAGAACACAATCGGGTTTCTTAGTGATTAGAGCGTTAAAGTTGGATTTAACCATACCGGAGGGCGAATTAGGTCTTTGTTTAGATATTCGGTAGTAGAATTGTGATCACCCATAGTGGAGACTACCCATTTTACATCAAGTGAGACACCAACCTTCAATTTTTGCAACTTTCTAGAAAAGTTTGTTAGAGTGTGTGTCACCGTACATCAATTCCGAGTAGGAATGGTGAGCTACCCAACTTCGCACCACTTCCAAAGACTACTTTTGATCTCTTGAGTGCTAATTTTTGTCAATCATGAGGGTGACGTTTAAAGATGAAAACTCCTTCTAAATATCGATTTGCAGTTAGCATCACTCTCTCTCTCAATCAGCGGACCCATAGAAACACATCATCGTCAGCAAGCGGAGCATCATCAGAATATTTGAAGGAAAAGTTTATATAGTCCAAGGTTTACGTGCAACAAAAGAAAAGAAAAGAAAAGAAAAGAAGATGAGAATTAATGAAGTTTGTGGAAAATTGAGTTTTATTGTTTTAATGTGGTTAAAAAAAAAAAATTTGTCAAGTTTTTATGAAGTTCAGAAGTTCGTCATCAACAATTGAAGACCGAAGATTAAAGACGTTTCTATGGTTCCTATGAGAGAATGATGTTAATTGCCGATCGGGTGAAAATGTAAGTGAGTACTCCCATCCTTGCTAATGGTTGATTTCCTTTCTTAGAGATCATCAGAAAAAGATTCTTTTTGTCCACACTTCGTGGAGTCTCCGAAATTATTTCGGAAGGTTATCCTTCTTACCTACAACGTGTGCGGGATTTCTCTCTTTATTCCCGCTGCACACATGAGAGACTAAAAAGCGATCTTTTTGAGTGCAATTATCATAAAACCTTAATGGTGAGGCAGAAGTCGAGGCTTATGATCACAATCGAATCCGAATTCTTTCATATGGTATGGTTACTTCTCGCTCAACACTTAAGGATGAGAATGCGTTCTTTGGTATTTCTAACTTCTTGTTACTAGCATGCAGAAACTCTATGTCCTCATAGCTCCTTGGATGCTTGAGACTCTTTTACACTCTGAAGTTGGAGAAGGTTTTGTGGGTACACCTCTGGTAAACCCTCACGAGACTACAACTCGTCCACTAGGGACACCTAGGGGTTTAAAGGCTTAGTGCATACGCTAAATGCATTCGAGAGACTGCGACAGGGGTATAGTTAGGATTTCTTAATTTTGTTTCATTTGAGGACAAGTAAAATTCAGGTTTGGGGGTATTTGATGAGTGCCAAATATTGCATATTTCTACATATATTTATTGGCATTTAGCTCATCTTTTGTGCTCAGAAATCAGATATTATCCCAGATTCTGTATTTTCTTTGTTTTCAAGAATAAATATTTGTACTAATTAATTTTGTGTTTTTAGGTAATAAATAAAGTTCGGAGAAAGTGCGAAGCCAAAAGAGCAAAGAATTGGAGACAAGCGTCTATGGAGCAGAAAGCCAAAGCCCGCGCGCGCATCAGTCGCAACCCAACTTACAAGACATGGGCTTGAGCTAGCCATGACCCGAATCCGAGCCCGTCTCTTCCGAGCCGTTAGATCTTCATCCTTCTGCATCCAACGCTCATCGCACTCCTATACATCATCTCTTGATACTCCGCTCAACACCGAAACATCCCATTCACCCTGAGCCGTTCAGATCTCCCTCAGCTAAATCCAACGCTCGCTCCGCCTTCCTCATCAAACTTCGATGCCTCCGCTCCACAGCAAAACTCGCCTACACCTATACCCCCATCGACCTAACCATTTCTCCTCCATCTTCTCTCGAGCAACCCCTCTGCAAATCCCTTACCTTCTTCTTCTCCTCCCATACCTGTTGCAGTCACCACATCCATCACCTCCTGACACACAACAACCATCCCTGCAACAGCCGCACCACCTTCTCCACATCTCTAGCTCTAGTTTTATCTCTCGTAGCTTCTCCCAACCCTAGAAGCTAACTTAGAGAAAATAAGAGCTAGGGTTTCACCAACTATGGACGTATGGAGCTCTGAGACAAATTGACAAGAGGAGAGTACGATTCAGAGGATATGGGCGGTATGGGTTTGCTTTTAATTTGTATTTTGAAGAAAATTAGGGTTTAGAATTGCATGTATAAATAGAAGTGAGTAGAGTGTGTTAGAGTTGATGCCTGGGCTAGCCAGAGCAGCAACTTAGTTTTATTTTGTGTTTTAATTGTTATTATCATGTTCTAAGTTAAATTGATAGGGTGTTTGATGAAACCCCTAATCATATGTTGAGTAACTCATATCAAAATTTGTGTCTTGTTATGCTTAATTGAGATGAGTAATTGTATCTTTGTGTGATCGACAAACTTGTGATAGTTTGTACTTTGTAAGAAGACAAGCTATGCTAGGAGTAAGTTAGTGAAATCAGTTGAATTACCTTAGGAGTAATTAGTTAGCCAACAAACCAAATGAGCTTGTGATAGTTTGTGCTGTGAAAAGACAAGCTATACTAGGATTGAGTTGGGATAAGTTTGCTAAAGAATTCCTCCACCTGAGGCCTTCAAAGGGAGGTATAAGACATGAATGGAGTGTGTTTTGCCTTAGCATAGGATTAATAGGTGGATTCACCACCCTGGTGCTTTCCACATTGTTACAATCCATTTAGTTACCTTAGTTAACTGTCACTAAAACTCAGTCGCATCGACAAACCTTGAATTGTGTCACTTACTTCATAGAAATCAGTTTAAGCCAAGCCTTAGATCACACATAGCACCACAAGTCTCTGTGGTTCGACCCGTATTTGCCCTGTCTTACAAACTAGACACCGTGCACTTGCGGTTTTAACATGTAGGCAAAAAAACAAACCACTTCCCAAGCCTACCAAAGCCATAATGAACATCTCTTTAGAAAATCCTCCACTAGCTTAGCATTCGATCCCTGGCATTTCATTGTGCACTCTATGTAGAATAATATAATTGGGCGGTCCTTATACATAATTGTTTGTTGAGAGGGCTTAACGCCTTCAAAACGTCGGTGATACTCATTGTTCCCTGACTACATGAGAGCAAACCCCTCTACATAGAAGAACGATTGGGCGGTTCTCCGTAAGATTGAGAGTAACAGCGCCTCCAGGAAAGTGACACTCACTGATCCTGACTATGTAGAGCTACCGTGTAAAGACTCGGGCGTTCTCCGAAAGATCTGAGAGCGCCTTCAGGATATTAGACGTCTCCTGACTATGCACATAGATTAATTCTGCCATGACATTCACCACTGAATTCCCAGAATGATCTATTATTGCTCCTATTCCATGGTCGAATCCACGACCAGATCCCATGTAATGGAAATAACAATTGCTCCTATTCCATGGTCGAATCCACAGCCTGATCCCATGGAATGGTAATAACGATTGCTCCAATTTCATGATCGAATCTACGACTTGATCTCATGTAATGGCAATAACAATTTATATTATCTCATTACTCCGATTTCATGATCGAATTCACTGTTAATCTCATGAAATGGTAAAAGATAACTTTATTACTCCGATTCTATGGTCGAATCCACGATCCCATGGAATGGTAATGCCTATTTTAGTATTCCGAATTCATGGTCGAATCCACAACTGATCTTATGAATTGATAATAAATAACTACTCATTTTTATTTATTCAATTTCATGAATTATTCTACACTGAATTTCATGGATCGGCAACAAATACTCACAGTCGGGTATCTGGACCATCCCTGAGTAAGCCCCACGAAAAATGGTGTAAGTGTACTCGACAATGATGCACGACTGAGCACCGGGATGCACGAACGAGCATCAAAAAACTCGAATAGATGAGGAATCCTACGCAAAACATGAGAAAACAACAAATATTAATAAAATAATAAGGAGCGCCCAGAGGCCGGGCCCACCGGCCGTCCGGCCATGCCCTAGCCGTGGCCGGTCCCCATGCTTCTTTCAATATTTTGTCCTATTTTTTTATTATCATGAACTCATGAAAAACTCCTTGATTTTAGCAACTTTCCTTGTTTTTGCAAAATTCATGGATTCTCCGTAGCTTCATGGATTCATGAAATAATATTATAAAATAGGGAAAGGTATGCGGGACCAGGTAACCGGCTGGCCATGCCAAAGCCGTGGCCAGCGCCACACCTCACAATCCCTAACTTTTATAATTATTATTCCCTAAACTCATGAAGCTCCTATGTTTCAACAAAAACCCATGGTTTCTCCATAACATCACGGGTTCATGAAAAATAATATTATAAAATGGGGAAAGGAGTGTGGGACCGGGCAACATAGCCGGCCGGCCATGCCCTAGCCGTTTCCGGTCCCACACCCTGCAATCCCTGGTCTTTTATAATTATTATTTTCCTCAAATTCATGAAATTCCTTGGTTTGAGAAAAAATCATGATTTGTTCATAACTTCTCGAATATTGCTAAAATCAAGAAAATTCAAAAGCCAATGTGGTCATATGACCAGCTAGCCTCTCACGGCAATTTTGGATGTTAAAATACTCTTATTTTAATATTTACAAAATATTGATCAATTGAGCATACATGCTCATTCCAATAAAAAATCAAGAATTTCAGTCAAGATAAAACTCTTCTGAAAATTCACAATGTTGCTCGAACGCACATCAGAAAATACTGAAACTCTCAGTACGAAGACACAGACACCTTGGTAACACGTGCATGCCTTGATGACCGACCATAGTCATTCCCAGGGCTTGCACAAAGCCAGCCCCACATGTTTTCATAATTCTGACCTAATTTGCTCAATTGCTCATATTGGGCCCAAACTCTCTCCAACCAACCCGTGACCACCAAGAGCCAGTCCCATTCTCTCTTGGTCGGTACCCCATCTTTAATACTAAGGTTTTTCCCTAATGTTGAACCCAGTATTAATTCAATAAATGATGAAACCGACACTTAATCATCATTCTTTCACCAACTCTCCAACTAAGAACCCTGGTGTACGCTCACTCGAGCACTGGGCACCACATAGATGCCCATGATCCCATGTGGTCGGTCCCTCTATCACTCATGACCTATTTTCAACAATTCATCAATTGTTGAACATTGTCTAGTAAGTAACCTGGCCTGGAGGACCTTGCAATTTCGAGAGGGAGCCAGGTGCCGGTGTGTAAATATAAAGTATATAAACCAATCTGGTCAGAGAGTTACCTCCGGGCGTTCGAATCTAGTTCAGAAGTATTATTCGGATTCGATCAGTTCCGAAGTATTATTCGGATGCGGTCAGTTGATTCGGAGAATTATTAACTAGGATGCGAACTAGTAATCTAATGCATAATATTCATTGTGTAAAGTTTTTGCTAATTTGGCTTACAAAATAAAAACAATAGTAAGAAATTGTTTTTGCTAAACCGAAATACTACTTTCGGTGGAAGGCTACAAACTACAAAGTAATTCACAAAGTATCCCAGCTTGTACTAAGTTGAGCTTCCGGGACATTCTTTCTTCCTCCTTGGTCACAAAGAAAAGAATTTCAAGAACAACTGATTTTACGGCAATTTTGGATGTGGTCATATGACCAGCTAGCCTCTCACGGCAATTTTGGATGTTAAAATACTCTTATTTTAATATTTACAAAATATTGATCAATTGAGCATACATGCTCATTCCAATAAAAAATCAAGAATTTCAGTCAAGATAAAACTCTTCTGAAAATTCACAATGTTGCTCGAACGCACATCAGAAAATACTGAAACTCTCAGTACGAAGACACAGACACCTTGGTAACACGTGCATGCCTTGATGACCGACCATAGTCATTCCCAGGGCTTGCACAAAGCCAGCCTCACATGTTTTCATAATTCTGACCTAATTTGCTCAATTGCTCATATTGGGCCCAAACTCTCTCCAACCAACCCGTGACCACCAAGAGCCAGTCCCATTCTCTCTTGGTCGGTCCCCCATCTTTCATACTAAGGTTTTTCCCTAATGTTGAACCCAGTAGTAATTCAATAAATGATGAAACCGACACTTAATCATCATTCTTTCACCAACTCTCCAACTAAGAACCCTGGTGTACGCTCACTCGAGCACTGGGCACCACATAGACGCCCATGATCCCATGTGGTCGGTCCCTCTATCACTCATGACCTATTTTCAACAATTCATCAATTGTTGAACAATTGCTCAAAAATTAGGGTTTCGAACAAACGCTTCACGGAATCATCATTCTGAGCAAGTTCAAACACCAAATGAATTTATGTTGATCCAAGGGGATTAATTATACAATATTTGGTAATCTACCAGTATTTTAATATTTTATTGGGTTACGTTACCAATAAATATTTCGTCCAATTGAGCGACATTTACTCAGTTGCTCAAATATTGGTCCAGCTATCAATATTTAGTAATTTATTAGTATTTTGTCGAATTGAGCAATACTTTCTCAATTGCACGTTAAATTATTCATATTCAGTATTTGTCGGATTGAGAAATACTTGCTCAATTGCACGTCAAATTCTCAAATATTCAGTGATTCGTCGAATTGAGCAATACTTGCTCAGTTTCTCAAATATTGACCCAACTATCAATATTCAGTAACTTATCAGTATTTTGTCGAATCAAGCAATACTCGCTCAGTTGCTCGAATAATCCACAAATATTCAACAACTCGTAAAATTTACAATATTTGCGCAACGTTAACATTCATGAATCGCTGAGCATTTGCCAAACATGCTCGATTCAACAAAACCTAGTCTCATTGCTTAATCAGTCAACAATTGAAAAACTAAATACACGTCTGTCATACAGACTCCACGATTCGTGAAACATCAATCAAGTCAAATTGGGGGGATAACAACTAGGGTTATGGTCTGGCGGCCTACAGCACGTGGATTCATCCACGACGAGAAATGTGCATAAGTTGTGTCAATGGTTTAAGGAGTTAGCAAAGTAGTGGGTGCACGATCCGTCAAGTCTCCACACGACATGGAACTGACTTTACCACGATCTTCCATTTTCACACTCTTCCACTCATGAAACCGTCACACTTACAGGGATCAAGGTGTTCACAACTCTGACAATATAAATAAGTTTCTGAATCCATGATTGAGGACAACGTTTTTGGTCTACACAGAATTTCTCGAGTAGAAATTCATCAATCCATCATAACTTATTCGAACCCAACAGTTCACCAATTATTGCAGAAACATTCAACATACCTACAATCCTTGATCATCATTGATCCCACACAATTCTCAGCTTCCCTCCTACAGATCAACCCATCTCACTCTTTGCGACCGAATTGACTCTGGAATGGCCATTGACTTGGTTTAGGCCGGAGTCCTACAGATTGATCTCTCGAATCTAAGCACTCCATTTGCAGTGCATCTGTGTGAGGTTGAGCAGTTTGCCCGGTTCGAGGAGTCTCGACAACACGCTCGACTCTTCACTTTCCTAAAAAACCAGCGAACCGTTTTTCCCCATCCACAGATTGGCGACCACAGTGGGAGATTAATCTATCGGTTGTAATCCCACATTTTCACAAAATGGTTGGTCTTAGGTCAGGGTTAGTTACAAATCCTAAAACAAACATCGCTAGTACCAGCAACAACGAGGAAATTCCAGAAAGTATTCCTGCTTCCAACAGTGGTGGACACACTACTCCTCCTCACACTAATATCTAAAATCATCCTCTTTTTGGTCGACATCCCGAGGAACTCAGAGAAAATACGCCTACTATTGTTGATCTCATGAAGGTCTAGGAAGTTCTTGCCAAAAATCAGACTGACATGGCAGCGACGCAGAAAGAGCTGTGCAATTACCTCAAGACTCTTACTGACAAGATGTCAGACAAAACTCGAGAGAAGAGAAAAGATAAGGAGACTCCTCCAACTACGGATCCCGAAGTTATTCCAGTCCCCGACGATGATGAAACCCGCAAAGTTGCAGAACCTGAACCTGCAAGTTTCATCACTCGTGAAGACCTGGAACGCTTTATGGAGAATCGAGGAAAGGGGCATACACCGTCCGTTCACCATCATCAACCTCCATATCCCGCTGCTACGCAAATAATCCCTCTTCCAAAAGGCTACACTTCTCCAATGTTCACACTCTACAACGGAACGGGGAATGCTCGAGAACACGTCTCTCGATTCCTGGAAGCATTGGGAGAGCACGAACATAACCATCTTGTGCATTTGAAGGAGTTCTCGAAGTCTCTGACCGTCCGAGCCTACACTTGGTACAACAACATCGCACCAGGGAGCATAGCCAATTGGGGAGAAATGATTAATGCTTTCTACAGGAAATACTTCTTTGTCTCTGAGCAAGTCACTCTCTCTGACTTGGGAAGGATGTCCCAGAAGAATAATGAACATAAGAACGACTACGTAAAGAGGTTCAGACTTCAGGCTTTGGATTGTCAGGATCCAAATGTCACATTGAAAAGCCATGTAGATTTGTCAGGCTTGTATGGAGATGCCTTCCCTTTGGCAAGATGGTTTCCGGGAATGATAATCGAAAAGAATATTTTGAAAATCATAGCTGTTTGGGTTAAACTAATCAATACTAACTTCTTTCATTATGATGAATTTATCATCGCTCAGATTGGAAATCATTTAGGATTTGTAACTAAAATACACCCAACTAATGCTCATCCAGAACCGGGTCAAGATATCTTTGTAAGGGTAGATATTAACATTGAAAAGCCACTAGTCACGACTGCTCGAGTCAAAGTTGGCCATTATCCTGAATCTAACATATCTTTTACTTACATGGATCTTCCTTACCGTTTTTGCAATCATTGCAAACGCCTGGGTCATGTAGAAGAAATTTGTGCAGTTAAGTACAACATGGGCCTAGAGGATATATATGATGAAAGCCCGGAATCGGAAACAGAAGTTGAATCACAGAGTTGGGCTTCGGGGTTCAAAGTTCTTATTAATGAACAGATAGACATAGACACGGTGTTGAATGCTGGAAACGAATCTCTGTTTTCTTCTCCATCTCCCTTTTCGGTAATACAACCTCAACTCAGTCCTATCGATATCTCCTCAGGCAATTCTCATTTAGATCTATCACAGTACGCTGATGTTAATCCATCCACTATAAGCCATTCAATTTTGGGTAAACGTTTTAGAATTTGGGAATCTCCACCTCCTCCTCTTACTTTCTCTTCAAACCAGTACCAAGATATCTCGGAATCGGATTACAAATTTAGAAACTCAGGCTTACTTAGGGATGTTGTTAATCAGATCTTGCCTAATCAAGATGAGAATTTCATCCCGCTGGGTTCTAATGAAGATTTGGAAGATTCAATGGAACAATTTTTCACACCCGAGGAGACTTACCCAGACCAAAATCAAAACCCAAAACCGGCTTTCTGTTTCACTTTGTCAGATTTTTCTGATTCGGATAATCTGAGTAACTCGAGCAACAATAGGATGATTACTCCTAATAGCAAGGCGGCTTTCTCTATGACCGTCTCTGACTCTGATTTTTCTTCTTTTAGTTCTAAAGGTTCTAATGATCTTTTACTCGATTGCGAAAACGATTTTCAAAGCAAATTTTTTTTTAATCAAGATGGGAGCTCTTCATTGATTCCAAACCAAGATGTTGCTATTCCCATCAACAAAAGAATTGACCAACTTCAGATCCAGACGGCCGAAAAAGGGAAACAGAAAGTCCAGGTATGTATTCAATCTACTGATCCTTAATCTTAATTCATTCTGCTCTTCAAACCATATCTTTACTGCTTAGGGCTCTCATATTATACTATACTTTGCTTTGTGGTGATTCGTTTTTAACTTTAATCTCACTTAATTTTTGAAACTGAGGCTGGCTTAGGCCAACTATAACATCAATACCGTTCTCCTTTCTTTAAATTTATCTTTAGACTGCTTTGAGAAGTAGCAATAAGAACGCCGGCACTAGGGTGTTGTTTTTAATTACTAATTGCTTTTTACTATACTCGCTCCGTAAACTGGTTTCGGCAAGTCTGCTAGGCGCAGCATTTTAAAGAACATCTTAATTAGGGTGTTGCTTTGATAAGTAGTCTTAACTACATGAAGATTCTGGCATGGAACACACAAGGGTGTGGCCAGAAAAAAACACAACAACATTTGAAAACATTGCTCGAATTAGAAAAACCTGACATCTTATTTCTTTCTGAAACTAAATCAAAGAGATGTTTAGTAAGAAAAACTCTAAATTACTTCCCTAATACCCACATTGTTGATCCAGTGGGACTAGCTGGAGGTCTTGCAATTGGTTGGGTTGATGGGTTCCACTTTGAGATAGTACAATGGAATCAAAACATGATAAATGTTATAGTAAAAAACAACTTCAACTCAAAAGAATGGCTCCTAACCTGTTTCTATGGAGCTCCTAAGCATGAGCATAAATTAGAAATTTTGAGTTACTTAGAAGAGATAGCTTTAAGAGTTAACAATAGTCAAATGCCCTGGTTAGTAATAGGAGATCTAAACTTTATTTTCAATAGTGAGGAAAAGGAAGGGGGACTGCCTTTTGAAAGAAAAAAAGTAGAACCTTTACTAAATCTAATAAATAGAACAGGTCTGGAAGATTTGGGATATAAAGGAAATATCTTCACTTGGAATAACAAAAGAAAAGGAGCAGCTAACATCAAACAAAGATTAGATAGAGGTTTAGCTAATGCTGAATGGAATTTGGAATTCCAAGGAGCAACTCTTGAAAATTTAGTAGCAATAGGGTCTGATCATGGTCCAATTTGTTTAACTATCACCTCTAACAACTCAAGTCATAACCACACTTTCAAATTTTATGATACTTGGTTAAAAGAACCTACTTGTCTAGAAGTTATTAACAAGTGCTGGAATATAAGAGGGTCCTCCCCTGCTGAAGACTTACTAAACAACATCTCAAACCTAGGTAAAAACTTGACTGACTGGAAAAAAATATTTTTGGTAGACCAAATAAGAAAATAAAAACTTTACTAAAACAAATAGACTGCATTTCTGCCAAAACTTTAGACACCAATAATACCTTGCTCTTAAACAAAAAATTGCTAGAGCTAGAAACTTTGTATGATACTCAAGAAGAGATAGCTAAACAACAATCTAGAAACAATACCATTGCATTAGGGGAAAGAAATACTAAATTTTTTCATATAACTACTTTAAAAAGAAGAAAAAGAAATAATATAGACTGTTTACAAGATAGAGACAACAAAGTAGTTTCCTCTAGGCAAGACATTGAAGGTGTTTTAACAACTTATTTCTCTGATCTTTTCACTAATTCATCTACTGAACTAGATACGGAAATCTTCAAGCATGTGCAACCTTGCATATCTAATGAGGAAAACAACTCCTTAACTGCTATTCCAAGTTCAGAAGAAATTTGGGAAGTAGTGAAGAAACTTAAACATAATAAAGCACCAGGACCTGACGGTTTTCCTGTGAGTTTTTTTAAACATAATTGGGCACTAGTTGGACCACAGTTGATTTCAGTAGTTCAAGATTTCTTTACGAATGGTATTCTTCACAAAGATTTGAACAAAACTTTTCTATTTCTTATTCCCAAGACTAAAACTCCAAAAACTCCTGCAGATTTCAGACCTATTGGTCTTTGTAATACCCCATACAAAGTAATAGCAAAAATTTTAGCAAATAGATTCAAAAAATCGCTAGAAAACATTATCTCCCCACTTCAATCTGCTTTCCTGTCTTCTAGACAAATCTCAGACAACATTATTGTTGCTCATGAGATCATCCATTCTATGAAAAAAAGCAAAAAGAAAATTGGAAACATAGGAGCAAAAATAGACATGTCTAAGGCCTTTGATAGGGTTAATTGGAAATTTCTAATCAAAACTTTACAATCTTTCGGCTTCTCTGAGCAGTGGTGCAACTTAATTTTCCAGTGCATCTCAACGCCTACTATCTCTGTCTTATTAAATGGTAGTCCTGGGAAAGAGTTTACTCCCTCTAAGGGAATCAGACAAGGAGATCCTTTATCTCCCTACCTTTTCATTATGTGCATGGAAGTTTTTTCTAGACTTCTATGCCATCTTGAAAGAAACCAAACAGTACTTAGGGTATTAAGTTAACACCTAAATCTCCTCCTATCTCTCACTTGTTTTTTAGATGATTTACTGTTATTTACTAAAGCTGATTTAGATAGTTGCAAGAACCTATTAGAAGCTATAAACCTCTTTAGTATATCTTCAGGACAAGTAATAAATTTTGACAAATCAGGACTTTTCTTTAGTAAAAAAGTACACCATAGACATCAAGGTATTATCATTAGAATGCTAAAAATAAAGAGAATTAACATTAAAGACACGCATCTAGGAATGCCTCTCTTTGTCGACAGATCTAAACTTAAATCTTTTGACAATATAATTGAAAAGATAGAACACAGGGTAAAACAATGGCTGGCAAAAGTCCTTTCTCAATCCAGCAAAATAGTCTTAAATAAAGCAATTCTTTCAAGTATGCCTATCTTTAGTATGGGCTGCTTTGTTTTACCAAAAAAGATTACGAAAAGAATAAATGATATTCAAAGAGACTTTTGGTGGGGGAAAAATACCAACTCCAAAGGCATTTATATAAAAGCTTTTGACTTCTTATGTAATCCAATTAATCAGGGGGGTTTGGGGTTCAAGGAAGCTAATAAGGTTAATCAAGCGATGATTAGCAGAATAGCATGGAGGCTTGTGAGCAGACCAGATGACTTATGGGCTAAAATTTTGAAAGGAAAATATTTTAAAAAAACTGGTGCTTTACACTCTAAGAAAAAATCTTCTGCTTCTTGGATCTGGAAATGTATTTTACAAGGCATAGAACATATTAAGAAATATAGCTTTTGGGAAGTGGGGGATGGCTCTTCCATCAACTTCTGGGATGATAAATGGATCCCTACTAGGGATCAACCTCTGGCTAACACAATAACCAGATTTTCAAATATAACACTTGTGTCTGATCTAATTGATCAGGACACGAAAAAGTGGAATGAAACTTTACTAAACTCTTTTTTTGACAGTTCTTTAGTTGAAGAAATTCTAAGCATTAGACTTTCTACTTCAGCCGAAGGTAAGTTGAGAAGTGATAAATTAAGATGGATGCTCACCAGAAATGGGGAGTTTTCTGTCAAATCTTTGTATGCCAAACTTCTTAACCCCTTGGGATCAGTCTCAATTGAAACCAAGAAATTCTGGCGGGAACTATGGAGGATGGATACATCTCAAAGAATTAAACTTTTTACTTGGAAATGTCTGCAAAACACACTACCAACTAGAGAGAAATTAGGATCCGTTCTTGATGTAGAAACTCAATGTATTTTCTGCAAACAGGCAATCGAATCCACTTACCATTTATTCTTTGATTGTTCCTATGCTAAAGCTGTCTGGGAAACTGCACCAATGGCAAATCAGGGAGTATCTTCTATCTCTAATGCCAATTCCTTCCTAGATAAGTATAATGAATGGCGGTCAGGAGACACCAATTCCATCTCCATGGCCTTAGCAGCAACAAAGTGCTGGTTCATATGGAAAGAAAGGTGTCTGAGAATCTTTGAAAAACAAGAGAGAACTCCTGCTAAATTAGCTATAGATATTGCAAGACATTTTTCTTATTGGCATCCTCAGAGTACAAAGAATATTAACATGCATCAGCCTAAGCACACTGTCTTACAACATACTTGGACATTCCCTGCAACTGATACCAATAAATTGAATTGCGACGCCTCTTGGGTTTCTAAAAATGCTAACTCTGGTTTTGGGTGTGTTCTTCGGAATTGTACAGCACAGAATACGGAGCTTGACAATGGGATTCTTCAGAGCTTCAACAGCTGAAGAAGCAGAAGCACTAGCTCTCCTGCATACTACTAAATGGGCCATACAAAACAATTTGCAAAACTTGGCCATAGAGGGAGACAATCGGGCTACTATCAACTATCTCCAAGGAAAATTAGCTTCAGTTCAATGGCAAAACATAGCTATCTTAGAGGAGGTGCTTTCTGAAGCAAAAAATCTTATCTCTTTTTTGGGTTTTAAGTATGTAAACAGGCAGGCAAATAACGTAGCAGACTGTTTAGCTAAGAAAGGAAGAAAAGAAAACACTGCCGCCTGTTGGTTAAATTCTGTACCTTTATTTTTAGTCCCTTCAATTTCCTATGACTCTGTCAAAGCACAGATCAGTTGTAATCCGCAAAACATTGGTGTATCTTCTACAGATGCTGTTAATTCGGCCGATTCACTCACCATTTCAAATGGGACTGAATCAAAGGATTAACACTCTTTTGGTATTCAATCTTACTTTCAAAAAAAAATTTATTGAAAGTTTGTTACATGTTTGAAACCAATATGATTCAACAAATTTAAAGATGGACTAATATCGGTTTTAGATACATGTTTTAGTACTTGAGCGTGTATTTCCACTGTACATTTTTGTGCTTCGGCATTATGATATCGATTCTGACCTTTTAATTGGAAGATAACAATAAGAAGAAAAAGAAAGTAACGGATCAATTTCAGATCACAAACGAGTTTTTGGATTTCATTAGTAGCCCCCTTTGATGAAGTCATTTAGACGTTTAACCTCTTCATCCTGTTGTGCAACCACAGCCCGAACTACATCAACAATTGATATTAAGCCAACGATCTTCGCATCGATTACAGGTACATGTCTTATATGATTTTCTGTGCACAGAGATAATCACTTAATATCATCAGATCCATGAATTCAACCTGTTGTTCTTAAACAATTTGGTTAACCAAGTCTTTACCTGTCATAAGTTGCATTGCTTCCAAAATATTTGTATTGGAGTTCACTGTGATTAGCTTGTTCTGCAATAGAAAATTCATGAAGGATTGTGAAGCAAACACGGTCGATACAAAGAGAGGACACCACCCCGGTTAGTGATTAGTAATTACGGAATGTCAGCAGGGAAAAAGCTAACCTCTTGGGTCATGATTTCACCAACTTTTGTTTGTTTAGAATGTCTTCCTTGAACAATCATCTTCTTTAGATAATCTGCTTAGACACACCCATTCAACCAAATGTTTAATTTTCTTATGCAATACAAGACATGTTAATATTATCGACAGTGTACAATTGCAATTACCTCGCTCCGTAATGATTCCGTCTATCAAATTTTGTTCCCCTGGCCTTAATACTACCAAGGAACCGATATTGTTCCGAGTCATCTGCAATTTACACTCAATTCAGAACTAAATATGAAAACAAACGCGCTATATAACGAAGGAATCGGTTTATATATACAGAAATAGAGAAGTCGTCCTACTAGCTGAACAGCATCAAAAACGGTGTCATTGGTACGGCAACTAAATACATATCCATCTTTTTCTTCTCCTTTGCCCTTCAAGACATCAGCCACTGTTGTATTCTCTAGTCCTTTATGTTGCCAACTTGCAGTAGATGAGGTAACACACAGTCGACGAAGAAGTCCATGCTTCAGCACTTCATTGCACAACCTTATAGCTCCTGCAATGCCTTGCATTTTGATCCTTAAAAAGAGAAGAAATAAACTTCTTGATCTCTACCCCAAATTCTTTTGTTTCAATGTTGGAATCCTTCTGGAAATGCGTAGAGTTTTTAAACCTGATTACGCATTAATATTATAAGAAATTAACAACCTTAATGGCGAGTAAAATCAGTTGTTCTTGAAATTCTTTTCTTTGTGACCAAGGAGGAAGAAAGAATGTCCCGGAAGCTCAACTTAGTACAACTGGGATACTTTGTGAATTACTTTGTAGTTTGTAGCCTTCCACCGAAAGTAGTATTTCAGTTTAGCAAAAACAATTTCTTACTATTGTTTTTATTTTGTAAGCCAAATTAGCAAAAACTTTACACAATGAATATTATGCATTAGATTACTAGTTCCCATCCTAGTTAATAATTCTCCGAATCAACTGACCGCATCCGAATAATACTTCGGAACTGATCGAATCCGAATAATACTTCTGAACTAGATTCGGATGCCCGGAGGTAACTCTCTGACCAGATTGGTTTTTGTTTGATTTTTTATATACTTTCTATTTACACACCGGCACCTGGCTCCCTCTCGAAATTGCAAGGTCCTCCAGGCCAGGTTACTTACTAGACAATGTTTCTTCGGTTCCAAAGAATATGCCTAAATTTTTTCCCAAAGATTTTCAGATTCCCATCCAAAAGATTTATAAAAAATCAATCAAGTGAACAGACAGCACCTTTAAATATTTTAGAGGTGCTGTCTGTTCAAGTGAGCTTGTTGATCCAAGTTTATAACCAGATTCGGAAATCTACAGGTCCAATTATTAATGTCAAAATTACATCTCGATCTTAAACATTGAGCATACCTAATCACAGAATGATAAAATCCCAGTTAGGGTTCGGGTATTCTCCGATCTATATTGCTCTTCCAACTTAAATGCAATTTCAAAAGCTATCAAGAAAATTATAAAATAATTCGATTAAATCGACAAGTAAAAAAAAATCCGTTTCATTCGCGAGAAAAAAAGAAAAAGAAAAAAAAAGGGTAAAGAAGAAGATGCTCAGAATCTAGTTAAGAATGGAAACAGAGTTATCCTCATTTGTTAATCAGATTAACGAGATGTTTAATCATCACTGCAACTTCTTCTTTTGTATAAAATCAAGACATAAAAACCTACAGAAACTCAAAAATCGAAACGAAATCAAGAATGAGAAATTCAAAACATGTAAATCTACAGAAACTAAAATAAATCGAAAATTGAAAAGAGATAGATGTTGAATAGAGGAATTCAAGTAATCAACAGACGATGACGCCGTAATAAGCATTTCGTTGTGCTTCGGAGATTGTGGACAACCTTTGTTTATATAGCCTCCCACTTAGGGTTAGGGTTTTCGTTTGACGGTGGGCGGGCGTAGTTGGTTTGGGTTGGGCTTTCATTAATCCCACAGAAAATAACAAGTCCAAATTTGCAAACTAGCTCTCAAGTCTGAAAGGGAATCGGGCTAATCACCGGTAAAAGCCATGGCTCTCCCCTCTTCCTAGCATGTGTTCTGGCTAGGGGTGAGCATTTGGCCCGTAATCCGTGGATTTAACCGGGACCAACCGTTCATTTGCGGATGGATGTCCGGACCGTTCGTTAATGGATTGGATGCGGATGGAATTTTTGAAATCCAATGGATAACGGATCGGGTAGGATGCAACCTTGAAAATCCGTTGGACATCCATATCCGATTAAATTATGGGCATTTATATAGTTTTAGAAAATACTATGGACCATTTAGGAATTTTTAAGATGTTTGCTTAGGATTTTGTACATGACATTTTATATTTGTATACATATATAAGATATGTAGGTTTTATAAGGAGTCATTTGTGTTAGCTTTGTTTTCTTTACTATAATTTTTTACTAAAACAAATCCATTGGATTATCCGCATCCAATCCGTCCATCCGTCCATCCATTGGATGTAAATCCGTTGGATATGGATTGGATACGGATGCCAAACTTGAAATCCGTAGTGCAATGGATTGGATGTGGATGAGGCGAAAACCGGTCCATACCGGCCCATGCTCACCCCTAGTTCTGGCGAGAAAAGCGGTAACAATTCAGCTGATTTCAAACCTGCAGATATCCTATTTTACAACTGGGATAATGGGCAACGTACATGTTTCGATGTTACAGGCATTTCACACTTTATAGGTGGCGGCATTCGTTTCTACCAACCTGGCCATGTTATTTCTTCTGCTGTCTCCCGCAAGTGCACCAAATACTTGTATAAGTGTAGGATGCGGGTTATGGTTTTTGATCTTTAGCTTCTCCACCCCTGGAGATCTTGGAGGAGATATGGTAGCTTTTATGAAGAGACTAAGAAATTGCACTGCGTGTCATGACTACAAAGTAACTAAGAAATTGCAATGCGTGTCATGACTACAAAGTAAAAATAAGCAATTACTTAGTTCATTAAATTGGGTTTGTCATTCATAAAGATTTTGGAGCCCAGCCTGTAACTAGGGTTACAACCAATCTATTGTAATGCACAATTCATATTGATGACCAAAAAAATTGGTGATTAACTTGGATTTTCCATAAAATACTATACAAGTCAAGGGAAACATTAAAATCCACAAAATCCAGAATACAAAACAGAGCTTGGCTAAGTTGTAGCGGTCAAGATTTCTCTCTACGGTCTCAGTTGTTCGCGTAAAATGCAAAATTACACCCAGTTACACACATCGCTCGTGTAACTTTTAGTCTGAAGGGGAATCTAGACGCTCCATTCTTTGGTTCTACGAGTCTTCGTGAGAAACTCAACTTTTATCGGAAAAAATCAATCGTTCTACCTTTTAAACAAAACTCAATCCCTATTGGAAGCTGCAATTATGATGATAATGGTGACGAAGCACTCAAAACCAAATATCCATAAGTGTTCCCAACGCTCAAACACTTTTTCAAAATAATCGACATGGTTAGTAGATGCACAAAGTACAAATACATAGTAGTTCGTGAGTCGGTTCAGTCAGAGTACGTGTACCGGTTGGTAAACATTTAACCAAACCAAGTTCCGGAGTTCACCAAACTTTTTAGGTTTGCGTATTGGTTTGGAAACCTCAAGACTGTCACCGCACTACACCAAAATGAGAAATTTGTTACACAACAGTGTCACACTTATACGTGTAACAAAACTTGTCACACTTTTAGGTGTAACAACCTTAAAAAGTGTTCATTAATTCCATATTACTTGTATTTTTATTTCAGTTTTATTTTGTTACACTTTTTAGTGTGGCAACGATTTTCATTTTTTCATTTTTTTTTAATATTAATTTTAAAAGAATAAACAAATACCACGTCTCAACTGCTTCACCCACTCGCCCTCTATCAGTTTTCTTTTCTCTACCTAGAAGAAATCGTTAGCCCCGTAACCTAAATGGTGAGAGATAAATCTCCAAACATAAAAGCATCTCCAATGGGACGTTGTTAACATCCCTATTTCTTGGGCCACATAGGATTTTAGACTTTTTGGTTAAAAAATTCTCTCCAACGGGAAGTTGTAAACCAATGTAGAGATGACATGGCTGGCGGTTAGGAATACATCCTCAGAGAGATCCTCTGGTTTTAGAAGATCTTGTTAAGGACGTGAGAAAGCCATGTCATCAATTATTAACCAATCAACGATTTGGTTTTATCAAAGCCAAAAAGTATGTGATTCACCAAGGCCAATAATAGTATTACAAGTGGATTATAAGTTCAATTCAAGGTTAATCCATTGGGGATGGATAATTTTAACTTCCTAAAATTATGGGATTTTAGTTCTAAGGATGTCTTCAGTAATTAGCCACATAGGAAGCACATCACGTTCCCATTGGAGATGCTCTAAGTCTCAGCATCAAAAACATTCGTTTCAACTCTATTTAATTCGTGTCGATTTGTAAAACCTAAATCTACCATATGTTCTTGAATATAAATTCTAAATAGAAGGGAAAAGTTTTAGAGAATCAATATCAGCTAACTATTTTGAAGATTTCATCATTGAAAGCGATCAGAAAGATAAGTTTAATCTATTCTTATCATTTTAATTGATTACAACTCTTGATTTTTAGATTTCAGAATGGATTTCAAAAGAAAAAAAATTACAGTTCAAGAAAACCTAATTTTTTTCGATTCAATTTATTCTTTGGTTCATAATCCGATCTTGGATTTGTAAAAATATTATCATTATCTTCGTTTTGAATCAAAAAATTAGAAAATATGTCAACATTTTTTTTGCAAAATTGTACGTGATTAATCTCGCAATTCGGTCCATCTCTCAATCCTTATTCTCGATCAAAATTCAATTTTTATATTGGTAATCAACATGTTTTAATCTTCATTACCCATCAAACATAACAAACTCTAATTGTTGATACGTGATTGTAATCTAGAGAATCATGCGGTAGATTTGTTCCAAGACTGAAACTGTTAATGTTTCAATGATTTCAACGCATTAAAGAGTAGTATGTCAAGAGGGAAAGTGAGGAAAATCAATTGAAATGCAAAAGAATTTGTTGTTTACTTTTGTTGAACAAGGTAAATTACACTTCATAGTAAAATAAAGTTGATTTTGTTGCAGTTAGATGGGAATTCAATCTTATATAACTAGAGGGGGATTAAGGGGAGTTTCGTCTAACTACGGAGGGACCAATAAGAGGAAACCGAAGGAACATGAGCAACTGAGAAGAAAACTTGAAGAAGTAAAATATCTTATGCACTTTATTACCTTTGTAGGTCTGTAATTTTCAATCAAAGATGAAAAGTGAGAAACTTAGAAAGCACCAGAATGATGCAGGCCTTCAATTTTGGTTATGCTCAATTTAAGAATGTTCTGTTATTTGCAATTTATTTTCCCAAACATGGTTGTTGTTGCTCTCCGTGTTTATATGACAAAAGGTTTTGAGTTGAATTTTTTTCAACACTAGGATTTTCCACTTAAAACCAAACGGTTAGGTCGCGACCTGAAATGTTCATGGTAAGCTTCTTCAAAATATTCGTAGACAACGTTTAGTTATACCTTCATAAATTTGTATAAGTTATCTGAACTGAATGTTGGTGTTGGTTTTACAAATGATCTCAAAGGTGGTTGTTCGATTAGAGCTTATGAGTATCCATTGACGTCTTGTTGGAGGCATATGATTCAAGGGTGGTGCCAAACAATTGGAACTCAAAGAGCCATATGATTTACCAAGCATGGAAACCACAACTGTTTTTAAGTTATAGTAAAGTTATGGAGCCACTACATGGTGGTACAACATCAACTTCAGTTGCAACAAATTCATCTCAGCCCCAGGTTGGTTTTCCTTGCAAAAATAAAAAACTCAATTATCATCTCATGTAGCATTGATCGGGTTTTGTTCCCAGTTTAAACTCGTATAATTTTTGCGTTGTTATACTTGTAAGAAATGTGCAGGAAGATCTTCATTAGTACCTGCATCTACAGAGACGTTATTGCTGCACGTCCTAATCGTATATAGAGATATGATTGATCTACTTTGCTAAGCCGTAAATGGAAACAAGGCAAGAATATAGTCATTTGTCCAAGTATACATCATTGATGGACTAGTTCATTATTATATATTGATAGTCAGTTTATTCTAGCAATATAATGGTCACCATATCACGGATATGGTGTGCTTGTTGAAAATTATGGTGCACAATCTTCACCTTTTTCATTGGTTTTCAATTTTGGAAACTTGCATACACATTTGTAACTGATACACAATTTAAATGCAATATAATAGTTTCTTTTCTACCAGCATGTAAATGGAGATTTAGAAAACAAATGTTTCTTTTCTGGTTCCACAATGGGCATAAGAAAAATAGATTTTGGAAAAAATCTGAGTTTGGGAATAAAAATAAATTATTTTTATTGATTACCACCAGATTTGTTACACTAATATATGTAAGAGATTTGACATACTTTTTAGTGTGACTTAAATTAATTAAAGTCACACTTATTAGTGTGACCACCATTGTGTAACAAAAGAATAACACCATATTTATTACACTTATATGTGTGACATTAAATAAGAAGTCACACATATTTGTGTCACAAAATGTCTGATTTGGTGTAGTGTCGGTTAGGAGTTCACGAACTAAATAGATTGTCACCGGGTTAGGAGTTCACATAACTAAATTGGTTTGTGTAGGTTTGAAAACACTGCCGAGTTCAGTAACATAACTATTTTAGTTTGCTTACCAGTTTGGAAACAAACTCGGTTCCGTAACCACGGTTCAAGAATGGTTTGCATACAATTATGCATACTGATCAGGTGCATAAGTTAAACATATTTTCATATGATATACATAAGAATATGTATACCAATAATCTGTAAGTCGATATATAACTACTCCGCTACGTGTACGAGTACATGTAATACGGGTTCAGATATATAACAATTTTCCCAGTAAAACTACTAATACTGTCTTGTATCCGAATCTTTAGTAGTTCTACATTTCTCTCTAAATCGATTTGAAACATTCCCAAATGACATCAATTACGAAGATCATTGAAACATGTTATTTTCAAATGATTAACTTGACTCAAACCTTAGTTTATAAATAATAAATTGTTCTTTACTAAATTTGTCAATATTATGAACAACAATTGCTTGAAATATAACTCGCTAGTTTAGACAAAACCTTTAACTCGAAATTTCTTCTTTGTTCAGTTTCTCTTCAAACTCGAGCCAACATCCAACACATGTTCTCAAGCAGTTATGAACACTCTCTCACGCTTATAAACTTTCTTTATAACCGTTTTATCTTGTCTCGCACCTTTGGCACACTTGTAAAGCCAATAACCAACTCCTAACTGTCACTTGAGCCATATTGCACAATTGTTGCGCTTTACTGAACTTGGCCTTAATCCAATGCACGACCAACATGGTCCTGCAGTCTTCTTGGCCTAAGTCAATTCACGCCAATCATTGTGCTACAATCATCTCGGCTATTTCCTTAGCTCATTCTGGTTATTCATGCGTCATATGATTCACTTAGCCAATTCGCTTACTAGCTTGTTTGCATTATTCGAGCCCTGGCCAACCCTGAAATAATGCATAGATCAACTCTTGGCCTATTCTACATTCTTGCATCATCCTTGAGTTTGGGCCAACTGAATTTCATGGATATGCCATAATGCCAACATCGCATGTTGCATTTTATGTCAACTAGGTCTTGCCTTGCCTTTCCCTTGATGAACTTCATTGTGTCGCATGGGTAAGCATTGAGTATGCCTCAATTTTTTTTTTTTTAATATGCCTCAAAAACAAGTTTCTTCTTCTATATACCAAGCTTAGAACTGAACAGAGTTTTGGGCTCACAAGACCTTTTATTACTGGTCTGGCCCTGGTTGTCAATGCACAAATTTGGCCTGAGCTAGGGTTAGGGTTTTGATTTTAGCAGAACAAATCGGGGTTTCTAATGGAAACGGGAACCTTCGCGTTCATCTCTAACCAACATGATGGTATTCCCTCTCGGAAAGTAAGTTGTACTCTTTTTTGCGTTTTTATTTTATTCAACCCTCCGGATCTAAACTTAATTTCCCATTCTCTGATTATTTATCAATTGTTTCTCTAATTTCCCATTCTCTGATTATTTATCAATTGTTTCTCCTCTCTGGGTTGTACCACTGGTTCAGAATGGAGACATTTTTTTTTTTTAATTTCATTTGCTTCTCATTTGGTCGTTTCTAGAAGAAGAAACTTAGATTATTTTTGCATTTATTTGTTGAACGCAGGCTTCCAGATGTGAAGAAATGCAGTTCCAGTGGTCAATTAGAAGAGGAGACTGAAGTTAATATTTCAGTCAATCAAGACCTACTGGTGAACTTTTAATCCCTGAATCTCACGTTAGATGAGACGTCAGATCCTTGTACCCAAATCCTTGAAGCTCAGCAGTACTTCTTCAAAATGGAACTTACTCTGTCGTTTCCAAGAACACAACATTGTCATTTGTCACTGCACCATGGTATATATATATTCAAGAAGAAGAATTTCGTTTATGAATTTTGTTTTCCTCCATTCGAATCAATAACCCATAATATACTTGGTTAATTTGCAGAACAACCTCTAGACAGAAAAGGAGATAACCAATGAAGTGGACATCTGAAGAGGAAGCAATCCTCAAGGTTAATCGATCAATTTGATTTATTTTTATTTTCCGATTATAATTACTGTGTGTTAATTGATTCTGATTGGATTCATTAATCTTTTGATTGAAAAATCTGGTGATACAACATTGGTTGGATTCTGATTGATTTTATGTTGTATGTTTTTGTAATACTGCCTTCCACCTGCATATTATAAGGTTCAGCTAGGTGTTTACAACTTGTTTTTGAAACTGAGAGCAGCACCACTGTTAGGAATCTATGTTAATGTCTGATAAAATGGTCTTTGCTGTGTGTATTTTGTTTGAATGTATGATCATCTTTAGAATTTATGTTAATGTCTTAACGCGTCGATGATGTTTAGTATCTATGAGTGGTATCTATGTGTGATTTCTTTTGCCCTTTTACTTATTTTTGACTTTACATAAAGTTTATGTAATGGCCTAAGACTAAGACTTATTTTTATTTTTATTTTTTATAAGTAAGACTTGAGCTAACAATATCCCTTGTATGACCGGTCACTTAGAACATGACACAATCAATCCATTTTTTTTTGCATCAAAGGGAAGAAATAAAAAACTTGCCCACCTAGGGAATTACACAGACTTGTTCCTCTTGAACCAAGCCTTAACCTTACAAAAACTCTCTCAATTTGAATCTCAGAATCTCAGTTTGAACCTGTGACACCTTGTTAGGTAGTAGGTTTCTGTTTGCTTGTATCTAAGTTAAACCTGTTCTTTCTTTGCAGCAATTTAACAGGCCAGCCGGAACCAACCACCGATTCGTCAACAGTCGTTTTACGAAAGTGAATCCCAATTTGTGGCAGGTTCTTGATAAGAATCTCCCGGTTACGACCAGCAAGAAAAGATTAGTAAAAGTTAATCCAGTCAAAAGACTCTTCAGGTTCAGGTGATGATGCCAAGACATCAGTAATGCTGTAGTGTCAGGTGGCGCCAAGATTTCATGTGTGGGTGATACAAATGCAGATTCGTAACCAGTCAAAGACTCTTCAGGTTCAGGTGATGATGCCAAGACATCAGTAATGCTGTAGTGTCAGGTGGCGCCAAGATTTCATGTGTGGGTGATACAAAGACTCTTCAGGTTCAGGTTATCATGCCAAGCCATGAGGTGCAGGTGACGCAAATGCAGGTTCAGAACTTATTCGTGAAGTTCCGCTGGAGGGACTTGGTGCAATGCATGCTGAGCGCAACATGCTAGAAGGGCGATTAGAGTATTGAAACAAGAGCTGAAAATGGCCGAAGAAGGTCTTTGAAGGACGCCTGACAAGCATTGAGGCGATTTTGAAGAAGCACCCTCTAAAGTTGCTGTTTCATTTACTCATGTTACCAAATCATCGGAACCAGTTTTTTCGGTAGTGTATTTTGCTTCACGTCTCCGTGATGAATATCCCTATTGTTT
>JAJJWW010004540.1:0-61002 GCA_023531295.1 Papaver armeniacum
GTGTAGTGTGGGATTTCCCGCAACTACACTTTCTATGCTATGTTCCCCGGCTGAACCCTTAATGTTGATATGGCATGACAATTTGTGTTCACTCGCAGCAGAGTAGCACGAATTTCCAAATATCAAGGATAAGGTCTTTGCATAAAGTATTCAATCATAAAGCATGCTGCTCTCTGGTAATGCACTTAAAAGAACTCTGTGTCAACACATAGAATTCAATCGATTACCCTGGCTAACTTGCGAAAGTTAGGGTTCTGCACCTTGCGCAGTATATTAGACCTTTCTTGTCGAAATTTAAGCCTAGGCAAACTAGGTAATTAATCCGCCATGGATTAGTAAACGCAAAATCTTGCCCTTAATCGTAAAAACAGGAGCCGCGGGATAGGAGCAATAGAAGGGGAGGCGTGGCCATGCCTTAGGCCAGCCGGCGCCATTTGCCATTGGCCACGCTCCATCCTAAATCGGCCCTATTTCCCTCGACCAATCAGGTCACCTTAAACTCGCCAAGCGCACATAAGTTGTGGTTGGGCCCATACTCGCCGCCCCCTTTTTCCATCGACCAATCAGGTCGCTCTAAAGCCACCATACTCACACTAGAAGTGTAGCCACGCCCATACTTGGCCGGCCCCTCTCTTTCCTACCGACCAATTAGGTCATTTTAAATGCGCCACGAGTACTAGAGGTATGGTCGGCCCTCATGTTTGGCAGGCCCCTTTTCTTGACCAATCAAGTCGCTCTAAACTCGCCACCATATATTAAAGGCCAAACGCACCCTGTCGCGCCACCATACTAACTGGCAAGCCAAATGCGCCCTACCACAACAACATATTAATCAGCATGCCAACATGCCACTCTGCCGCAGTAACATGCCACGAGCCACTTTAGCCTTGGCCATGCCGCCAAGCCCTGACTTTGTCCACGGCGCCAAATCCAAGCCTTGACCACGCCGCCAAACCCTAGCTTTGGCCATACCACAACGCCACAGGTGTGGCCATACTATAACGCCATGCCGCAGCCATGCCACAAGAACTAATTAGGGTTTCGACATGCCAAACCCTAATTTGGGCAAAATTGCTACGCCAACCAAGCCAAATAACGTTTCCAGGAGCGTTGGGATCGATGTGGCAATTAGGCCACGTTACTGCAGAGCCATATTTGGGTCTAACACCAATATGCCAAAACAGCCGCCACGGCTACGCCACTTGCATGACACTATGCCACGGCTATGCCAGGCGCCACTAGGCTAATGGCGCCACTTTGCTATACAACAAAGATATGGCCATAATCAACGACTACCCTTCCTCATGAGATGCAATCTCAGCCATCCAAGTTCGCCACTGAACTGACTGACTTGCGGGAAGTCCCAGGCAACCTGCTAGTGGCCATGGCTACGCCAGGCGCCACTTACACCACCGTTCTACTAGCTTGCACGAGGTATGCCAGTCATGCTGCAATGCCACTGGCGTACACCAAAAACGCCACCGTGACATTACCGGGCGCCAGCGAGAAGTAGCCATAATCAACGGCTACCCTTCTTCATGAGATGTAATCTCAGCCATTCAAGTTTGCCACCAAACTGACGGACTTGTGGCAAGTTTTAGGTGGCCGGTCAAGGCAATCCTAATAGCATCACATGCTATTTTCATATGGCAAGTCTCTTGACTTTGACTTGCCACACATAGCAACCTGCTACACGTTTTCCACGAAAACACTCGAGACATCAAACATGTCACAAACTGGGGGATAGTCATCGGGTATTGATCTGGCGGTTTACAGCGTGCGGCGTGCAATATGCCCATTATAAGAAAGTGTCATGAAGTGGGACAATTAGTGGCGATGAAAGTAAACAACCATCCTGCTAGCATGTTCTACTTTCAGATACAAGTCATAAACAACCACACCATCAGAATCAACGATTCTGGTCTCAACACTCTCTTCGCTTCCCTCCCTAAGACCAACCATTCTCCTTCACTTTGTGACCGAAGCAAGCCTGGAACGGCCATTTCTTGGTTTAGGCCAAGATTGTACAGATTGATCTCTCGAATCAAAAGCACACCCGTGCAGTGCATTGTTTAGGGTTTAGATTCGTTTCTCATCCACACACCCGAAATTACCAAAATCAGCAGAAACGGTTTTCACCCATAAACAATTGGCGACCACAGTGGGAGATTAATCTCTCGGTTGCAATACCAATTTCCAATTTCATTTTTCTTTCAATCCCAATTTCAAGATGGTAGAACTCAGGTCCGGATCAGCAACAAACCCTGAAAATACTAGTGCTGAAATTACTCTCGGTATTAACGTTCCTTCCAGTGGCATTAACACGCCACCTGTCAACACCAGCGGCACGGAAAATGTTCCTTCACGTGTTACACCTCCGGTTACCAGAGCCAGAGCCGCTGCCGCCACCCCCAACGTTCCTTCAAGTGTGATACCTCCAATCGTCACCAGGACCGCTTCTACCCCTCCGGTTGAGAAGCTGGGGAGCAGGAGGAAGCCGATCCCATATTACCATTCTTGATTTGATGGAAAGACATGAAGTTCTCACTAGAGCTCGAGACGGACATGGCTTCGACTCGTAAAGAGGTGCTTATTTTCTCAACACACTAACGAACGGCTACCACACAAGCATCACGCCAACCAGAGCCAATAAGGAACGCCTTCAATACTCCAGTGCCGACAACTCACAGGCGCACCTTTGTTGATGAAGAGACTCATTCAGGAGCTCCAACAGAGAGGAATCAACCATCCAATTTTGTCACACGAGAAGATTTAGAACGACTTCTTCGAAACCGAGACAAAAGCGATTATGCGGATATGCATCAGCATCAACCCCCGTATCCTCCTGCAGTGCAAATAATTCCTCTTCCGAGAGGATACTCTTCTCCTCAATTCTCCATGTATGACGGCACCGGTAATGCGCGAGAACATGTCTCTCGATTTTTGGAATCCTTGGGCGAGCACGAATACAATCATGTTCTCCGTTTGAAGGAGTTTTCAAAGTCACTTACCGGAAGGGCGTACACATGGTACAACAGCATTGCACCAAATAGCATATCCAATTGGGGTGACATGGTTACAGCTTTCTACAAGAAGTACTTCTTTGTGTCTGGGCAAATTACCTTCTCAGATCTAGGAAGGATGTTTCAATGAAACAATGAACAACCAAATGATTATGTCAAAAGATTCAGAATTCAAGCGCTGGATTGTCACGACCCAAATGTGACCGAACAAAAATTAGTGGATTCTTGCATCAATGGCATGGTTCCCATCTACCGTGCATTACTGGAGAATCTGCGATTCCAGACATTCTCTGAACTTCATGAGGCTGCTAAACGGTCGGCCACAACAGCACCATCATTGTTGGAAAGAACCAGGCCAACCAAGGTTGAAGACGCACGCGAAACTCGAGGAAATAAACGCCTCATCAACAAGCAATATAACATTGGCCCCTCTGTGAGCGTGGTAAGTGAAAGAGGAAAAAGGAAGGCTCCAGCGACAGAACAGCAACCCAAACGCGCAATGCCAACACATAAGGCGGCTCCACCACGAAAGACCGCGGCAAAGGCTCCTGCACAGCATCAAGAAGCCGGGGAAAACACCTTAGATTTCCCGTTCCCAATCGAAGAAGTAATTGAACTCTTGGAAGCATGGATCCAAGATGACGCCATCAAGCTGCCTCCTATCAGACGCCCACCAACTGAAGAGGAAATCGCAAACCCTAAGTATTGCCACTACCACAGGTTTGTCCATCACCCGACCAGTGACTGCAAAAAAATTAAAGCGTGTCTTCAAGGAAAAGGTGGAGGTAGGGGAACTTCAATTGGGCAATGAGGGAGTTCACAGAGATCCTCTTCCAGTCATGAGTTGCATGCTCTCTGGGGACTTTTTTCACAAACCATACAATCCATGATGCAGCATGTATGCGAAATTCTCTATTTCTCCAAGGCGCAGCGTCAAGATATATTCGCAGCCCTTAACCACGTTGTGTCGGGCAAGCGACTTCTTCCTATTGAAGAAACCACACCAGAATCCCAAGCTCTCCCAGGAAGTGGTGTTGGAAAATACAACTGGGGACTGCTGACCACGGTTTATTTGAGGGGCGCCGGGCTTGATAGCACATTGATCGACGCGTCCTCTGACTTCAACATCGTTACCATCAAGACTCTGAGAGCTGCGAAAATTTCGAAGCAGGAGGCTACCTTTTCCCCAATTGTAGTAAAAAACTTGGAAGGAGAAGCAATAGACGCATATGGCTACATCGACCTTGAAATTAAGGTGGAAGATGCTCTAACACATGGCAAATTCCATATGTCAAAGAACTCTCAAATTACGACATGATTCTGGGGCGCTCATGGGTACATGGCAATAAAGCGAAATTAGGAGTATCCCCTCTGCCGGTGTCGATACCCGAAAGAATTTCCAACAAGCCATCCAACCCTGAAGATCACATATTGCCGTATCAACAACTTACGAAGGTAACTCAATTACCTGGAGAAAGCCCGTCGGCGTTCATCCGAAGATTCCGAACACAAGTAAGTCTTTTTGAACAACCCTTTCTGCACCCAATCACTTCTCCTCTCGGTCAGGCATGGGAACTCAGCCTAGTGTTGATGGTGGTTTTTAAACAAAGGGTAAAATCGTAAAACCCCAAATAACCTAATGTCACCAGTGACACATTTATTAGAACATTTAATGCGTGTAGTCAGTAATTAATAGGGGGTATTTTTTTTTTCAAATTAGGGTTACAACGAACAAAACCCTAATTCACCTCCGTGCCAATGGCAAATCATGCCAGCCACACCTAGCCCGAGCTAGCCGCATCTCTATGCCAATGGCAAATCATGCCAGCCATACCAAACGCGCCGAAGCATGCCAACCATGCTAGCCGCACCTCCGTGCCAATGGCAAATCATGCCAGCCACACCTAGCCAGAGCTAGACGCATCTCTATGCCAATGGAAAACCATGCCAGCCATACCAAACGCGCCGAAGCATGCCAACCATGCTAGCCGCACCTCCGTGCCAATGGCAAATCATGCCAGCCACACCTAGCCCGAGCTAGCCGCATCTCTATGCCAATGGCAAATCATGCCAGCCATACCAAACGCGCCGAAGCATGCCAACCATGCTAGCCGCACCTCCGTGCCAATGGCAAATCATGCCAGCCACACCTAGCCCGAGCTAGCCGCATCTCTATGCCAATGGCAAATCATGCCGATACCATACCAAACGCGCCGAAGCATGCCAACCATGCTAGCCACACCTAGCTCCGTGCCAATGGAAAATCATGCCAGCCACACCTAGCCCAAGCTAGCCGCATCTCTATGCCAATGGCAAATCATGCCAGCCATACCAAGCGCACCGAAGCATGCCAACCATGCTGGCCGCACCTCCGTGCCAATGGCAAATCATGCCAGCCACACCTAGCCCAAGCTAGCCGCATCTCTATGCCAATGGCAAATCATGCGGCCATACCAAACGCACCGAAGCATGCCAACCATGCTAGCCGCACCTCCGTGCCAATGGCAAATCATGCCAGCCACACTTAACCCGAGCTAGCCGCGCCATGCCAAACACACTGGCGCTTGGCCCTAGCTACACCGGTCACGCCACGCCAAGCCAAACACCCTTACCTTGGCCCTAGTCACGCCACGCCAAGCCAAACACCCTTACCTTGGCCCTAGTCACGCCACGCCAAGCCAAACACCCTTGCCTTGGCCCTAGCCGCGCCATGCCAAAGTAGCGCCCGCACCTAGGCTTGCAAACCATGCAACCTAGGCCAAATTGGCCACGCGTGCCATTGGCACATGCCAACATGCGTCATCGGTAGCTTTTCCTACCAAGGCCACGGCCCTAATGGCCACGCATGCCATTGGCACATGCGTCACCGGGTAGCTTTTCCTACCAAGGCCACGGCCCTAACGGCCACGCGTGCCATTGGCACATGCCAACACGCTCGCCGGTAGCTTTTCCTACCAAGGCCACGGCCCTAACGGCCACGCGTGCTATTGGCACATGCCAACACGCTCGCTGGTAGCTTTTCCTACCAAGGCCACGGCCCTAACGGCCACGCATGCCATTGGCACATGCCAACACGCTCGCCGGGTAGCTTTTCCTACCAAGGCCACGGCCCTAACGGCCACGCATGCCATTGGCACATGCCAACACGCTCGCTGGTAGCTTTTCCTACCAAGGCCACGGCCCTAACGGCCACGCATGCCATTGGCACATGCCAACACGCTCGCTGGTAGCTTTTCCTACCAAGGCCACGACCCTAAACGGCCACGCATGCTATTGGCACATGCCAACACGCTCGCTGGTAGCCTTCATCACCTAGCCGTTCCCCTATTGCACGCCGGTAGCCTAACTTGCAAGCCGTGCAACTTAGGACAACTTGGTCAGACGCGCCATTGGCACATGCCAAAACCCACGCGGGTAGCCTAACTCGCAAAACCATGCAACCTACCACCAAGGCATTTCGCACATGCCATTAGCACATGCCACACACGCCACTAGCAGCTCTGGCATTGCCACTTACGCTCAACGTACAACCTACCACCAAGGCGTTCCACACATGCCATTGGCACATGCCACGCACGCCACTAGCAGCCTCGGCATTGCCACTTGCGCTCAGTACAACCCGCAACAAGGGCATTCCGCGCATGCCAATGGCACATGCCACACGCGCCACTAGCAGCGCCACTTGCACTCAAGGTGCAACCAACACTCGAGATATCAACACAAACCGGGGATGCTTTCTAGGGTTTTGGTTTGGCGGTCACAGCATGCAGCGTACACTAAGCTCACATTAAGAAAGCGTGAATAGGAATAAAGCGGTCAAATAAAAGAGGAAATAATGGTGAAAACGTTTTCACCCATTAACACCATGCGGTTACCACCTCCTCCCATTATTTCACCCTTTACTCTCTTCCTTCATGAGGCCAGGGTACGTTTCAATCTCGACTTGTATAAATAGGTCTTACCTATTTCCACCAGACGACAAGTCTCGGTCAGGAGACAAATACTACACTCTCGAGAAAGGCAACTTTGCAAGCTCTCCAAAAGCTTTCATCTCTTGCAAGCTTACGAAGCTTCCACTTTCTGATACAAGTCGAGACACTACTCTCTCAGAATTATTCTGGTCTCAACACCTTTCTTTGCTTCCCTCCCCAAATCAACCCTTCTCCTTCACTTTGTGACCGAAGCAAGTCTGGAACGACCATTTCTTGGTTTAGGCCGGACTTGTACAGATTGATCTCTCGAATCTATAAAGTGATCACGTGCAGCACATTTGTTTAGGGTTTGAACCAGTTTCTCACTCACCTACCGAATTTACCGAAATCGGCAGAAACGATTTTTACCCATAAACACCTAGTTATCAACCCGGGCGTCATTAAGAGATGTGAATGGGATGCTGGGCCTTTCAAATGCTTTGTCAAAAATTTAGAAGATGCCTCAGTCAAAGATAACGAGCTCAAAAATCAAGTGGTGGCGCAACGCCCAAACCCGTTTTAAATTGGAGATATGGTAGTCAAGGTGACCTCGTTTCAAGTTGGAGATGTAACAGTGAAGCTAGACGCTCAACCTGATTCGCTTAAAGAAAAGGAAGACGAGCCATACCTAGTGGAAGATGTTATCTTGGGTGGTTACTGCAAGCTCATCAACGCCGACAAGCTGGAAGGCGTGACAATTCACTCGCGATGGATCAAGCCCTTCAATACCTAAAACGATGTGCTACCTTTTCCTCTAGTGTTTTACTTTTAAGTATTTCCTTCAGTAATTTCCTTTTTCCCTGCAATATTTGTAATCCCTCCAAAATGATTGCACTGCTTGCATTCATAATTAGGGTTTCGATTTTAATCAAAAGCATTTTTATTTCAAAATAAGTTTTCCTAAATCATCTCAAGGGAAAAGTATCCGGCAAACCCACAAAGTCATTACCCATCAGTTAAAAAACCATAAAAAATCAAACCCTACAAGAAATATCTTATTCGAAAAAAAAAAATACTGAGGAAGGGAAACATGCAAGGAAAAAGATCATCGAGTGGCGGCACAGACACCTTCCTTCAAGAACATCTGGCTTCAACTTTTGCCCGACGAGGATTCTCTACTTCTTGCGATGTGTTTCCTAGCTTGTGACGGCTCACACTTCTACATACCCAGTCGGCATGTCACAAATGTCCTGTGTAATTTGCGAGGAAAAATCCAATAAAAGGTTGGTCAAAATCCTTAATCATTGATACTGTTTTCCCTGTTTTGAGTTACTGTTGCCCACGGCATGCGAGGCGTTCCCATGGAAGTAGCTAAATGGAGATAATTTGACGCGCCTACTAGCATTATTGCTGCGTCATTTACGTGATTTGGCTTCCCATCCGCTGAATCGCTTTGGAAGGGTGGAAGAACTTGTTTTTCGCAGAAGGGGTTTTAGGTCTCTTCCGGGAGATTTTATTCATTCAATCAAAGATGTGAAATTATCAAAGCAGCATAAATGAAAGAATATTACTTGGTGAAACATGGCTCCAGTCGCACGAAAAAAAAGAAAAACCAAAATATCAAAAACATCTACGATCTACGAAAAGATTGTTTTCCATGTGGAAGGAAATCACAAAATAGAAAACCAGTTGTCAATGACAAGACACCTTGGTCAATGACGCCTCCATCAGAGCTTTTTCAAGCACTTTCCCAAGCACCTTCTCCGACAAAGAAACATTCTATCCAAGCTATCTCAAGAAGACGAGCCTTGAACATCCCATCCGGAAGCCGTTCAAAGCAGCAGCCTTCAACATCCCATCCGTAGCCGTTCAGCAGCAGCTTCAACATCCCATCCGAAGTCATTTCAGATGAGCGACAAAGATCGGTCGGAGCCCGTTTCGATGGCAGTTCCAGCATATGTCCCCACAGCTTCTCCAATGACTCCAATATATGCTTCCACCGCCTCCCCATCTGCCTTGACAGCATCCTCAGCGATCACTCCGACTTCCCCAACAACATTTTCGGCATCCACTTCAGAAGCTGCTTCAGTCTCGCAAACCACGGCCTCTTGAGAATGCTCCAGTTCGTCCACCTCATAATCGAGGATTACAATACCGTTATGGACAGGATAATCAAACTGGCTCTTGTCTAGAATTTTCTTAGACTCAGTCTTTCACCGTTTCAATCGAGAAGCGAATCGTTCAGCCCTGGCACTGGGTCATGGAAAAACTCCATCACGTGGGGATTTCCCGACGCATTGGGATGCTTCATGATGTCTCCATTTTTCCTCCATGTCCATCGAAGCCATGAAAGCCTGGACACGCACCCGCATGATACGTAAATATGTGAGGGACATGCCTTGTATAATCCCTCCAGCCTCACGGAACAAAGAATCGATTTTGTCTAATACCTCCTCATGTAAAGAAAACTTGGGTTTATCGACTTCAAAGCTTTTCTCCAAAGAATCATAGGTACGATCATCATCGGAAGATCCCATTATATGCTAAAAAAAAAGTTTTTTTCTTTACACTATGTCTGCATCGGCAATCTACATAACGAAGAAGAAAAAATAAAGAACTAGGAGAAAATACACGAGACAGTACCGGTGAGGAGGATGGACGCAATTCTATAGTGACATATACGAATGGAAGGTTCAAGATCGCCTCTTATATTGGGCAGGTTGATGAAGCCTGAGAAAGAAAATCCTTTTACCAGGCGTGTATTAAGGCTCTGAACGCGGAATACCAGCTGGATTAGATACTTGTATATACGGGATAATTAGGGTTTGGCGTCCGCGCCAGCAGGCATCCCTGCCACTCCATGACCAAAGTAGCGCCATCTCCGCACGTCCCGTGATTTAGCCAGATTCGCGAACCAAGTTGCAATGCCATCTATGCCGATCAGAATCCAAGATTGAAATGCCATCTCTGTCAGGGTTGCAACGCCTTCCGCCGTTCCACGAACCAAAGCCACTGGCGCCTTCTTTGCCACTCTGTGTTTGGGCCAACCAATAATGTTATCATTGTCGTCCCATGACGATGGTAGCAACGTCAGCATCAGCGGTTCATGAAAGAGGTTGCAGCGCCAAGACTGTCACTACAGGGCTAAGTCAGAAGTATGTCAAGCCGCCAATACGAGGATCACAGATTCTCATGCTTTTCGCCAAAGGTTAGTCGAATTTCCTACGGCAAACTTTTCACGTCTTGCCCTTTCGATTTTACTCTTGTTTGTCACCATCTCATGCTTACCCCGCAACAATGCCACTGTTACGTGCTAAGCAGGGGACTTAATGTTGATGGTGGTTTTTAGATTAGGGTTAAAATTGTAAAACCTTGCATCTGATGTGACGTCACTCTGTAAGGAAACGGAGCCGTGAGTGCTAACCTCTCCACTGGCATAGTTATTGAGCCGTTCAATATATTTACATGAAATTTATCCATACTGGCGCATGTAGCAACCATCCCAGATGTTCTATAAATTTCGGCGCCTTGCCTATATTCACTTAATACAAGTTTCTTTGAATGCTTTCTATGATATGTTCCCCGGTTGAACCCTTAATGTTGATATGGCATGAAAATTTGTGTTCACTCGCAGCAGAGTAGCAAGAATTTCCAAATATCAAGGATAAGGTCTTTGCATAAAGTATTCAATCAGAAAGCATGCTGCTCTCTGGTAATGAACTTAAAAGAACTATGTGTCAACACATAGAATTCAATCGATTACCCTGGATAACTTGCAAAAGTTAGGGTTCTGCGCCTTGTGCAGTATATTAGACCTTGCTTGTCGAAATTTAAGCCTATGCAAACTAGGTAATTAATCCGCCATGGATTAGTAAACGCAAAATCTTGCCCAGAATCAGAAAACAGGGAGTCGCAGGATAGGAGCAGTAGAAGGGGAGGCGTGGCCATACCTTAGGCCAGCCGGCGCCATTTGCCATTGGCCACGCTCCATCCTAAACCAGCCCTATTTCTCTCGACCAATCAGGTCGCCTTAAACTCGCCACGCGCACATAAGTTGTGGCTGGGCCCATACTCGCCGACCCCTTTTTCCATCGACCAATCAGGTCGCTCTAAAGCCACCACACTCACACCAGAAGTGTAGCCACGCCCATACTTGGCCACCCCCTCTCTTTCCTACCGACCAATTAGGTCAGTTTAAATGCGCCACGAGTACTAGAGGTGCGGCCGCACCTCATGTTTGGCCGGCCCCTTTTCTTGACCAATCAAGTCGCTCTAAACTCGCCACCATACATTAAAGGCCAAACACACCCTGCCGCGCCACCATACTAACTGGCAAGCCAAACGCGCCCTGCCACAACAACATATTAATCGGTATGCCAACATGCCACTCTGCCGCAGTAACATGCCACGAGCCACTTTAGCCTTGGCCATGCCGCCAAGCCCTAACTTTGGCCACGACGCCAAATCCAAGCCTTGACCACGCCGCCAAACCCTAGCTTTGGCCATACCACAACGCCACAGGTGTGGCCATACCACAACGCCATGCCGCAGCCATGCCACACGCACTAATTAGGGTTTCGACTTGCCAAACCCTAATTTGGGAAAAATTGCTATGCCAACCAAGCCAAATAACGTTTCCCAGAGGGTTGGGATCGATGTGACAACAGGGCCAATGTTGCCAGAGACATATTTGGGTCTAACACCAATATGCCAAAACAACTGCCACGGCTACGCCACTGGCATGCCGCTATGCCACGACTACGCCAGGCGCCACTAGGCTAATGACGCCACTTTGCTACACAACAAAGATATGACCATAATCAACGGCTACCCTTCCTCATGAGATGCAATCTCAGCCATCCAAGTTCGCCACTGAACTGACGGACTTGCGGCAAGTCCTAGGCAACCAGCTAGTGGCCATGGCTACGCCATGCGCCACTTACACGATCGTGCCACTAGCATGCACGAGGTATGCCAGTCATGCTGCAATGCCACTGGCGTACACCAAAAATGCCACTGTGACATTACCAGACGCCAACAGAAGGTAGACATAATCAACGGCTACCCTTCTTCATGAGATGCAATCTCATCCATTCAAGTTCGCCACCAAACTGACGGACTTGTGGCAAGTTTTAGGCGGCCGGCCAAGGCAAGCCTAATAGGATCACATGCTATTTTCCTATGGAAAGTCTCTTGACTTTGACTTTCCACACATAGCAACCTGCTACGTTTTCCACGAAAACACTCGAGACATCAAACATGTCACAAACTGGGGGATACTCATCAGGGTATTGGTCTGGCGGTTTACAGCGTGCGGCATGCAATACGCCCGTTATAAGAAAGTGTCATGAAGTGGTACAATTAGTGGCGATGAAATTAACGGTGTAAACTAATTCACTTCCTTCATCATGGAAGCATAATGCCTGACGGTTACACGTTACTCTATTCTTCCACCACTCAATCGTTTCCATTTTCTACGAGACCATGGTACGTTTCAATATGACTTGTATAAATAGGTTTCGCCTATTTACCACAAAGACAACAAGTTTTGGTTGGCAACAACACAGTATCTAGAAATCACCTGGTAGCTTTCCATCCTGCTAGCCAGTTCTACTTTCAGATACAAGTCATAAACAACCACACCATCAGAATCAACGATTCTGGTCTCAACACTCTCTTCGCTTCCCTCCCTAAGACCAACCCTTCTCCTTCACTTTGTGACCGAAGCAAGCATGGAATGGCTATTTCTTGGTTCAGGCCAGGATTGTACAGATTGATCTCTCGAATCAAAAGCACTCCCGTGCAGTGCATTGTTTAGGGTTTAGATTCGTTTCTCATCCACACACCCGAAATTACCAAAATCAGCAGAAACGGTTTTCACCCAGAAACAACATTACTAATTCTCGTTTTCCTAAAATAAAATAAAATTAAAAACCTTAAATAAAAGATTCTTAACTTATTTATGTTTCGATACTTGGTTTCCTTCCTGTAGCTATTAAGGAATAACTTTGAACAATAAAAGATAAACATTATCTGACGTGTTCAAAGTATGCCGACATCCTTACCTTACTTTGTAAGTCCTCTTTCATACTTACAACCTTGAAACCAATTTGCCACACTTCCAAACAAGTTTAGAATTGGTTCATCTGACTTTCAAGAACTATGCGATTGATCAAGAAACACTCAATCACAAATCATGTGTTTACGGTTCTACCAAAACAAGTTTCGGTTCTACCTCTATGTGAGTATTGTGCATAGTCACACTAGCTTCCCAAAATTCGGTTGACTAGGTACTAGGATTGGTTCCCCACATATATATGGTATCTAACTTATATGTGTTGCACATGTCCATAGGATCGGTTCCCCTTTGCCTAAAAACGTGTTGCACATGTCCATAGGATCGGTTCTCCTTTCTGCTAAAAACTTGCTTCACCTCATACAAGGATCGATTCCCCTTTGTGATGTGTTGCACCTCTTCATAGGATCAGTTCTCCTTTACCCAGAGTTGGTCATACACAAATCACAAACTCGATCATACCAATTCAGGTGATTACTTAAGATCGGTTTCACTAATAAAAGTCATACCAATACATAAGTCAGGCCTTTGTGAATAGTTTTACCAAGAACACAAACAAGTCATGAGCGGTTATACTAAATCGCACATATTGGTTGTTCACAAGATATGCAATGAATAACAATACCAATAACGCCTGGCGATTTCCTTTTCGATTCATAAACAAGTTTATGAACTTACTTCCTTAAAAAACATGTATAAACATTGTTTCCTAGGATGAAATCCTCACCTCATACCCATACATAATCACAATAACATTCAAACGATTATGTCGATGTCTTATCTACAAAGTTTAATGGTTAAGCAATAAACTTCGTATTGTATTCCTTAATACTATGTCTATCTAGAGTGTTCATGCTTCGCAGTTTTGTTTTCAATATGCACGACTTGAAAGATACGTTAGGGAATGAAACAGTTCAAGTCAAATATCACTAACCTCAAGTGGAAGGATGATGTTGTCGTTGTAGCTTCTTACTTCTTCACTTCTTCAAGTCTTCGTAATACTTTTAATGTCTCATATCCTAATACTTTCAAGCTAACCTATACGAAGTTGACTCTAGTACATAATCAAGCGACTCTTAAAATGAGTTTTGATTCACTAAAATATGACAACCAAACTTGACATACCAACGCTTGGTGGGTTCAACCGAGCTATGCTCTAACAGGACTATAACATACTAAAAAGGTCTTGTGTGGATAGGTCCACATATGTCTCCATGGATCCTCTTAATAAAATTTAGTGATTCAAGAACAACTTTTGTCAATACTATTAATATTCATAGTTAACAAAAGTTTATGTATTGTAAAGGGTGTTCTTGAGAGTTCTGTATTATTTTGCCCATTATGGTAGATCCTGGGAGTCGTAGTCGGTCATGCAAAAGCTTGAATATTTTTGGATCATTAAACTTCTGGTTTATGACACCATAAGATTCAATAGCTTTGATTGTTGTAAGATACAACCCACAAGAGATAGCTGCAAACTTCTCTATAACACGTTTCTAGCATGTGTCATATAAAGTGATAGATAAGTACTATATCTTATCTTCATTTATTGTTTCTTGATGATATCCATTTCGGCGAATATATTTGAAACTCCGAATATCTTTGAAACTCAACAGATTTTCTCAAAAATATCGGGGAATAAAAAGCATCACTACTTTTCAGTTTTGTACCTCCTGGTAAGATGATATTGGCTCTTCCAGAACCATCTATTAAACTTGTTGAACCAGAGATAATGTTTACTTTTGCCTTATATCCTTTTGAATTAGTAAATTCTTATTACTTGGAAATATTGTATTAGTCGTTCCACTATCTACCAAACAAATATCTTGACCGTCAAGATTGATTTTTGATAGATTACTTCGGGAATTCATATCCTTCACACCAAATATAATATGTGAATAACATCAAATTAATAAAATACGCGTCTTATATTAATCATGTAATTATACATACAAAAGATGGTATACAAACGAAAGTACAACTTCGAACACAAACAACTATACTATATAATTTACAAACTCACTACTAGTATACCTAATAACTAGTTAAGTTCTTCTTCATCTAACTTATTAAGAAAATCATATATATCCCACTTGCCTTCTTCTGACTTTGTAAGAAAATTAAAGTTTAAGTGTGGAGAACTAGTATAAGCCTCATTAGTTTCTATAAGACTAGTATAACACGCACGCGCGATGCGCTTGCAAATCCATTCAAAAACAAATTAACCTTTGCATTCAATAATTTTCTACCAATCAAATATCCATCTATCTACACACAGTTGTATGCATTTCTTCTACATGATATAGCTGCAGACAAATCAAAATACAAAGAATAAATATAAGTTTTCCTCCATAAGGTGGAAATACCCAACAACACCATGGATATAATTCAATGTCCACAAACCTGCAAAAATAAACCCAGGTCTGGTAGTGGCTTGGGTCATATATGGCAAGAACACCAATGGCAAGAACACCAACAATGTTTCGTCGGCTACATCAACTATACTGACAGAAGCTTGGAACACATCAGATCTTGGTTCCACAAATGTTAGCAGTTCCCTTGTAGGAGAATGTGAACATCTTTGATGAGAAACTTGTGTTGTTCATAATTTCATAGTACCAACTCATCTCAAATTCTGCATTCAATCAACGAACATGTTAAAAATGGACTAAACAGAAGAAAAAAAAAATCCAGGTAGCATTTTAGCGAGCCTCACCACCACTTATATTACTGTCTCTAAAACTGCCAAAAACATAGATACCTAATCATGGAGCCAGTAGAGAATCGAATTGAATAAAACAAACATCACGCATTAGGGAACAAAATTCAAACATCCAAAATTTACTGCAATGTTACAATTTTCCAGAAACTCATAGGGCCACGATGCAATGAGGTGCTAATCATTTACAAAGACAAAACTTAATGGTGTAAGGATTTCAGTAGGAAATTATAATGGAAGCCCTAAAATTAATGTAGTACGAACTTAAGAAACTGCAAAATTCATCATTCTAAAAGAAATTAGGTTACACAGGTGGCATCGTCTAATTGCTAACTATAATTTGGGCTATATTTACACATTTTACTTGCAGCTGCTTGTGAAAGCAATAATTATAGAATTCTGGACAGTAACCCACTTCAGTTAGCAGTGGCTGCCTTGTCCTTGGCAACCTCGCAAATAGTTAGTTTATGATGGTAAGTTCAACCGAATCATATTTAATTTGATCAAGGAATCAGATGTTGAACCCATAGAGAGAGAATTAGAAAGTTAACTGTAAGAGTATGTCAATCACATAATGCAAAATCATTAGCTGAACCACTACTACTATACATATATGTACATGTTTGAAAGATTGTTTACATAATAATTGATATCATTAAAATGTGTTACGCCTAGGCTAAAGAATCACTCTAGAGGAATAGTCTCATGATTGTAGATAGTTGAATAGTGCAAAGAAGCAATATTTAGCACTTCTTTGTCTCTTTCAATTGAAAAACAAAAAATCCACTGAGGCACCATTACTGAAATTACATAGATTTATAGCACTTAGCATCCAAACCCAGTTATTAAACGATCAAGCCAGGACAATAAAATTACTTTGGACTTTCAACTCATAAAGAAGCCCTGGAATCAAAAGACTGAAAATGAAGCTCCTACCTTGGAAATTTCAATATCCAATCCATTGTCTAAAGAATAGTCTTTGATAAATGGGTACTTGCTGGATTCGATTTCCCTAAGAAGAAGCAATGAAAAATAAGTAACATCTGATGCAATATCACTGGAGGTTGAGTCAAAATCGTCGTTGGGCTATGATTGGTGCAAAAACTCGTGAAGAAGTGATTAACAGTCCAATTGAAACGGGGTGGTTGACAATTTACAAACAATTGAAGCTCACAAACTGTTTATGAAGAAGTAACACAATCATATTAAAGTCATACAATAATGAAATCTTCAAACTTAATTTGATTAGGAAATCAAATTTGAACCGCTAGCATGTAAAGGAAGAGAAATTGAAACCAAATTACTAAATCGAATTGATGGTATGTTAAGGAAGAGAAATGGAAACTAATTTACTAACCAATTTAGCAGAAGACTATGAGCATCGTGAAGCACTTTGAAGTGGAGAGAAAAGCTTAGGAAACCCTAACTGAAACGGGAAGCCCTAACCCCAAATTGAGATTTCCAGCTTTTCTGTAATCGAAGAAGTAAGTTTCCAAATTGACTGTAAACTTAATTCAATTAGTTCACCCCATTTCTCAAACTCTCTCAAAATTTTGGGTTTGATTTGAACTTCTGGGGTGTTTGTTGTTGTGAGATTTCTGTGAAACAATCTGGAATTAATTCAATCAATTCATTTTAGTGTAGGGAATTGATGACGATGATAAAAATCAAGAACAAAGAAGAGGGAAGAGATTTCAGTCGATAAGAATGAAACCGAGAAAGAAGAGGTTTCTGGCGGAGAGAAAACTCGAAAAGGCTAATAGCGCTGAAATGAAATCGAGAAAATTGTTCTCAGCGGGATTCGAACCTGGCGTCTCCTAACAACATTAAGCGACCAATGACAAATTAACCCTTCGTACTCTTTTATTACAAACTTTGGAAGTTTGTCATTTTGATTTTCAAAGTTTATAATCCAAGGCTATATCGGGAATTATAAAAAAGCTTCACCAAACAATTGGATCTTTTCTTTATATTAGTATAGTATAGTAAGATAAAATTTGTCTTAATATCAACAACTGGTCGCTTCATGGATGCATGATACACATTGCAAGATGCTTGGCCGTACAATGAGTACATGACCAATAATCAGTTACACCTTCGATCAGATACCCATCCGCTGAAAGTTGGGAGGACTAGGTCGGGATGGCGGATTGGGTGACAAACGCTCAACCCTAACTCTCTCCCACTTGGTATATACTGCTACTGGGCCTCAAAATTCGTAATTGGTATATACTGCTAGGTCGGGATTACAATTCGTAATTGGTACGATGATTAGTGTTTATCTTGGGCCATTGATGTCACACGAAACTAAAGAACTAAAACTTTTGTAGGAGTCTTATATGGTTGTGGACACCCACCTTTGGCAATACACTGATTTACGGCAATCTGAAAATGATTGAAAGGATGTATGAGAAGTACATTTTAACTCAAAATTTTGACCAGTTCTTAATCAAAGACCATACTAGAATTAATTGAAATCATTCAAATGGACCCTTAGCGTGCAAATTCTTACTCACCCCTCCTAATCCTATCTATGTCTTGAGTATGAGGTTCCTTATCAGATGCGTTGAATGATATGATATGATTCATGGCATGTCTTGGAAGTTGATGGGAAACCCCCTTGGATATCAATGGAGAAGATATGTATACATTAAATGTAAGTAACCTAACAAGTAGGGTTTAGAACTATAACAGGTTTATGAGCTCTTTAAGTTAGAAGTGAATTTCAAAGCTGAGATTTGGTTGTTGAGACTTCAAAGTTTGTCTTATATATACACAATCGACACTAGTTTTGTTTTTCTCTTCTTTAGTTGGATCTTTCAATGTGGACCATGCATATATAGATTAAAAGCACTCTATTGTCTCATTCACCACTTTCATTTCGGCAACCTATATTTTGTTGGACCACGAGAGAGCAATGGTGGAGTTCGAGCTAGTCTAAGCTTGGAAAATTATGGAATGTCATTTTGTGGGTGATTTTGTTTCTAATTCTGATTAGCGCTTTCTAGTCGTCATTTTGTAGAGCAAGATTAACCACTATTCGAATTGGGTTTGGCAATCCGTTTTCTTTTCCACCATTTTAGACTTGAACTTCCATAATCTGATACAATTGTTGAGCTTCGGTAAACTGGAAAGATGAAATTCTTCCACTATAAAACCTATACAAGACCTATACGAGCTGTCAGGATACACAACTCCATTACAGTCTATATGTGGTGTTTTTGCTGCATGAGTTACGTTTAGTTACAGGAGATAACAGATATTTTCATTACATTCATAATGAAGAGATAGTACACTGTTATATAAAACAGATAGACAAAACGGTAACTCAAGATACCGTTAACAGCTGTTGACAGCTCATAAGAGAAAACAAGACACCACTCAGGAAGACACACGTGGATCTATGTTAGTTAACAGACACTGACTCAGACACAAAGACAGACAATGGTTTAGACTGAATAAGCTGGTGACTCAGACACTGACTCAATTACCCTCCCTCAAGCAAAGGTGGTTTGAGCACCTGAAGCTTGTGCTTCAAGAATTCAAATCGTGGACCAGCCAATCCCTTGGTAAGAACGTCGCAACTGAGCATCGCAGAGATGTCTGCACCTTGAGTATCATTATGTACCAGCTCTCGAACAAAATGAAAATCAAGAGCCAAGTGTTTCATACGACTATGAAACACAGGATTAGAAGCTAAGGCTATAGAGCTCTTATTGTCACACAAAATAAGAGGAGCATCAGAGACAAAAATGTGTAAATCCCTTAGAAGATGACATAACCACACAACTTCAAATGCAGTAGAGGCCAGAGAACGATATTGACCTCGGTGCTAGAGCGAGCAATAGTAGCCTGTTTCTTAAGACCAAGATATAGGATTCCCTCCAAAAAGACACAATATCCACTAGTGGAGCGTCTAGTGTGGATCACCTCCGCCCAATCGCATCGCAAATCCTTGGAGGGCTGCAAAGCTCTTGCCAAAGAATATCCCATGATCCAATGTACCTTTGATGTATCGCAAAATCCTTTTTGCAGCTAACAAGTGAGAAGTAGTGGGAGAGTGCATAAATTGGCACACTTGATTGACTGCAAAGCATATTTCTGGACGAGTCCAGGTCAGATATTGAAGAGCTCCAACAATGGATCGGAACTCTGTGGGATTTGGAAGTAAGGTGCCATCATCTTGGCGAAGTTTAAAAGAGGCAGGACAAGGTGTAGAACATGGTTTGACCCCTATCATATTAGTCTTCTGAAGCAAATCTAAAGCATATTTGGTTTGAGAGAGAAATAAACCCTTAGCAGATCGTTTGACCTCAAGACCAAGAAAGTAATGGAGAAAGCCCAAATCCTTAACTGGAAAAACAGCTTGTAGTTGAGAGATAATACTATCACAAAAGGATGAAGAGCTACCAGTGATGATAATATCATCAACATAAACCAATATGATAGTAAGCTGATTATTAATGAAATGAATAAACAGTGAAGAATCAGCCAAAGAAGGAACAAAACCCAGTTCAAGTAGAACATCAACTAACCTCTCATACCAAGCCCTTGGGGCTTGCTTAAGGCCATACAATGATTTATGCAGCTTGCAGACATAAGTAGGATGATATGGATCGACAAAGCCAGGAGGTTGCTGCATAAAAACATCTTCTTTGAGAGAGCCATGTAGAAATGCATTAGATACATCAAGTTGCTTGAGAGTCCAGTCATTATTCACAGCAAGAGAGAGAACAAGTCTAATAGTGGTAGGCTTCACCACAGGGCTAAATGTATCATGATAATCAAGACCTTCCAACTGACTAAATCCCTTTGCTACCAGTCTAGCTTTAAACTTGTCTATGGAGCCATCAGCATTTTCTTTCACTTTAAAAACCCATTTGCATCCAACCACATTTTGAGAAGCATCAGGAGGTACCAAAGAATAAGTACCAGCATCTTTTAAAGCTTGATGTTCATTTTGAGGGCTACTTGCCACTTTGGATGTTTATTAGCTTTGAGCAAAAGTAGTAGGAATGGGTAAGTATTGAGAATATCCAAGTGAGCTTCAGAAAGAGGATGTTTAGTAGCAAGATAAACTTTGGGTTTGTAAATACCATGTTGAGATCTAGTAGTCATAGAATGAGTTGAAGTAATAGCTTTAGGAGGAGGAGCAACTGAAAATGAAGTATCAGTAACAGTAGAACTTGATGTTAAAGTTGGAGAAACTACTGTTGAAGTAATGGGAGAAGTAATATCTGCTGTAGAAGGTGCTACTGAAGGAGAAATATCTGCTGTAGAAGGTGCTACTGAAGGAGAAATATCTGGAAGTATAATATCATGGGATGTATTTGAATAAACATCTGAAATAGCAGAATGAGGCATCTCCAAAGTGCAAGGAGAAGATAACCCAGCAGACATAAATGGAAACTGATCTTCATTAAACTCAACATGTCTGGAGACATAAATCTTTCCAGAACTCATATCTAAACATCTATATCCTTTCTGATGATTGCTGTAACCCAGAAATACACAAGGTTTACTTCTTGGTTCCAATTTATTTTTGGTGTAAGGTCTAAGCCAAGGGAAACAAAGACAACCAAAAGTCCTTAAAAATAAATAATCTGGAGACTTAGCAAAGAGAGCTTCATAAGGAGAAATCATGTGCAAAGATCTAGTAGGTAGTCTGTTAATGACATAATTAGCTGCTGTTAAAGCCTCTACCCAAAACTTATCAGGAACTCCAGATTGAATCAGAAAAGCTCTAGTGATTTCTATCAAATGTCTATGCTTAGACTCTGCCACACCATTTTGTTCTGGTGTATTGGGACAGGTCAGCTCATGACCAATTCCATGGGCTTGAAGAAAGCCACCTAATTCAGTGTTGACAAACTCTCCACCACCATCAGTTCCGAGAATCTTAATTTTAGTGGAAAATAGGTTTTCAACAAAGACTTTAAAATGAAAGAAAACAACCTTGAAATCTGACTTAGCAGCAAGAGGATAAATCCAACAAAATTTGGTAAAATCATCAACTATATTTGCATAAAATTTGTAACCAGAGACAGATACAGTTGGTGCAGGACCCCAAAGATCCAAATGTAATAGTTGTAATGGAGCAAAGTACTAACGAGAATTGGATAGCATAAAGGGTTGCTTATGACTTCTAGCACACTTACAATCATTACAGAATAGAGGTTTTTGTAGGGAGAAAGGAACTGATAACTGCCTACACACTTTATGCATAGTATGAAAAGCTGGATGACCTAGTCTTCTGTGCCAAGTATGAACTGAAGTCTTGACACATGATAAGGCGTTGGAGGAGTTTTGAAGTAGATTGAACATTGCAATGAAGAGGATATAAACCTCCTTTACTGATCCCCTTGAATAGAGTCTTCTGTGAGAGAAGATCCTTGGCAACATAATCATAAGGAGTAAAAGTAAGTGAACACTGGTTGTCACTAGTAAATTTGTGGGTAAATCAAGTTTTGTGCACATTGAGGAACATGAAGAAGATTCTTTAAAGAGAATGATTTGTCCTTAAGGGAAAAATTAGAATTACTAATATGTGAGATAGTCATACCTTCACCATTAGCAGTAGCAATCTGTGCTGCACCATCATAAGAAGTAGAAGGAGTGAAGTCATCCATATTATAAGTCAGGTGATTAGTGGCACCAGAATCCATATACCATGGATTTTCACCAAGAATATTAGCACTTGCAAGCATGGCAGATAAATTTTGTGGAGGTTCTCGACCTTGATAGGCAAAATTCATGCGTTGAAAACACTCAATTGCAGAATGACCAGGCTTAGAACAAATTTGGCAAATTACTCTATTATGAGGAGCAGGTGGTCTTGGCACAATTCCAGCAGTAGGAGCAGTAGGACGAACATTATGATGAGTAAAATGAGGAGAACCACCTCTGAAAGGAAATCCACGACCACGACCATGAGAAGAAGCATTATAAGGAGTATGATAGCTTCTATAGTTACCTTGTGATGAAGAAGCAAGAAACGCTTTAGAATCTGCATCAGCTTGGAGAGAAGCATTTCTTTCAGTAAGAATGATCTCTTCACTTAGAAGTAAACTATGCAATTCCCCAAAAGATACAGGAGGAGAACGAATCCTAATTGAGGTAGCAAAGGCATGATAATCTGGTCCAAGACCACCAAGAACAGTAACAAGCAACTCATCATCAGAGATTCGAGAACCACAAGCAGCTAATCGATTGGAGAGACGTTCTATTTCAGAAATGTATGTAGACACCTTTGAAGAACCTAATCGCATATTTTGTAATTGAGTACGTAATTGAATGGTATGAGCAGAAGATGATCCAGCAAAACGTTTTTGAAGATTATCCCATAGATCTTTGGAAGTAGAGCAATCAGCAACATGAACAATCACAGAGGCAGGAATTGAGGCATTGAGAAGAAGAAGAACACACGTATCTTCATCTTGCCAGATAGCATAATTGGGATTTACATGTGGAGCAGATCTAGTGCTAGATGAAATGAATTGAAGAGGACATGGATTTGATCCATCAACATATCCAAGAACATGAAATTTTCGGAAACTTTGGAGTAATTAACGATTTCGAGTGTTAAAAATTATCATCCCGAAGCTTTAAAGGAATGATATTAGCCAATGTATGAAGAGGAATCAAGTAATTGAAGAAAAATTGGAATCAACAAGACGAGACATTGAAGATGAAGGAACAAAAAATCAGAGATTGAAGTTGAAGATGAAGATGAACAGAATTGATGAAAGAAGATTCAAGATAAGTGTAGCGGAAGAAGATCGAACCGTGAAAACCAGATGAAGATTCTGGTTTTCAATCTGATACCATAGTTACAGGAGATAACAGATATTTTCATTACATTCATAATGAAGAGATAGTACACTGTTATATAAAACAGATAGACAAAACGGTAACTCAAGATACCGTTAACATAACATTGATGATACTCATAAGAGAAAACAAGACACCACTCAGGAAGACACACGTGGATCTCTGTTAGTTAACAGACACTGACTCAGACACAAAGACAGACAATGGTTTAGACTGAATAAGCTGGTGACTCAGACACTGACTCAATTAACGTTGACGTCCATATTGTTCTATCACTTTATCGGGTAAGTGTTTTGTTAACCATTTTGAAATGGTTCATTCAAAATTCATCTGCACATGAAAATCTTCTTCACAAAGGCCACACTCCACAATCCTCTTATTTGAAGTTGGAAAAATTATTGGTCACACCCAAAAATAATAAATAATTACAATGAGATACGACTTGAATGGATACTAATGAGAAAATAAATATTACAAGGGAGTAGAATTCGAAAGAGATATTCTATGTATCTAATTAGTATCGTATATGGTCCTAAATCCTATTCTATATTTATTCTTCATTTTAACTTCATCTCTTTTGTGTGTCTTCTTCTTCTTCATGCATGTTCATGTCCATGTGAGATAAAGATTTGACAACCAATCTCAACTAGCCGTTGGAAAGTTCCAAAAAAAAGAATGAGAACCCAAGAATTGCTGTGGATTTTTCCTCAGATAATTTATATATTACCTTTTTTTTCCTTTACAAGTTGTTTCGGATTTTATAGCTATAATATCCAACATGAGAGGCTGAGAATCATGAAAACAATGTTGCTGTTATGATTGTTGTCTGTGCATTGTGAGGGTATTGTGGTGGTGGTGATATTTGCGGACCTTAATGGGTAGACCATTAGGGAATTCGACGAATGGGAAGGCAAAAGGATGATCTGGTTTATCCAGCTCCCAATTGTAATTCAGGACCAGATGGTGTATGAAAACGGCCATCTCCATCTTGGCTAATTCTGATCCCGCACATAATCTTGGTCCTCCTCCAAATGGCATGAAGTTGTTTGTTACTGTTGTGGACGTACTTAGAAGCGATGCAGACCCCTTGTTGCTACTTCTATTCTGCACGAATTCATACGGTAAAACAATTCAATACTTTGATTTTCATCAAAAATGCATTAGTCAACTTAATGTCGAGGATAAATATGTATTAATATTACATATGAAACCACCTTCTTATTTTGAAACGGAGGAATATGATACAACAAATTTTCTAGAAAGTGTACTTTGAAAAAAGTAAAATGTTTTTATTTCTGAAAACTCGTTTACTCCTGAGAAAAGTTGAAACACTTCTACTTCTGGTTCCCAACAACCTTATGTGAGGTTGAAGTTCATATTTAAGGACGGTTTTTGCCGACAGAGCACGGCCGGGCAGTTGATTATCTTTCTTTTTTGAAATGGATCGGCAAGTTGCCACCCTTATTCGGACATAAGAGGAAAGGTAAGAATATTGGACAACTAGGGATCGACCTATGGTTGACACTTCGACATATTGGAAAGATCAGAGTAGTACTACAGGGATCATGAGCAAGATGACTGGAGCAATCAAATTGTTTCGGATGCTCTACTCTACTCTTATCGTCATCATGATTGAATAGAAACCGCTCATAATATGGACCTTGAAAGTGAATGGATGGAGATCAATTTTATATTCTCTTTTTATTGAATCATTTTTCTAACTTTTAAGGTGTTGGGACAAGCGTGCGCGGTTTGATTTTTTTCATCCTCTTTTTGGAAAGTTCTTTGTAGGATCTTTGGGTTTACTACTGCCTTCTTTAAAAAAAAAAATTACCCTATCCTATAGTATAGCCCCACTCTAAAGCAGAGTTGCACGTGCACTTCATTGCCCCACCCCCACTTCATGTGCCTTAATTATTTCATTAACCCCACATAAAATTAAAAAACTACTAAACGTGTCCATCTAACTTACGGTGGGACTCACTTAAGCCAAATCATAATTTATTTTTAGTTTGGTCCTTAGCTTTTGATTCATTTATTAGAAGTGATAGACGCACCGAGGAATTTATCCCGCAAACTCGGTGATCTCTCGCAAACAGGCAAACATCACAAACATTTGGCAATTGTAAATAAAATGATCGGAGCCTAAGCCGGTTTGCTCATAAATTTAGATGAAGCTGGAACTTGAGGGTACGGGTTAGAGTCTAACCTGCCATCTCCAAGGGTTAAAGAGCTGGGGATCATCATAGATCAAAGGGTCCAAATGTACCGCTGCGAAGACCGGAAGAACTTTCCACCCGCAAGGAATATCATATCCTGAAAATTTCCAAATACCGAACATTTTATTTTCTTTCAAAGGGTGAATAAAAACTTAAAGAGGTTAAGAGACTGTAATATTATAGGGAATCAGTTAGGATCATTTTTCTTTTACCTTTATAATGAACATCTTTTAGGGCTTTTCGGTGTACAAATCTGACTACATTTCCCAGCCGAAGAGTCTCGCTTATAACCTATACAAAATTCCATCATTTTCACTGTCAGAATTGTATTTGGACATTACCAACTGATTAATCATTAAAAAAATGTTGATTAAGAGAACTTACGTATTGGGTAAATTCCATTTGCTTATAATCTTCCCAAACCAATCCTGCTTCTCCTCCTAGTTGCTTCTTAGCTCCCACAATTCTAAGGTGCTCTTCCTAAATTCAACAATTCATTAAGGGCAAATGTTTGATTTACTAATTAATTACATTAAACTCCAATTTACTAATTAATTACATTAAACTCCTCAAAAGTAAATTAATTTAAGATTACGTACCCTTAATTCTTCAACTGCTTTAGGACATCCTTGTAAGAAATAGATAGCTAAAGCTATAGACACCGAAGAAGTTTCATGGCCGGCAAACAGCAAACTTAATATCAAATCAAGAATCTGTTCTGTTGATAAATTTGAGTGCTTTAATACCCATCCAAGAAGATCATCTTCCTCTTTAATCACTACTTTCTCGCCCATTAACGTTCGGTTATCGTTCATTTTCTCGATTCTTTCCTCCATTTTCTGCTCTATTACTTTCAAAATGCATGATCGTGACTGCTCATGTACGTAGAAAAAAGAATTAGGTGCAGTAAAAAACATGATTAGCGAGACAAATTCAGACTTATCACTAATTAATTACCTTTAAGGCCCTTCTGTATGCTGTGCCTGGGAAGTTCAATGGTGCTGATACAACTCCTTTCATGAAAGTAATGTATTCACTCTTCAACTTCTCTGTTTCAGGTTTTCCTGGATCCATACTCATGATATGCCTTGCCATTAAATTGAATGTAAACTACAAACAAAAAAAAAAAAAAAAAAAAAAAAATTGCTCATTAATATTTTCACAAAAAAAAGTAAATGAAAAAAGAAAGAGCTTCATATACTAAATAAGGTTACCTTTTTAGCTTCATCTTGAGCAGAGAAGACTGAATTATCTTTCCAAGATCCTAAAACAAGCAAAGTATGCATTTCAACTTCTTTCAGAAGATGACTTTTAAGTCTTGTATTACTCATGAAGTTAAGAGAAATCATTCTCATATCTCTGTGCATGTCTCCAACTAATACTAACATAGACCATTTCCCAAGAATTCCTCCAATACTTCTGGGATAACTGCATTCGAACAACCGACCTTCGTTTTGTAATATAAACCGGTTTAATTCAGCATCAGCCGAAACAATTGTCGGTTCGCCGAATAAATTCGACTTGTAAATCTTTCCATACCTGCACAAGAAAAAGTTGAAGAACATACATGATCAAACTAACTAAAATTAATTAACATATGGGTTTGATTATTTTTCAGAATTTGAGGCTTTTGATTAGGGGATTATGTTTGTACCTTGATATTTGTATTTCCATATATTCACCAACAGTAGTAGCAGAATAAGGTCTCAAGTAAGGGATTGTTTCGCCTATAAAAGGCAAACCCATGTTTCCTGGTGGAAGTTTAAGTACTTTATCTTTTCTTTTAAAGAGATGATGATACCACATAATGATAATTAGTAGTAGTGATAAAATTGTTGTTGTAGTTGAGGAGAATAAGAGATGAAGTAGCTCTACTTCAGACATTGTACACTGAAACAAAAGCTATCTTCCTTCTCTTTCTCTCCCTCTCTCTCTCTCTCTCTCCACTCTCTCTGTCCCTATTTATCTAAGAACGAATGAGCTCTCTCTGTTTCAAAATCTTGAAAAGATCCTGTTTTTCTTGAGCTTTATATAGAAGCTTTGGGAGATTGTCTTCTAATTGGAGAGGTTTTATGAAGATATGAGTAGTTTTAACTTTATTTTTAAAGGTTTCGTTTTCTTTACATAATTTTTTAAGCATCTTCACCACTTTTCCTCTGTTTTTAGTACCCGGTTTATTCTTACACCTTGTTTTTTTTATTCTTACATCATGTTTTTTTTTTATTTAATTCCTTAATTGGGTGATTTATAACTCCAAGTTGTAGTTAAGTACACTCCCTCCGTCCCATTATTAGATGATTTAGTTGAAGTTTGCACAATTCTTAAGGCAAGGAATGGGAAGGAGTATTTTTAAGTATTTTTTACAATTATACCCTTATGGATAGTAATTGGTAAATTTTAGAAATGATTTATCTCTCAAACTATACCATGATTTTCGTTAACTTTGTATCGTTAGAAAGCATTTTAAAACACCTACGTAACGGGTATAAAATGGATATCAAATTATATACATTTCTTATACTAATGATAATTAATTAAAGGATAATTTTAGAAATATTCATTTGTTTAATGAAATAGGTCAACTAGTGGTGGGACAAAATTTTAAACTAAGTAGGTCATCTAATAGTGGGACGGAGGGAGTATCCGTAGTAAAAGCAAATGTGTAGAAACTTTCTACTGCAATGCTCCCGCCAACTTGCCCCAATTTGCACGATAGTTAGCCAGTCGGCTTGTGTTATTTTGTTTGCACAACAGAACGGGAAATGAGACTTAACGCCATACTCAATTCATTGTAGTGCAAAAACTGCAACAAGTGGGTGGATTCATGTCTTTTGAGGGAAGGGTTGCTGTCATATATCCGATATTCTGAGCTCAATACATTTTGATTAGACCGATGTCAATGTAGTACAGTTGTAAAGTTATTGGATGATGACATCAGCGATATAAGTTCGGAAACCTTCTGCACCAGATTTTTTTACAGATCAGAAAAAAAAAAAATTGATTAGGGATCACAATTACGCATGACTTATTGTCACAAGAAAGGACGTTTTGCTTTTTTGATTTATTTAGAGCTTAGATATTGTTAGTTAATGATGTAATTAGGTGTTCATCTTTATTTTTTCCCAAAGTGATTGATGTTAACATGACGTCAGAATTCACAACTTTCTTAAACATTGTAATGAGCTGAAGTAGTTAGTATCTCGTTCCAGCCTAACAAGAATGTTTTTAGTAGTTATTTAAACTAATTTTCTTGTACTAACTATTGTGTTTATATAAATTGCAGCATTATTAGTCTCTATTTTTTAATCTCTTTAATAGTTGTTCACAATCATGCAGTATCCCACTCAAAAATCGAAAGAACTTAGATTCTGATCAGTTTTTCTTTTTCCTTTTTTTTTTTTTTTTTTTTTTGATTTGGGAAGATACTAATCAGTTGATTAGCCAGATGTACAATTTGTTCCAGTACTAACTTTAAAGTATTACTTATCATTTCCATTTTGATGCTGAAATCGTGAGCCGGGTTATCTAGCTCACTGCTAAACTTCCTACCCCGATCTTGTATAACAATGCAAAAGAAATTTCAGAGAAGAAACATTTTACAGAGGGCGACGGATATCCAAAATCCCTGTGAAATTAAATAGAAGAAGGAGCCTTCGCCTTCATTTCTTTCTTGTTTTCGGGCTTTAATACTCGTTTGGACCATACATATTCCCTTCATCGTAGTTTATTGTCAAAATCACATACTCCATCCAGTTAAACAGTCAGTGTGGGGGACCTGAAATCAAAACTTGAGATTTAACTACGTACAATTGTGTGGTTAACATCATCTCTATTACTAAAACTTCACTGGTGGGACCATATCGATTGAAGGGCACATCATTCTAAACATAGCAATGCACGTGTGACACAAACTGAGACGTAAATAAAATCACTAGTACACCGTACTTAGAGCAATTCCTATGGCAATGAACAAAAACAAAAATTTGTTGAGCCACGTGGATGAACAAACTGTATTCTCCATTATGGGAAACAAGTCAAAATGAACAAATCTAATATTTTTGGGCCCACTAGTGATTTTATTAATATAAACTAATAAGAGTTGGGTCCCACTAGCGATTTTATTTATTTAAACTAATAAGAATTGGGTCCCACAGATTATTTTATTTAGAGAAAATGGGTCATTTGTCCAAAAAAATTTAAAACACGGTTCAAATGGACAAGTAAAAAAAAGTACGGGTGAAATAGCCAAAAAAAAATAGCAAGGATGAAACTGGATTCATCCCGCTTATACTTAAAAAATAAAGAAGGATGAAACTGGATGCATCCCGTAAAATAAAAATAAGAAAAAAATATTTGAAAATGGACGGGATGAAACCGGTTACATCCCGCCTATTTTTAAATTTTTGTCCATTTAAAAAAGAGATCTTTTTAATTTTTGGCTATTTAAACAGTATCTTTTTAATTTTTGGCTATTTAAACAGTATCAAAACCTAAGTGTCTTTTTCACCCAGGAATTGTTGATTTTGGTCTTTTTGACCAATTTTGTGCTTTATTTATATAAACTAAAAAATTATAAATATTAAAATATTTATTTAATAGATAAAAATCAGAAAAAGTGAGCTGGTTTTAACGTTTTGTTGTGGGCGTCATCCTCATGAGCGCCTGCGCTTGGGCGTTGGTCGCGGGAGTTTGTCCTTTGATCGAGCGTTGCATCACTAAACGCGGGCGTCACTTTTGTTGTCGCCAGAATTAAAGGGTATGGCGCGCGACATCAACGCAGACGCGCATCGAGTTGAGTGACTCGAACAAACTCTAAGTTTGTTCATTCCATAGGAATTGCTCTTAAGGTTAAGGTCCAGTGGCTCCTAAAATTAGCTGCTGGACCTACCGTCCTTGGCCCTTTGCCCGTCCTTGATTTTATAAGTTTTCGGATCTTTAATATTCTCGTCCTAATTGCCTATAATGTCTCTATTGTCTTTGTGCTTCTTTTTTTTTTTTTATGTGGACGGCTTAGTGATACTATCCCACGTGTAATCTAATTATTGGTTTCCATGTGAAGATACACAGTATACTTTCATTATCCATAAATAGTTTATGTTTCAAGTTCACCAAATCAGTAAATTTTTTATCTTTAACGTGCAATGACCGACATTATTCGAATGGATATGACACTGCACGAACACTATTTGTATCCAAATGTCAAACAACCAGTGCATAAGACATTGTATAAATCTCTTGAAATTATTTAATCCAGCTAGATACCGTTCTACGTTTTCATTTGCAGCCGGTGACCAAAAAGTAAAACAAGCCGGTGACCAAAAATAAAACAAATCTGAATTCATGATCTCCAAAGGGTTCTACAGATGGTCAAATTTTTATTTTCTACTTCCGCAAACAATCGGTATGAAACTGACTTCAAATTTGAGAGTCAATCTTCAAAGCCCAATAGATTAGCCCAAAAATATCTATCCAAAATAATTGTGGTAATTTTCAAATAACTCAAATTACTAATATACCCTCATGTTATTTATTTCTCATCATTTGCATCCCATGGAATAGGGGCAAAATGGTCCAAATTAAATTTATAACTTCAAAAACACTATTCTACAATAACTAAGGGATGTTCTCTTTAATAGTAATAGATTAGCCCGAAAATATCTATCCAAAATAATTGCGGAAATCATTTTCCGATAATTACGGAAGTCATTTTTTGATACCAAAATGATTATGGAGTACTTAATTAAGTTAAATTAAAGTAAAAAAATGTCCCATAAAAAAAAAATACTATATGTAAAAACTGTCTGGTTTATTTGTGTCCTTGAAAAAACATTTGGGCACTTAAAATTGAAAGCTAACCTACCAACCCACTCGTGCGGTTGCTAGAGTTAAAAGGACTGACAAAGTAAGGTAAAACTGTAGAACATGCAGCAGAACCAATCATTACTGTTGTGCCCAGTTAACTTTTAACACGTGTAAGATAATGATAGACTACCTTGGAGTATTACTGCGAAAATGCTTTAGAGCCCCGCTTCTACGCCCCAAAATTTTGACACCACCATGTGTCAAATTTTAATTGGCTCATACCTTAAAACGGGAACCCCTATTTTCCTGGTGGGGTTGGGTGAGATGGAATCAATGGTGGATTTAGCTGCCGCATGGGTGTGTAAAAACTTGGGGTACAAATCCGGGGTCTTCCAAGCATCTTCGTTATTACTGTTACCGGAACAAAGTGGAGGAGGCAAGATTAGATGCTTTCACCCTCAACAACAACGTACTTTAACGTTGGCCGTTACAGCTGCAAAGTTTGTTCGATGAGGCTGGTTGTGGTTGGGATATATGCCGAGTTTAAAGCTGAAAACTAAAGGTAGAAGAGTCAAGGATCAAGAGGCAGAGAAACGCAACATTGCTAATAGGGGTACCACTAACCTGGAAAAGGTACCGAATCTCATAGGATTTTTAGTCTGTCTAGTCTTATATGAGATTTGGTACACTCTCCAGTAAATTGGTGTTCCATTGGAAACTACGTAAAACCGGGTGTATGAACCTTATTTTTTTAAAGCAATCTCGATCCAATTGGGGTCAAGCGCCTACGAAAAGATAGTCCCATAAAGGTTAGGGCTTGTAAGTTTAAGCTATGAGTTTTGGTCCTTTGCATTGTTGAGTTGGCATCCACAGCCTAGGAGATTCAAGTTAAGATAGAACGGCCTATTAGAAGCAATGCTACTCCAAGTGCAAATTCTCTTTCTCCATAATTTACATCAATCCTGGTACCTTTTCCCGTGGGATACCTTGATAATATAACGGCGAGTAGATCTATTACTAAGCTTCCATCCCAAGAAGGAAAATCGAAAGAAACCTAAGCTGCCATTCAGGGTACATAATCTCGTCGATCCTACTAATTCGTTCTTCGAATGTCCTAGTTCTAACTCATGTCATGACTCCTAAATCTTCTTCCACAACAAGAAAGACCAGAGTGGGTTTAAAAATATCTGCTTGGAAAAATTTATCTTCTTTTGATCGATAATGAATTTAGTGTCGACAAGTTTCAAGTTTAGGTAGTTGATATAATCACCCAAGACTTTATTATTGTAGTATATAATACTGACTTCAACTGTCTATTCCTTATCTTGAAAAGCTTGTTTCTGAATTCGAATCACAAATCTATATTTTTGAAAATGTCCTTTAAGTGTGTTCTTTTTCTTTCTTTTTTTGGCAAACTCGCTCTTAAAAAAATTGTTGGTAAAGAAAAAATAAAATTGAGACCTAAATAAAACTATAACTCCCAAGAAAGAAAACAAAAATGAAGATAGAAAAGATCCCCCAGATCACGTTAAGCGTTTATTTTTATAACTTGATACAAGAGCTTTTAAATAAATCCCATAGCATTTTTCCTCTTAAAATCATACAAAGCATGTTGAACACCATTTACAAAAAGAGAACAAAATATTTTTCTTTTTGAACTTTTGAGTATCCTTCACCACCATGATCTCCAATGTCGAAATAGATGGATTCGTTGAATAATTATTATATTCCTTATCAATATATGTCTAACATCATAAATTTATTAGTATCAATACTGGCGGTCATTGCTAACGTCTCATAGGAAATCTCTGCTTTAGGCCATCTCAAATCATTCAGACCACCGTGTTGGCTCAATAGCTAAGTGTATGCTCGTATCATTTAAATGTCAAATAGAAGAAGTTCTACTTACATCTTGGCTCAATATTTTCATCAGCTTTCTTAGAATTAACTCATGCTTGGCTCCTTGCATGGCTTGTATCATGAGTATTAACTTAATTTGTTAAGGCAAATTTGTAACCGATATTATTTTGTCTGCTTGTTATACTGGTGGTGTTATTACAAGCAGTAGAAGCAGTTTAGGTACACATCTAGTAATAACTTTTACACCATTATGGTGGTTTTGTGTAAAATGGGGCACAAAAGAATTGTTAGGCAAAAATTAGGTTTTCCACATCTTAGGTCAAGCCATAGCTTGCTACATATTGTAGCATGCTAAAGCTTAAGCTAAGCTATCTATTGTAATGTGAAAGAAGTAAGCCCCACGATAGTGTCTCTTCACCGCACCCTAGGGAAAAAAAAGTCGCGATATGGACGCCACAACATTTGTTCTTAGAGCAAGGGCTGTGGGTAGTCTCCAAATAGAGACTATCTCTTTCATATGAAGGAGGAGTAGTTCATATGAAGGAGGAAACCCACTGTGGGCAAAATGGAATGGAACACTAGACGGGTAACAATCTCCCGTCTACTAAAAAAAATTGAAAATTTTGAATAAAACAAAAATGGAGGGAAAATTATGTGGTTAAAAATGTTTTAAAAATTGAAATCAAACATACACGGGGGACAGTCCCCCGTGTGAAACTAAAATCCTATCTAGACGGGGGACTGTCCCCCGTCAAACCAATTTTTTTTTTGATACACGGGGGATAATCCCCCGTGCAGTTTTCTTTTCTCAAACGGGGGACAGTTCCCTGTCTAGTGTTACACTACCAACCACTCGTTCATGCGAACGAGTGTATGAACGTGTTGGGGGTGGAAGTGGGGTGGTAGTGACCCATAGTAGCCTCTAATTAGAGCAAGTTGGTAGTTCACTCCTTCAAATGAATGAGTAACATTACCCATAGCCCGTGCTCTTAGAATCAAACACTTCAACCATGCCCGATAAATTCGAAGCATTATTATTTCTTTTGGGGGTGCAAAATGGATTCTTTGAGGGCCCCAAGATGATAAAAAAAAGGGTCATGAAGTATTAAATTACATAATCCCATCCTACTACTTTTGATAATGGTGAAAGTTGATTAATTTGTGCTAGTGAAATTAATTAACTAAACTAATTAAGTATTAGTGGTTGATTTGCTTAATGATTTGATTTAACTTTTGAATATCAAAACTTGATTATTATTTTTTTTTGTATTTAGAGAGAAGTGGAAAAACAAGGAGGAATTTTTTTGATTTTTTTTTTTTTGAAATCTCAGAAGAGTACGAAGAAACATATGCTCAAAATAATCAAGAACAACTTTAACTGAATTCCCATTACAATTTTGTTGCTTCTAATCACTTAAAGTGCGTAAAAGAAATGTTTTTTTTGAAGGTTTTATAGCTGCGAAATCATGAAAACCTAGCCATGACACTAGTATATGGCTGGAAAATTGTGATAACCTAGCCGTAAACAAAACCTACGATTGAAGTTCATGTAGTCGTAAATATGACTTACGGCTGGAAAATGAAGAATTCCTAGTCGTAACTATATTCCAGTCGTAAGTTTAAAAAGGCAAAACTCTTAGCCGTAAGTTTGAGAACATCGATTAATTTGGATCGAACACTGGATGCCACCCACCCGTAAACAAATTTATACTTGGGACTTTAAATCTTATGAACAATAAATACCAAATTACGGCTTGGAAATACGTTACGGCTGAGAATTTTTTCTACTGCGGTTAGGAAGTACCTAAACGTATACCTAATTTATGATTTTTTTTTGTTATCAAAACTACCCGGGGCTAGGAAATCCCAACCATAAAAGCACTTATGGTTGAAATTTCTTATTTTCCCAACCGTAGAAACCATTTATGGTTGGGATTTTATAGTTTTTCAACCGTAATGAACGATCTACGGTTGGAAAAATATGAACTTCTAGCCGCAATCAGTTTCAGAAACCCAATTTTAAGCCCTAACTTGATCTAATCTCACCTATTTAACCAATCAAAAGAAGAAATAAAAAGTGGGTTTTTCATTTGATTTTTATGTAATAATAGTCATTTCTAGAGCATTAACTTCTGTTTCAACTCCTTCATTCACCAATTTTCCATTTTCAAATTCTACATCTTCGTTCGACGATATTCAGTTGAATTCGCTGTATTTTTTCCTTCTTTTTGATTTCAGTGGTAATCTTTGCTCACTTTCTTTGTCTCGTCATTTTTTATAGAAAATAATTTAATTCACGGTGAATACTTTTGAGAATTGAAGAAAGAAAAAAAAATTGGAGAAGAGGGCGATGTAGAAAAAAGGGACAGGAATAAGAGGAAAAGATATGTTAGATTTAGGTTTTTTTTGTGGTTTTTTTTTTGAGTTAGATTTGGGTTAGTTATAAGGGAAGAACATTTTCGAACCTTTGCATAATTAGATCCTATCATAGCCCCATTTTAATCCATTGCAGCCCTTAGAACATTTTTTGCCCCAATAGCAAGATTCTTTTGAAAGAACGCGCAATTGGGGGATATATAAATTAATTGGGAGATATAAATTACTTCCCCAACCCATGGTGTGTGCTAAGGGGTGATTTTTGGGTATGAAAATACTGAAATACCCTTTGGTTAATTAAAAATATTATGAAAAGACTATACTACCCTTTCCCCTAAAACTTAAAATCCAAAAACAAAATCAAATATACCCCATTCTCCCAATCAGTACAGGCATTCTTCTAGGTTTAGGGTTTTGAATTTTTTTTTCTTCATCTTCTTCATCGTTCTTCGTCTACGATTAATCGTCGATTCAAAAATTTCTTCGTCGATTAACCTACCTGAATCATAACAATGCCTCCAAGAAAGAAATCAGATGCACAATCGAAGTCAAAATCGATTGGTGAACAAAAATTAAAACAAAGGCTTGCTTTGATTGCTCAAGAGCAAGAAGAAGAAGAAGCAGCGAACTCGGACAACCAATATCTCAGAAACATGGCTTCTGTGAGAAGGTAATTGATTTTGAACTGTTTTATTAGTGTTTGAATCGATTTATAGCATATTGGGTTTGTGTTAGAATGGTTATAATCGCGAACCCTAACTCAAACAGTTGAGTTTCAGTGAGTACCGGCATTGATTTTAGTATGAATACAATGCCGGTACTGGATTACAGAATTCAATCTATAATGAAGACAATGTCGGTTTTGAGTTACGGCGTTGATTTTAGTATGTATACAATGCCGTTTTCAAACCCAGATTCACCTGAAACTGAATGTTCTGTACCGGCGTTGAAATTAGGTTGAACATTATGCCGGTAGTATGTTATGGCATTGGTTTACATTTATTCACGTATGCCGGTAGTGCTCATTTGGTATCCAGGAAACCCCTAGAAATTGTTATCGGTACCGGCATTGAGTTTAGGTTATATTGTGTGCCGGTACCTAGTTACGGCATGGATTTGAATTTTTTCGTGTGTGCCGGTAGTGTTCATTTTGTATCCAGGAACAGACTAGGGAGTACCGGCACTGCCGAAAGATGTTGTTCACTGCCGGAAATATGTACCGGCATGCTGTGTTTGCCAAATTACTATGCTGGTTTTGGTCCGGGATGGTTTGTTTCACGTAAATCTGTGCCGGTATTAAGACTGAATGTGAGTTGCCTTATATTCATTTTGTGTGTCTTTTGATATAGGGCTAAAGCCAATGCAGCTAACAAAGGAAAAACTAAAGATGCTGTCATTAAGAGAAGAAGGAAGGACGGTCTTGATACTCCTCAGTCTCTGACTCCTCGAGGGAAAGATCAAGGACGATCTTGATACTCCTCAGTCTTTTCGTACATATCCTCGGTAAGAGACCAATAAACTTTCTCCCAATCTCTTAGAAATTCCAACCACTTTTTATGATTTTCCGCATGTTCTTTGTCCACTCGCTCTTTTATCTCGCCTCTCTCATCTTCTTCTTCTTCGGGTGATAGTTTGTTCTTGCGAACATCTTCCTCTAGTAGAGCAATCATTCTCTTCTTAATATCCGTCTTTGTGGGTTAAAACAAGGCATGACATGTTTTTATCACATTATTACGTATATGGTATGTACATAGGAAATTTTGTGCATCCGGGAAGATGTCGGATATTGCATTCATTAATGCGTCATCTTGATCGGTTATGATGACCCTCAGAAGTTTATTGTCCCGGAAGAATAATTTCAATTGTCGTAAATCCCAATGATAATTATAGTCCCTCTCGTTTTCCATTAAACACCAAGCCAATGTGAATGTTACCTTATCCGATGTTTGCCCCACGATGTTGAACAACGACATATTGTATTTGTTTGTCTTGTAGGTGCAATCCATCAAAAGAACACCACAACATGTATTTGCCAATTGTGAAAGCAAAGGATGCGAAATGAATATTTGAAGGGGCTTGTTGTCCGGCCCTCTTTTTATGATATGCGTGTAGTTGTGATCCCAAACTATCTTCTCAAACTCTTGCATAACGGTCATCCCTTCCCATTCCACCCTTCTAATAGTTGCTTGTGCGCTATAAATTGTACGTAGAGAAGACACGTTCGTCTCATCCTTTTCCTTGAAGCCTCTGAGAATTTGTCTCGGTTTGATAAGTGCTTTGGTCAATCTCTTTACATCCTCGAATTCATGAGGTTTTAGCTTCGCAACTAGGGAGTGACCAACAAAATCTTTCGGATCACGGTGGTTATGACTGCCGAAACACACCCTACAATCCCATTCATTTTCCTTATCTTTTAGATAGAATACAAGCTTAAATGGGAAATTATCCTTCCTCGTACGAGTCTTGTATACCCTATTAGTCTTCTTTGGATATACATAACCCTTTTTCTTGTGGCTATTCTTCTTCTTGTATTCCCCACTTCTTTCGCAAACCATCTCAAAATGGCTCTTTGAACCTTGGGTATTCCTCACCAACACACACATGTTCTTAAGAGCCGTCTCTTTAGCCCAAGCAATTGCTTCCTTTGGATCTTTTATTCCCTACATAAGGACAACATGGGAGATTAGAAGGTTCATTACAAGCAATCCATTAGTAAAGTTCAAGATACTAGGTGAAAAGTATTCTTTGGTAACATACTGGAGGCATTTTATAGTATTCCGATGTATCCCGACCAAGCGGATTTGCATTTGTTGGATCAATATATGTCACCACCTAGGGATTGAATGAAAATAAAAAAAATCAGTTAAAAAAAAAATCAAAACACTATGCCGGATTCAGGTTCCGGCATGCTCGACCAATCTACCGGCATAGGCGAACTGAACCGAAACTTAAAACGAAATTGTAAAATGTTTTCGGCATGCAAATTTCATTTCAAATCAACGCCGGAACCATAAGTGCCGGCATTCTCGTAATGTATGGTTTCATGCAGGTACCTGGTTCCGGCGTTACTCATAATTAATATACCATGCCGGTATTTAGCTTTGGAAAACACTGCTTCCTGTATGTTTTTTTGTAGGTACCGGCATGGTAACGTTATAATTAACCAATGCCGGTGCCGTTTCCAAGATATACGTTTGCTACTGGTTCCTTTTGAGACGGTTCCGGCGTAGTAGTTAGTTAATTAGTTTATGCCGGTATTTAGTTTTGGAAGGTACTGCTTCCTGTATGTTTTTCATGCAGTACCGGCATTGTAACCTAATAAAATAACCATGCCGGTAGCATATTCCGTAGAATATTCCTTGGTAGGTAAAAAGTAACTTTCGTACCGACATAGTTTTTGGGTTGAATACTATGCCGGATTAATATTCAAATTGGGGGATATTGGGCTGCCGACAAGGCCGTAGTATGAATATTATGCCTAAGATCTTTGGGACTTAGGCATTGTATCCATAACACTACTATCTTGACACCGAGCTTTTTCAGCAAAAAAAAAATGAGGGGTTCAAAGAAAAAAAAATATCAAATTTTCAACATCCTAGCAGCTTTACATGTGTGTTGGGGATGCTTGTATGTTGTGCAAGTTTACTTTCTTGTGTAGGTTCTTCAAAAAACTCTCCATGCTCGTAAAAATCATCATTCAAGGGTGTTGGCTCAACAAAGAGTTGCAATTGTGAGTTGTTGTCATTAGATGAAGATTCAAGATATGATCCTTGTTGTAGTTGAGCTAAAGATTCAGCAGCAATTCTCTCTTCACAATCATCCTCCATTTTCCCGAAAAAAAAAGTTCCCTCTCAAATATTTTTTCCCTCGTTCTACTCTCACCTCACTCACCCAAATACAAATAAAAACAAACACTAATCTTTTATCAAATAATCTTAAAATTTTTTCTAATTATTAATTAATCTACCGGCATAGGCGAACTGAACCGAAACTTAAAACGAAATTGTAAAATGTTTTCGGCATGCAAATTTCATTTCAAATCAACGCCGGAACCATAAGTGCCGGCATTCTCGTAATGTATGGTTTCATGCAGGTACCTGGTTCCGGCGTTACTCATAATTAATATACCATGCCGGTATTTAGCTTTGGAAAACACTGCTTCTTGTATGTTTTTTTGTAGGTACCGGCATGGTAACGTTATAATTAACCAATGCCGGTGCCCTCTTGAGCATATACGTTGCTACGGTTCCTTGCGTTTCGGTGAGACGGTTCCAAGATAGTAGTTAGTTAATTAGTTTATGCCGGTATTTAGTTTTGGAAGGTACTGCTTCTGTATGTTTTTCATGCAGTACCGGCATTGTAACCTAATAAAATAACCATGCCGGTAGCATATTCCGTAGAATATTCCTTGGTAGGTAAAAAGTAACTTTCGTACCGACATAGTTTTTGGGTTGAATACTATGCCGGATTAATATTCAAATTGGGGGATATTGGGCTGCCGACAAGGCCGTAGTATGAATACTATGCCGGTACTGGGACTTCCGGCATTGTATCCATAACACTACTATGCCGGCACCGAGCTTTTTCAGCAAAAAAAAATGAGGGGTTCAAAGAAAAAAAAAAAATCAAATTTTCAACATCCTAGCAGCTTTACATGTGTGTTGGGGATGCTTGTATGTTGTGCAAGTTTACTTTCTTGTGTAGGTTCTTCAAAAAAACTCTCCATGCTCGTAAAAATCATCATTCAAGGGTGTTGGCTCAACAAAGAGTTGCAATTGTGAGTTGTTGTCATTAGATGAAGATTCAAGATATGATCCTTGTTGTAGTTGAGCTAAAGATTCAGCAGCAATTCTCTCTTCACAATCATCCTCCATTTTCCCGAAAAAAAAAGTTCCCTCTCAAATATTTTTTCCCTCGTTCTACTCTCACCTCACTCACCCAAATACAAATAAAAACAAACACTAATCTTTTATCAAATAATCTTAAGATTTTTTCTAATTATTAATTAATCACTAATCCTGATTAGTGAGGGTAGATTAGGTATTAAGTAAAATACTTAGATAAGAGGTGACCCCGAATTGATATTTGAATCCCGTTTTTGTCATTTTCCTATATCCACAATTAGTTTATATATCTCCAATTGCGCGTTCTTTTGAAAGCCCCAAATAGTTAGTTTATTTTGAAACATGAAGCCGTATCTGTATCATGCCAATACCTGTACAGACACCTACCGGGTTGGTAGTTGATAAAAAGAAACGAAACCAGTCCCTGTTCGCAGTGGTCGAATGAGTACACTATATGTAATTATCTACCAGTCACTGAATATTAGATACGAATCAAGATGATTAAGACCATTCATGGGCAGTTGGCGCTAGCCGCATTAGGCACCTACCCAACTTCTTTGGCTACTTATTGACTTGTGATCGACGTATTAAATCTATAATTACTTGTGAAAAGATATGTGCACAGTTGACTAGCAATCATGTACTATCCGTACATACATGATGCACGCGGATATAGCTTGCCGAAAGTAGATATTTGCATCAACCACCGTCCACCATCTCCTTACTTGCACCAACTTTATGGCTTATGAGTTGTTGTTTTTTTTAATGAATGATGGCTTATGAGTTGTTAGCCCCAAAATCAGCCAGTTTGGATTTCAAACAACAGTTATGTAAGTCAAAGTAGGAGTAGTACATTAGCTTTATGTTAGTGGTGCATTCATTGGTCAACCATTTTAAGGTCCATCATGGCCGTTAACAAAAGCCAGCCAATCAAAAAGAAAAGGAGAAATTGGGTCAATTGCCAGATTTTTTTTTATTGGTCAATAGGAAAGGATTCATTGAAAAAAAAGGTACTTAAGGGGTACCTCAACCCAATAAATACAACCGACACAAAAAAAAGGAGACCGATTTTTTGGAATCGATCACCCAAAGAAAAGGAAAAGAACAAAGAGCTAAGCGAGAGCAATAAAAAGCAAACACCAAAACGACTCATTTCCAACTCAAAGCGGTCGATAGAAATACGAGTCCCATAACGCTATCACCATGTTAGCCGTCAAGCCCAACATTTTAGTGTTTGACTCCGCCCAAAAATAAGCTTGAATCTTAATATCTCGAATTAGACTTTCCAAATTTATCTTTTTGTGGTTGAAAATTATAGAATTCCTTTCTTTCCAAATGCACCACCATATTGCAACCGGTAAGTGGTTCCATATACGGTCAAGTCTTTCATCACCTGACTCCAAGTTTTTATAGTTGCCGAGATATTATTATCATAGCTCCAATTGAAGTTGCATCCTTCGGAAAAATAATGCCAAATTCTCTTTGTTCGCCAACAATCATAAAATAAATGGGCACTTATTTCATCTTCTTCTTCACAAAACCCGCACACCCTATCCACATCCATATCCCTTCTAAAAAGCTTGTCCGTCGTCATCAACCTTTCATGGTATAGAAGCCATAGAAAATTTTTTACTTTGTACGGATAATGTCGACTCCAAATAGTCTCACTTGGGAAACTAATATCGCCTTGATCACAAAGAGAATCAAACCCGCACTTAACCGTATAAGCATCAACCGTATTGTCTCTATCCACCATCCACAATCTTGAGTCTACGACCCTTTCTAATGGACGAGTAAAAATTAGTATGGGTGGAATGGACACCAAAAAAATAGCAAGAATGAATCTGGATACATCCTGACTTAAACTTAAAAAATAGCGAGGGTGAAACTGGATGCATCCTGATGTAAATTAAAAATAAGAAAAAGTATTTGAAAATGGGTAGGATGAAACTGTTTACATCCTGGGTATTTTTACATTCTCGTCCATTTAAATAATATCAAATTTTACATGTCTTTTTCACCCAGGAATTGTGGTTATTAGGTTAATTGACCAATTTTGTGAAAGAAAAGTCACTAATTAAAGCCACTAGTTCGAAGTTAGAACCCTGGCTGGCTGCGTACTCGCATGCATCAATCGCTCTATCAAGTAAAACTGCTAAGAAAATCATCGGAGTAACTAGCTAGTGTACGCTCTACTCTAGCACTTTATGGAAATAAATTAAACTAGCCGACACCTGATTTCCATTGTTCTTCACTAATATATTTGTAAAATTCACAAACATTTGATCTCTGTATAAATATTCAGCTTGGAAGGGAACCTCCCTCTTCATGTGATTTTCTTACCATGCGTAAAAAGTGAGCTTAAAAACGAGCATGCATATCCTTTTCATAAGGAAAATGGGCACGTCTTTTTCCTCGACTGTCCGTTAATTGAAAAAGAAAATTCCAAGTTTTGTGTTTTGCTAAAAACTTGAAAATTCCTGTGTGGGAAAAAAAGTTTTAAAGAACTAGATGTTTTGCGATCCAATGGTGGTGGTTGTGTTTTTTCCAAGGGCAAAATTTTTTCATTAAAACCACCAACATTGTTCCCAAAAACTCAAAATCCTGTGTGTTCGTTTTGGGGAGAAAAAGAGGATTTAACAATCGGGGAGTGAAGACAAAAAATGAGATAGCGATTTAACAAGGACCCCAAATATTACAGACAACGACTTTTACACTATTATTAATATTCCAAACGGGACGTGGATTCACTATGTTCTTGATTTAAAACCCTCACCATCGAGCAGTGATCGAGCACCAAACCAGTCAATCATCACTTTTAATAAGCTGACCATAATCATCATCTTTGACCAATATTTCCATGTTTTATCGTTTTCATTATCTCCTCTGCTTTCTTCTTTCAACAATCAATCAATCAATCATCTCCATTAGCTTGTGTGTACGTGGTTATCTTTCTTTCATACCATGTGGAGTGCATGGTAAATCCAGAGACTGCGGCTAGACTAGGATAGGTTTGAAGTCTCAACGATGTGCGCCCTACGGCTACTGATCAATAAAGGTCGGAGATTTCAACTTTTCTGAGTGAATATATTCTGTAAGAACAATATTGTCAGAACACAATAAGGAGAAGAGAATATTTCATAGAACACAATCCATGAGCATTTCGGCACAAAGCTGGCTCTTATTAGATAGACCTTTCATTTCTTATACACCTCTATAACCAAAGGCCAGGACTACAACTCAGACACATATCATGGGATCAAAGGATATCATCAAATGCAACCTAATGTAACAATATCATTAGGTGTCTTCTTAATTTGAAAACCATATCAAGAAATATTCCTTGGAACAATATCATGTAAAGTGAATCTAGTACTCAGGTGTCTCCTTACGATTCGTGTAGTCGATAGAAAAGTAGATTTTTGAGACTTTTTGAGTGCGTACATGGATTACACATGAGAGCACAATCAAAAGTTGATTTCAAATTTACCTTTTAGTTTCTATAATTTTGTCTAACACCTTGAAAATATGATATCTTAAGGTGGCGCCACATTGAGAAGAGTTCAATAAAATTCATAAAAACCGCAGGCCTACATAGAGAAACAAGTAGATGGAAGTGGAAATAATGAAGGAATGGGCCATAATATCTTAGAAAATTGGTTGTGTGTCTTCTCACGTCCATGAAGTAGTAGTAGTAACAGATCATAGATTCTAATCCCTTCTTCTTTGGCTTTTCTGTAAAGTTCTCTCAATGTGGTCAGTGAGTGAGTGGGCATGAAGTACCTAATCCTTTAAGCATAAAAGAGAGATTAGGGAATAACACCACTTTAACTCTCTACAATCTTTACTTGAGTTTTATGTAAGCTAGCTACAAGTTGTTTGAGTGATCATTTGGATGTGAAATATTCCTAAGATTTTACAACTTCTTTTCTTATGTGATATGATAATAACCATGAAGCCTCCAGAATGATACCTAGTGCAACAATACAGATCCAAGTTATAGATTTTTAAAAGTCAGTTTCCTATCAGTGGACGAATATTAGTACACCATGCATTATCATATTCGGATGTTGTGCGAATTTTGGCACATCAACTGGTGTTATTAGTACGCCATGCATTACAGGTTTATGATACAGCAAACCTGTAACTTTTTTTTGATAGAAATGAAAAACAAGTGTAAAGTTGTGGTCTCCAATCTCCATCTATAGTCGCACGCACACAGAATTTTCGAAAAAGATTGTTCCCTTTAAAACCTGCAAACCCACTTTCTTTTTCTTTTTCTTTTCATTTGAAGATTTAAGGACATATTGATGATTTTGATCGACTAGTTGGACTTGAAAACTTTCTTTCCCATCAGTGGAATCGTGGGGAGAAGCACTAATAAATCAGAATGATGATTAGGTTTTTCTTACCTCACCTCTCATAATTAAGAAGCAAATTTTGATTATACAACTATCAAAGGCATCTTAACTCCATCTTTATGGTTTCATTCATGATCTGACACCCTAGATCCCAGTCCATATTGGAGGTGTGAGTAATGCCAAGAAGAGGACCCATTTCGATTGCATCCAAACTCCAATGATTAACATAAATGCATATTAAACAACACAAGTTCTTGCGGAATTTCTAGCTTTTGAGTTTTGACAACCCAGCTATTTTCAGACTCATTTGAAAAGAAAAGAAAGACAACAGTTTGAATTGTCCTAGAACACCCACCACAAAAAGACAACCCAAGAGAACAGAATTGGACCCAACTAATTATCCATCTACAGCTTTGAGTTTCCAGTGTGAAGTCAAAAGCAGAGAAGGTGATCCAGCAATAATTATGGGAGCCCCTAATTAAAGGGCCAGACCCCTGCACTTCTCGAGGGCACCAACTTGGTGTGGCCCAGAGTCATTCACTAGATATACAAGAAAAGAAAATTGTTTATGTCTGCCACCATGACCATGAAATTTAGGTAATCCATCACTTCGTTGGTTCTTATGCATTGTGAGTTAGTTATGGTTAAGGTAACCGAAAAGGAGATGGTCATGCCAGCACAATTTTTAGGACAATCCAAAATGTCAAAGGTGTCTAGACACAATAAAATACAATAAGTTATAGATAAGATCATATCCACTGGGTTCAATATCAGAGAGGTAGAGATAATACTCTCCATGCCATATTCTCTCTAATATCTGTTATTATTCAAATGCATAATCGACTCCTGGACCCTCATAGGTTTTGATTCCAAAATAGTAAGTCATTTGGTGTGTGGCAGAAATTTTTATGCTGGATGAATCAAGTCCGATATAGTGATGCAGAGAACTCGGGACAAAAATTAACCACATAAGAAATCTACATTTTGCCATGATCAATTGGCACTTGAAACAACAGTTTAAATTGAAATGAACCAAGTTGTATTCTGCCATGTTCCATATTGTGAATTGTCTATATAATTCTCAGCTCAATAACTGCTATTTTCTGTCTCGATCTTGGAAAAAGTATTACATTTAATAAACCCATTCAAGTGTAGTATACCCATTTTCAACTTGGGTAAAATTCTACAACTAAGAAACAAGAAAGAATATGCCTATGATAGATTGAGATTAAGCTCGAAATGTAAGGTGTTTACATGACAATAGGGTTCGGTATGCAGGTTTTCAAGGGTTTCAGTTGTTGCTTATAAACTTGGGAGGGGAGACGGGAAAAAAAACCATACCATCTTTTCTGGAAGGATGCCGAGTGTCACTGCTACCCAAGAACGGATTGCGATGCATCTAGCCAGCTAACAAACATATATGGTTCAAGGGAAAATAATGATTCCACAAATAGGATTGGACAACTTTGAGAATCTCCTTCATAACCTGGCTGATCTTTACATGGACAATGGTAACAGCAACCGTCTCTCCCTTTTCCTCGCTAATTTTCTCTGCCTAGAAATTTTCAGACATACTGGAAGCAGGATTCCAAGAAATATGATGAAAACTGAGATCTTGAAGTTTCTGAAGTGAAATGCTACGTATGTTGATACTAGAAGTACTGTAAATAGTAAAGCCCACAAGAGGGCTACTGCAACATCGGCCCTGCATGTATCAATAGAAGTTTTGAGTTTTATACAATACAAGTATTAATCAGATGAACAGATGAATGGTGTGATACAGAGGAAGTTGTAAAAAGAACAGAAGATTTACAAAACTAAACAGGTTTTGAAAGAGAAAAACAAGTCAGACAAAGAATAGGTAAATTCAGTTTCTATAAGGTACAATGCAATCAACCTGGAACGCAACTCAAGAGAGACAACCAGGTGCATTTTCACGCTGCTTCCATGTAGCATTTACCAAGATGTACTTTGAATAAGCCACTAAACAAGATCTATAATGTAATACTGACACTTAGCTAAAGGTTACTTGTCAACGTAACAATCATTTGGCTCACATAATGCAAAGAAACTCTCCCAAGTATCCCAAGGTCAAAGGACCACCTTGTGTGCTGCACCGTTGAGCCAGATATTAAAGGTCCCCTGACCAACGAAGAATGCCCGAAAACACCATAAGAAAGACACTGGCCTTTACATCTTTTTTATGAGATTCACTTCCTAATCCTTCAACCAAGAAACACATCCTATGAATCTCAGAGAAACTATACTATCAAATGAGCTACTTTATATACGTTTTTCAGATGCTACTTAGGCACAATTTCACGCGTAAGAGACCTAAAATGTGCAATACCTACTGTCAAGTGTTGGAAGCCCAGCCTATTTACCTGCAAAAGGTGCATAATATATATATTTCATGAGGAAATACCCTGGAGATTTTCATACGCCTTCATGTGGGACCCTTATTGCAATTCAGGCCAGAACCAAGCTTCTATAACTTGTAAATGAAAAGGTCCAATACACAAGTGATCACAGCAGTATACGTGCTTGTGAAGCATGAATGTATTTTAAAGCTAGGTAAATCTAAGCCTGAGATTACCGAACCACATTTATCCATCGAGCTTTTCTAGATTACCCAACCACATTTATCCATCGAGCTTTTCTTTTGGCGGTAACAGATACTTGGATTCTTAAACCCATACATGTTTTCATGATCAGACAAAATTTATAAAGAAAAGATCACTAGGACAACATGGTGTATCATCTATGATTGCGTTTGACATTTAATCCCGGACAGTCTGAACTGTTAACAACATGACAACATACACTAATGATGGATTTAAAGAACAGTAAGAGACAATTATACACACATCTCTGATAGCAGCTGGAGTTGGACATCTGGTAATTTCAATAATTATACCTACAGCTCTGGTAACTGTCTAACAAATTAACTCCATTACGTCTATGGTACAAAAGCCAGCTTCTTTGGCAACACCAACAGAGCACTTACAAACCAAATACCTAGTCTTCTCGCAAGTCATTGAGGGTACGCTACCATTCTTTCATAACAGACTCGGATACTTCTTATTAACCTATACCCTTGTTTGTTAAATAAACGTTTTCATAACAAACTTCGTAAGGTCACATCTGAATGTGAACATTATCTTGTCTACCATTACAGTGAACCGAATAGTGATCGGTGTAAATCACAACTTCCTCTAAGCCAAAATTCACCATTGCACACTGCAATTTCAGTTTTCTAAACATCTAAAAAAATTGCCAGACCACGTGTACACCAACACTCGAAGAAGCATACATAATCAAGATCAGATTGAGTGGAATCTACTTATGATCTTCTCAGACATACAATACATAATCAAACACTTGAAGATAATCTAGAAATCCCAAAGTTGTAATCGTTGTTTTAGTTGTCTAACTAGTAACTACTGTTATAACTTAATTTCTAAATTTCTAACATCAACTAGGGTTTTATTTTTGTCATAATTCAACCATCAGAAAACAAACGCAATAAAGAATTCAACTTGTAATCAACAGAATAATATCAAAAGGGAAATCCCCTAATAATATAATAATCTAAAGAAAGAGATTTGTACCTGGTAATAATTTGGGGTTTGGGAGAGAAGAAAGTAAGCTTTGCCCATTTATGTTGAGATCGAAGCTGATAATCTCTGAGTTGCTCAACAAGTTTAGAACGCGTTATCATTTCTCAGATCGGAGATTTTACTCCGACCTTTATCTCAATCAAAATTCAAACAAAATATTCCAACGCACAGCTGCACAGAATTCCGATTGATTGATTGATTACTATGGAAAAAAAAAAAAGAATTATAATTTTTGTGCAATTTGATCGATCTAAATTTTAATTTTGCGATAAATAATCAGATTTTTTAACACGAGGTTAGATTTCTGGAAACAGATGAATCGAACCCCAATTTGTCTGAAAAGTACATCCTGTCGCGCAAATTACAGCAGTAGTGACACCGAGTTGACACTGTTGGGTTGATTCTATTCTCTCTCTACTGGCATAGACCTTCTTCTAACTTACGCCTCGCGTGTGTGAATATGAATATGTAGTAGTTACTACGGACACCCGCGAATGAGATGGGAGCTTCTACGGACTTTTGTCGTTGACGAAGGAAAAAGAAAGACAACGCGATAAAGTCCAGTAAATGCACCTTAATTTGATGATGGCGCCCCCCCTGATAAATACTTCAGTCAAATTGGCGTGCAAATCTTTGAGGCGAGACTTTCCAATTTTGAAGAACGAATTTCTTGAATGCAGAAGAGGACTGTGCTTTCATGAAGATGTCGGATAGTTGATGAAGTCTTCATTTGTGTTGCACAAGCAGTAATGCCTTCGATTAATACTTTTTCGGAGTCTACATTCTTCTTCAACACATTGAGAACTTGTGTCATGGATTGCTAGCTTCCCGAGATGATTTTGATTTGCATAAGTTATTGATGTAGTTTCTTCAACATAGAGCCAAGATGTAGATAAATTACCATAAGTGAACAAAACTGAATTTGTGGTTATACCTTATGTTGATCGGAATGAAATCCAAATTACTAAGGGCTTGTTATGTTATTTTGGCCTAACAAAATGACCTAGTTAATGGTGGGAATCCACCAAATAACGGAAATTATACAACTCCCTCTTGGATGACCACCATGTTGAATAAATTGTCTCAATAAAACCTTTCCAGTAAAACCCAATGGGGAAAAAATTTGGACGAACGAAAAAGAGCACAAATATCAACATTTTGAAAGAAAATTAAACGTCAACAAGATGTTGCCTCGTTAAAACCTTATCAGGAAAACCACATGGGACAAAACCTGGGAACGAAGGCAAAAGAGTACAACTTTTGACGATTTATGGATGCTAACTCAACTATATGCGTATTACAAAAAGCAACCATCAAAATAGATACTTAAATATATATCATGTATCACAATAGATAACGTTTATGCAAGCATAATTTTTAAACTGCAGATTTACGAAGAAAAAAAATGCTGCAAAGGCGTGGATTTCTGTGTTTTCAAGGACTCTTCAAGAGACCTACAAAGTTGATATCATCAACTAATCCGGATTTTATTACTTTGCAAATATTTTGAAAAACACTTAAAGGATTGTTAAACCTGATATAATCGAGTTAGGTGGCTGCCTAAATATAATTTGAATCCTCCAAGGATTATAAATTTAATATGTTCTCCGACCACATTTCTTGTGTGAATGCAATATGAGTCCTTAAAGGACTACCACACCAAGTGCATTGTATAAAAAGAACAATTATTGAAAATCCCAGGGGTCTTGAAGAAAATAATAAAAAAAATAAGACCCTCAAATCTTTTTTATAAACGAACAAATTTCTCGTATAACGACGCATTATGAATACACCAACTTGTAATTAATAGGCTTGGCATCTTTAAGGTGTTAAGTTTTGGATCCAAAAATGTGCCAATCGAGAAATTAATCCAAACTAATTTGGATTGCATGCCAACCAATCATATATGTCGATATTTTTTTTACAGAGGGGTTAACAACCACCATCATTTATCATTTCAGTAGCTACTGTAAACGAATATTCGACAATATTTAGCTTATCAGACCCCACAAAATTCTCAAGTGTATGCATATCTTGAAAAATATTCTGAATTCTTTGGAACCAATGTAGTAGTGGGAATTATAATCTCCTTATCTTCCAGTGAGGAGATATGAATCATGAGAATGTGGATCTTGTTTTGATAGACTCAATTGGAGCACTATCTGTAGCCTCTTACAAAATGCTACGAATTTCATAGATGTGACTGGATTTTCCTTTCCAAGAGGCATAAGCTTATTAAAAGCATAATGAAATTTTTTCGCTCCTTATTTGAGATGGCAGCCTTTTTCGATTTGATCATGATGGGAGAGAAATATAACTTTTTAAGTTAATGAACACCAACATCATCTGGTAATGTATAGTCTTCCCCTGATTATGGCGGAAATATTTTCATCTTATTTACGAATAAATGTTTCATAGAGTATTATCTGATTAATTCGAGATATATAGTCATTATGAAACGGTAGTCTTAATAGACATACATATATACCATCAACCATGGATTACTTTTGGAACACAAACAAAAATAAAATGAAATAAAATAAAGATGATATGTCAAAACCAAAAGTATTAAAAATATGCAAATAAATCTCCTATAATTTCATAACCTCAAGAGCCAACAAGATAATGGTTTAGATTGAAGTTAGGACACTTTCTTTTATCAAAAGAAAATTAGACCAAGATCCATATGGTCACTACAAGGACTGATAATATTGGCTAACAAGCCGGGTGCGCACCCATTGATCTTTTGTGTCCTACCGTATTCCAACTACAAGTGGAATGGTTACGAATTTTGGAGATTAATACTAGGAGGAAGAATAAAAATTTCTCAATATCCGTCAGGAATGCAGCAAATATTCCTCGCTTAGTTTGTGTTTGCAATTTGTATTATAACGGTATCTCATCCTTCCATGATCTATAGAGAAACCAATTTCAATTAGCATATATAATTCTTCTTAAAAAGAAAATGAAGATATCATGGTCGTTATAGATTTTGGAAGAAAAAAAATCCATTATTGGTTGAAAAATTCACTCTTTATTGGCAAAAGTTTAGGAAATATGTCAATTTATTTTCTCCCATCTTATAAAAATGATGGAGAAAAACCAATACCGATTGGTCTATACGGTACACCAAAATTGCATTGACAAATAAAATAAAAAAAATATCGCGTTAGTCATCGCATATGGAAAATTCATTTTGTGTTGAGTTTGGTTCCTAAATCACATGATCTTCATCGAATGAACGAAGATACCAAATTAATTGGCCGTAGTTTTTTCAACCATGCATGTAATTAACCGTAAAGGTAACCAAATTGCGATAACACCAATTTTTGGTGATTACAACTTCATTAGGGGATAGAAATTGTAAACCATCTTTCAATGGATTTGTTTTTTTTTTTTAATGGAAAAAAAATAGAGGAGAGAAAACACCCATTTTCGGTGATGAACAAAAACCGCAAACTATCAACAAATGGTTTTTTTTTTCTTCTTTAATTCTCTATTGAAAAAAATAGAGAAAGAAAATAATCAAGATTTCTTTGAAAGTATAGAAATCCAAGTCCTCATGCGAAGACTGACAAAACTTGATATACCTCTACTTAAAAGGAAATCCATAACTCGGTAAACATATGAGCTTTCTCAATGCGCACTATGGGACTAGAGAGATGACTGTAGTGCTCTGAACCGAATGGCAATATTGCCTTATACAGATGAAAGTTTCTTTAGCTATGGTGTATGTCTAACCATCTTCGAATAAGCAAACAATTGCCAATAGTTATTAATCTAATGACAAACCTTAAAATAACAAAACAAAACAAAAACGAACAGTTGGATACTGTTCACTCCATTTCTCACTACAAGAAAACATGGCTTTGGTGACGATAGCTTTTGCGGCGAAGAATATTTCATCGCTGAAGCTTAGTTATTGTGACCAAAGTAATTTTTGTCACTGTTGTTCGGTTTTCAACAACGTCACTCGGGTTCCGTCACTCATAAGTTTTTAGTGACCTTATTTAGAGACGAAATAATGTCTAGTCACTCATAAGTTTTTAGTGACCTTATTTAGAGACGAAATAATGTCTAGTCACTGATGAATATTTTGTGATTATATATGTTTGTCACCATTCAATGCTATTGTGATGATGCTAAAAATAGACATAAAATCTTTTTGGTGATAATCTATAAATTTCGCTACAAAAGAAAAGTTTATACTAACAAAACTAATTCGTCACTAACTAATTTTATAGTGACGAAACTAAATGTTTGACGGTATATTTATTTTTAGTGAGCATCAGCTTGTTTGGTTGCAAATATTTATATAGTAACAACTTCTAATCGCACAAGACAGAACATTCGCAATGAACTAGATTTTGTCACTTTAGTCATTTTCAGTGACATTATAACTTCACCGCAGTTCGTGATTTCAGTGATTACTGAAATGTTGTCACAAAGATTTCTTTATGGTGATAAAAAAAATACGTAGCTTCTAAAGAATAAGTTTTTGGTAACAATATATTTTATCATGTAAAACACAATACTTAAAAATAATGTAATAAATCAGAGAGAATCATTCACTTGTCGAAGTAATTTTTCATTAGGGGAAACATACAAGTCGTCATTTGTTTACGTCGTTTAATGGGAAAACAACAATTTCGTTTTTTGCCATTTCAAGTTTAAAGGTGAAACTTGGCAGGATCACCAGCTGTTTGAGCACCTTAAGTTATGCCAACAGAAAAGATCACCATGCACAAGGAGAACAAAAAAGACACAAAAAGCACATGAAGAAAGTGGATTCCCATACTGCATTAGAAAAAAAAAATGAATTTGAGACGAAGAATATTGTTGAAATCCAACCAACAACAAAAATAATCAATCCCTTTGTTCAAAAAAAAAAAAAAAAAAAAAAAAAAAAAAAAAAAAACCAATCTCTGAATCATTGAAAGATAAAGAGCTTCGTTCTAATCAAAATAATTATCAAACCAAACAACTATTTTTAAGTAAATAAATGCAAATAACTAATCCTCTAAATCTGTATCATCGTCAACTGACTCAATGTCTTCGTCTTCCACCTCTGAGTCATTATAATGAACCAATGTCTCATCTTCTTCCTCGACATCAACATCATCCACGTCAATATCATCTGCACGCACAATCTCTCGCATCTACCAACTCGCCTCCACATCATCTCTATGGAGTTCATCTAGTCCAACATTATTATCTTCTTGTATGACTGATGATATTGTTACATCTCCAGTTTGTTGATAAACATCTTCTTCTTCATCATCATCATCATCCATTTCAGGCACATCCCATATATGTCTGTGATGCATCTTTAGAACTACTTTCCAGTCTGCTCGAATTTATGATCATCCGGGTAGAACACTTGTCGGGCGTCCGATGCGATAAACATATGGGTCATTCTTATACCACGTACTACTCACATTTAAACATGTCAAATCATAATCTGTTTTAAGATTTTTCTTCCGAGGAGTCAAATCAACCAAGTCACACTTGAATAACACAACCCTATAATTGTTCGGAGTATTCTACCTCAATAACATCACATAATGTACCATAAAACTCAATTTCCTTGCCTTCAAATCTTGAATCAACTACAAATCCACTATTTTGGGTTGTCGGCGAGCTTCACGTTGTTTCGTATGATACCGAACTCCATTCAGGTTGCAAGCTGAATATGAGTTTGCTCGTAACTCAAACCCCAAAGCCAATGAATACAATTCGTCAGTAGATTCCGGTGAATTGATAGAACGCAAATCAAACACCTGCAAAATTTTTTTAAAACACTACGTGAATAAATATACAGAGATGATCATAATGTATTAAAACTTGAGACAATGAAATTTTCCACATACCCGATTCTTAAACCAATCAGAAACTCTTTTTTTTGTTGCCGTTGTGATGCAAGTTATCATTATTCGTCTCTTCTTTCAACTTCTTCAAGTGTTCCCTATATTTTAAAACAGAAAAGTTAATTGCATAGAATCCGAAATACACATACGACACTCCAAAGGAGTCCCTCTCTCAAACGTTCATTCCATGAGCTACACTTGTTTTAATCATTCTTTAAACAAAAGCATGGACTCGAACTCATTCAAACAAATACACACATTCACAAAAACAAACAAACACCGATACACGCATGCACACGAACTTGGCACACCGAGTGTCTCCGCCTCAACTACAAGTAATAAACGTGTTTGGCGCTATGGCTCAACTATTGTCCGAGATCGCTGGCGCTATAAGCGATTCTTGCAAAGTTAAGATTAAATATTACAATAAAAGATGTTCATACCCAATTATAGGATTAAATTTCCAAAATAGTGACCAAATACTAAAATTGAGATGTCACTTTGGTAGATACTACTTAAACAACTGAGGTTACAAAGAAAATATGGAATTTATCTACCCACCTACCTAGAATAAATACTAAAGAGTGTACATGTTTACGAACAACATCGAATAGAGGCCCACTTCATTAGGTCCTAAGCCATGCTCCTAAGTTCGGAACTAATGTGCAAACATAATAACCATGAAAATAATCTTTGAAACAACTTGATAGTTTTACTTACTTCATGTAAGGCTGCACCTCTTCGCAATTGTTAAGGATGTACCAATGTATCGATCTCGTTCTTCCGGTGACAATGACTTTATTTCGTTTTGATTGGGCGGACTTTTGAGCGAAACAGAGATATTGTTCCTTGGCGTCGTAGACTGCCATCTAATTCATCATCATTTCGTTCTTTCCTATTAAATTTACTTTGAGCCAAGTGAAGTGCATCGAGATGAATGTCAAACATTCATTAATGATGTAAGCCTCTCGCAATTGAACCTTCAGGCGCGCTTTATTTCCTACATAGCGTTTAAGTGTTCCTAGGTACCTTGATATATATACAAGAAGGTAAACATAGTAACTATACATATAATTATTGAGAAAACAATCATTATAGAAAAGTTATAAGTGCGGGATTGTCATACTTCAGATTATAGAGAGCTCATGTGTACACTAGAAAAAGCATTAAAAAAAGTAAAATACCTTTCGATTGGATACATCCAACTATATCCAACTGGTCCAACAAGTTTTGCTTCCCGTGGCAAGTGAACAGCCAAATGAACCATCACATCAAAAAATGCCGGTGGGAATATTCGCTCCAACTTACAAAGGATCAATACAATATCCTTTTCTAATTTATCCATGTGACTCACAGTCAAAGTCTTTGCACATAAATCATGGTATACCACTGTTTACGGGTGAAAACTACTCCTGCAGAATTTGGTAATTTGGGGTGTGGATGAGGAATGAATTTAAACCTTAAACAAATGCACTGCTATGCGGTGAGTGCTTGTAGATTCGAGAGATCAATCATTGCAAGTCCGGCCTAAACCAAGAAATGGCCGTTCCGGACTTGTTTCGGTCACAAAGTGAAGGAGATGGGGTTGATCTTAGGGAGGGAAGCGAAGAAGGTGTTGAGATTGTGAAGGTGTAGACTTGCTTATGACTTGCAACAACAGAAAGTGAACAAGCTTACGATTGGTGTAAGCAGGCTCTGGGTGTTTTCTTGTTGTTTTTCTGTTTTTCTCCCGTTGTTTGGAAATAGGGCGGAGAACCTATTTATACAAGTCATTGAGTCTTATTCACGTCTCTCGTGGGAAGTGGAGGAAGTGGAGTGATGGAGTAGTGGAGTTGTGCGTTGGTGATACACGACCAGCCTTGCCCACTTCTCCTGTTTATCTCCAACCGTACATGACTTCCTAACACGTTCTTGTGATGGCGCGTTGCACGCTGCACGCTGTAAACCGCCGAAAGACCAATACCCGATGTATGTATCCCCCAGTTTGTGACATGATTGATGACACCTGGAATGTGTGGATCTTGGATCCATGAAAGATAGCATGTAATCTTTGAATTGAATAACTAAAAGACGTTATTGAAGTCGATACTTGTGAAGTATCGTGTATATTTTATCATAACTTCCTCTTGTATCATGGTGTGGTAAAGTGATTGGTAATGACACCTTACTAACCAATTAACTCCGACTGTGTTTGTATAACCAAGTTGGTGAAGTTGGACGGATGAGATGATCTTTGAGACACCCATCTGCGACCAGTTGAGGAAATTAGGGTTTTGAAGAGGTGCGCAGCATCACTCTTGATTTGGTCGAAACCAAGCATGGGAAGGATTTCGGAGAGGACCGACCGGGCGTGCGTGTAGGTAGCATGCCGGTGTACACGTTCATATCTCATTATCCCATGAAGGTGCGATCTAGGCCACTCAATTTGACCTAAGAAAGAGGAGTGGTTGAGATCGATTTTGCAATAGGAATTTGATGCCGCAAAAAGCCGCGCACCATGCTCTTTTCGGCGCGTGTTCCAAGACGACCTAACTTGGTCGGTCTTGGCCGGTTGGTTTGACGTGAAGATGGTAGGCTGGTGTTCACGCCTACACCTGATTATCCCATGAAAACGTGATCTCGAACCACTCAAATCGTCCGGCGAAGTTGAGCGGTCGAGATTAGTTTGCGGTTTGGGAGGTGTGACCACGCAAGTTTGGACGTGCGTTTTGGGATGGTCGGGCATGATATGCCTTGGCCGATCAAGTAAGGGGATAGACGGGCCCACGGTGGTCATGCCGGTATGACCAGGACACGCTTAATCTAATTTGTGACCCTCCATTCGTGCCGGAGAAGATGGACGCTCGTGATGGCTTGAAACCCTAATTTTGGCTTTCATAGCCCTGTGACTTCTCTTGTTTGGGCGACGATTTTGTCACGACCAAACATGGTTGGTGTTGACCGATTGGTCAAGTGTGTAGGCGGGCCCACGGTGATCGTGTTGACATGCTCTGGGCCCTTTGAATCTACATCTACACCCTCCATCTATACCTGCGAAGATGGATGGTTGAGACTGTTTTGCGACACATGTAATATGCCGCAAACCCTAATTTAGGGTTTTCCGTCCATAATGCTTGGTATGAACGTTTTTTTGGCAAGCTAGGCCAATGGCCGACCATGCGGGTTCCGCATTGGTTCGGCAGTGGATATTCCATACCTGCTTGGGGGTGATGGAATTGATATGGGTCATCCAATCATGCTTATGGAGTTGGATGACTGCGATCATATCCGGACTGATACGGTCAATCCGGATGCTCAATCGGGCTAGTATAACACACCGAGAGGGGCTCAATCGGGCTAGTATAACACACCGAGAGTCAGCCTGTACGGGTATTTCGTACATGGTTTCATTATAATGCTTGGAGGTTCGTGTTGCTCGTAAGAGTAACACTCGGTTGTCATGCCGCACCGATAATGAGTACAGAAATACAAGGGCTGATTGCGCATTAATTAATAATGCTAGAAATTCACAGTGGTATATGGGATTGTTGCTACATGCTCCAACCTGGATGAATTTCGTGTATTCATAGAATGGGATTGTTGCCACATGCTCCATTCTAGGTGAATAAAGTGAGGGAGTATCCAACACTTATTAATGGCTTTATCTTTTACAAGATGTCAGCGCATAATTTTCTGGTTTTTACAATTTTAACCTTAAATTAAAATCCACCATCAACATTAAGTCCCTTGCCTAGCACACAATGGTTACACTATTGTGGGGTAGGCATAAGATGGTGTGTTAAAAGATAAAACTTATGAGACAAAGTTAGATGTTACCGGAGAGACGGGTCATCCTTTGTCCTTGGAGTATGTCACGTTCAAAAAGGCATCTGGAGAGCATTCCCCTAGTATGATGTCGGTCTTGCTGCTTGATCGACCTTGCTATGTCCTGCCTCGGTCGAGGCCCACTCCGTGCTTGCTCCGTTTGAATGTCGGTCTTGCGGATCGACCTTGTTATGCCCGATTAGGTTGAGGGCTACTGCACTGCCTCGCTCGATCGTGGGGTTGTGCCTAATCGACGGATTTCACATGCGCTTCGTTCGTGGGGCTATTGCGCCTGCTTGATCGAACGTGGGCTTGAATTTCGCGAACATGATTCCCATGACATAAGAGAACCGTGTTGTGCAAATAAATATGGTCCCGCCATATATGCTTGATTGAACGTGGGTCCCATATCGCGTATGCCTGACTGAATGTCACCTTTATACCAGCCTCGTGCCCTTGACCAACAGGTCTTGAAACTTAAGCAATACAGGACTTGTGACTTGATCAATACCAGACTTGAAGCTTGAGAAATACCAGACTTGAAGCTTGAGCAATACCGGATTCGTCACTTGATCAATACTGGACTTGAAGCTTGAGTGATACCGGACTCGTCACTTGATCAATACCGGACTTGAAGCTTGAGAAATCTGGGACTCGTCACTTGATCAATACCGGACTTGAAGCTTGAGCAATACCGGACTTGTGACTCGATCAACACCGGACTTGAAACTTGAGTGATACCCGTGACTTGATCAATACGGTCTTGAGACTTGATCAACACCGGACTTGTGACTTGATCAACACCGGTGTTTGGACCTAATACCAGCCTTGTGTACTCCAAAGTGAATGTGTGTGTTCTGCCGTGTGTGACTACACATCTCACGCGTTTTTATACAAGTCTTGCTCCTGTCTTTTATTGTAGAATGAAGAAAAAGAACTCCTGTTGAGATGTCTTCGGGGATAATCTTTGGTGCCAAGTCGGGAGGTGTTGAAAGCTTCAAAGATATGTCGAACATTGATGATGAGTTGTTCATCGCGCCCTTTTAACTATATGAAAATATCCGTTCCACGGGATAACCCTCCTCCTATCGACTTCGGGGTTTTTCATGCTCCATTTGGGTCCTCATGAAGGATGGATGAGATGTATGTTGAGCAATGAGTACATCAAAGATAACTTGACCAGAGCGCAGATTATTGATGTAGCTTGAGTGTTGAAACGACTCGAGAGGATGTTAAAGTAGCTTCTGGTGCGAACCTTGAGGTGGATCCTTGAGAGAGTGTTGAAGTAGGATTCTGAAGCGAACTTGGGTCCCAGAGAGAGCGTTGAGGCGGCTCTTGAATAGACCATTGAAGCAGCTTTTGCTAGAGGGAGCGTTGAAGTGTTTCCCTCTTCAGTTTAATTTACCCTTGCGAATTCCGTGCTTCTTGACTGACCATCTCTCTCATGTTGAAGAATTCCTTGACTGACGGTGAAGGAACTTCATGCTGAGCCTCAGTCCCCAAGCGTGGTTTACATGGTTTGTTCGTAGTGGTTGTTGTCGAGCCAGATATGGAATATCTTGGACATCGTTTCATCATTGTGGGAGTCGTGCATGTGGTACTGGAGTTGTATCTCGGTGGTTTTCCTCTGCCGCTTCTTGGAACCGCTTACTGAAGGTCAAGGTTGTATCACACGTTGGTGAGATATATGCCCCTACAAACATTATGAGGCTCTTCATTACCAGGCATGCTGTTTCTTTCTATCATGGCATATGTTGTTGTAGATGAGCGTTCAACGGCTCCAGAGGATGACCAAAAGCGTGGATTCTCCAACATAGCATGATAGACATGTACGCTGTCACGATAAAGTGACTCGCCGGATCTTGTTCGACCATTGTGCGATAGAGTGACTCGCCGGATCTTGCTCGATATGACGCGTGGACATCGTTATCTTCTTGAGGGCTGCTCCCTTGAGGTATCGGCTCCCGGTGGAAGATTGCCGTGATAGAGCGTTGATACGTTGCACCGACATTATTTAAACAAAATGGCAAGTATGGCATAATAACAATTTCCGAGAGGAGTTCGAAAAGCTATCTTACTTGCATCATGCTCGTACATCCTTATCTGGTTGTAGCCGCTATATCCATCCATGGAGGAGAACATGCCGTGTCCGCTGGTTGCATCTACTAACATGTCAATGTTAGGTAGAGGAGGATTGTTTTTGGAGCAGCACCTATTCAAATCTCTGAAGTCTATGCAGCACCTGATCTATCCATTTTCTCATGTCTGAACTATAACTGTTTAACCGACTTGGATACATGTATGACATGTAGATGATGGGTGACCAATTTTCATCTAAATCCGGCATTTCTTCATATCTCCAAGCGAATATGTCCTGGTACTCTTTGAGAAGTTCCACGAGCTTCGTGTGTTTATCCGTTCACAAGGTTGAGATGATGGAGATAGGCCTAGGAGATTCCTCAACGATTTCAATCTCATCAGTTGTGGAGTTGGTGCCATCTTGCAGCTATTGTGGAGCATCTAGCACTTGTTCTTGTGGTTCGTTGTTGTTGTAGCATTTCATTGGGTGGAGAGGCGGGTAACGGTCTCCGCTAATTGATAATGGCGATATCGGTATACCGTTTTCCCTTTTTGGTCACGACTCGCCACAAAAGTTCGTTCCCTCTTCGTGTGAACGTGGGTCGTGGCTT
>JAJJWW010004541.1:0-20218 GCA_023531295.1 Papaver armeniacum
AGAAAGAGAAATGTTTTTTCAAATTATGGATCGAAATCGGTAGAAAGGTGGTGTATTATAATACATTAGGTATTGATTTCTAATTACTAATTAGTGGTTTCCTAACAAACACTTGTGTCCCGACACCCACCGTATAAAGGGTATCCTAGCCATTATGGAAATACACACATAGTTTTGGTCAACTATTTGTATTTGTTTCATTTTCGGTCAAATTATTGGGAATCAATCATATTTTCGGTCATTTCTACGCAGTTTTGCATTTCAAATTCAAAGCATTTACAAGTTCTAAAGTTCAGTTTCACATCATCAGCAGACCGTTAACATCTCTGTTCTATCCTTCCATAACTATCATTATCTCGTCACCTAATTTTTCACACACATTTACAATCTTCTATTATTATGTTAGCCTCCTCACCCTAGTGTACCGAAAAGACCCCAAATATTAGATATTTGCCACATTCTCACTGTCCATCAGAAAATCCCTAGCCAGATAAGAGGAATACTTGCATAAGGCTCATGTAGAAGTTGGTCTGTTTTATGTATTTGCACTGCTGAATCGAAAACTAATCACTTCCTTCAGTGTGGCTTTCTTGTTCTCCTTAAAATTCCAGAGCACTTGATCTCCTCTCATTCTCTTAACTCCAATCACCTTACTTTTGGTTTCCTTCTGTGATTTCATTTGCTGCATTAATAGCATACATTTACATCAATCAAAATCTTGAGTTTAGATCAACCAAAAATTCAAAAAAATTAAAAATGATAAAATAAAACCACATTTACTTGGATATACCTTGTTAAGTTCTTGACGAGCTTCCTGAAGCTCTTCAGTGTAAAAGCGTTCCTTGGCAGTCAGTGTTTGGTTCATCTCTTTAAGCTCTAGGAACATGTTTTCATTCTCATCCAATGTTTTCTCACGATCATAAAAAGATTCATTAACATCAAGCGTCATAGAACGAACAAATTCAGCCTTCTCTTCATTGAGAAATTCAATGAGATTTTCAATATCAGATTGCAGTTTATCCTTCTTCTCATTGAGAAGCTCAATATCATTTTGCAACTTATCCTTCTCTTTGTTGGTGAGCTCAAAATCAGTTCGTAGCTCAGCCTTCTTTTTGTTCAAAGATTCAATATCACTATGCAGCTTATTCTTCTCATCACGGATGAATTCAAAACCAGTTTCCATTTCAGACTTCTCCCTACTGATTAACTCAACATCGTTTCCTAGTTTTCTTTTCTTTCTGTTGAGTACTCCGACATCACTTTCCACTGTAGTCTTCTCTTTATTGAGTAACTCAGCATCACTCGCTAATTTAGTCTTCACATTGTTAAGTGATTCAATTTCATTTTCCAGAGTAGTCTTCTTTTCATTGAGCAAACAAATATGACCTTGCACTGTAGACTTTTCTTTGTGGAGAAACTCAGTTTCAGTTTGCAAATTCGTCTTCTCCTTGTTGAGCAACTCAGCCTCATTTCCGAAGTTAGTCTTCTTATTGCTAAGTGATTCAATTTCACTTTCAAGAATAGCCTTGTTTTCATCGAGCGACGAATATCACCTTGCACTGTTTCTTTGTCGAGAAACTCAATTTCAGTTTGCAATTTCGTCTTGTCCTTGTTGAGCAACTCAGCCTCATTTCCAAAGTTAGTCTTCTCATTGCTAAGTGATTCGGTTTCACCTTGCAATCTATCCTTATCACGTTGCTGTTTCATTTTCCCACTTGCAAAGATAAACTTCTCTATGAGTAATTGAACATCCCTTGCCATTACACCCTTGTCCCTGTTCAGCAATGCAAATTCACCTGTCTTTCCTTTATCGAGTAAATCGATATCAATTCCAAATATAATCATATCTTTGTTAAAAATCTCAATCAGATTTCGCCACTCAAGTGTATCAACATACTTAATCGCATTTTGCAGGTTGGTCGTTTCTTCTTTAAACAACTCAGCATCGCCTTCCAGTACAGACTTCTCCTTGTTGACAAAGTCTAGTACATAACCCAGTTCAATTTTCAAATCGTCAAGTGAATCTAAGTAAATTCCAGCAGCAGAGATTTCTTTCTTCCGTGATTCAAGCTCACTTTGCAGTTTTTCTTGCTGAATTCCCTACCTAATTAACTCTTCTCCTCTTCATTGTAGAGTGATGCACTGTCAAGTACATCCTTCTCCACCATTAGAGAATCAAGATCACTCCCAAATTTCTGCCTTCGTTTGATGATTGATTTCAGATCTGTATCCCCATCAAGTTTATCTTCGTATCGGCAACGAATTGCCATTAGCTTCATGTGAATATATCCGCGTAATAACGCAATCTTCAAGTCCTACACAACAAATAAATTTTCAAAAAAAAAAAAAACTAATGAAATGAAATGAAATCGAAATATTGAACTGAAAATCGAGAAGAAGTAGAAGATATAACAAAACCTTTATTTGCTGATGCAGGTTGTTTGGTTGAGTTATCTTTTCCATGGAATTACTTTGATCATCCAAGCCAATAATCTTCTTCTGTTGATCATTCAGAACAACAAGGAACAAACTGAAAGTTAAATGTATGCAATGTGCATATGAACATTCAGAACAAACTAGATATCCATAGCCGAGTTCCTTCACTAGAATATATAGAATTCATTTCGAAACTGATCGAACGCGATTCATGAGTCATGACAACCAGTTTCAAATGAAAATGACCTACTCTACTCATTTCCAATTGGTTAGATTCTCACAAACTAGACATGGTATGTGACCAAATTCTAATCGCAGATTTAAATATCGAAAAAGACTACCCACAGAATCAAAAATTTGTACAATTATGATACCTAAAGATTCAATTCAAAGATAAAAGACCCAATTACAAAATTCATATGCTTGAAATGAGACCATCTCTATAATCCAAATATAAATGCATAAATCCAATAACTGATTCCATTTTTGCAACAACAACTTTAATTATTTCTTAGAATTTACCATAATCTTCAAGTTGCTAGTGGAACCCTTCAAATTGTTTCTCAACTGAAGAAGAAGAAGAATTTGCAGGATCCCAAATTTTAGACATTAAAGAAAACAAAGTATGATAAGTAGAACAGAAAAATCGAAACTTCTGAATCTCAAAATCAAAACCCATATAGTTGAGAGACTTACATTTCTTTCTACACCACGAAAAACCCTAATCAAGCAAAAGAACTTTAAGTTAGGGTTTTCCAAGATTTTTTTAGTTTATTTTTTACTCGTCTCTTTCCAAACAAAAACAAAAAACATAGAGCATTTGTGAATTGTGATTTGACTCAGGCCATGTTAGCACCTTGTTGGGTTGATCTGACTCTCAATTCGGATCTGACTCGAAGTGAATCGGATGTTAGATTCCCCATATCTGACTCGGAGTTACTCGTTAGCCACATATTTAACTGAAACTAAAATAAAAATTATAATTACAATTTTAATCATAAAGGCGTTTGTCTTTCGACATTTTGCTCATTTCCAATCAAAAGCTCATCAATTTTCTAATATATTAATTAAATTTTATGATTTTATAATTTCTTAGTTAAATTTTTTTTTTTTTATGGTAAAAAAAACATTTCATTCAAGAAAGGCACTTAGGGGTTGTAGTATAGTGGTAAAGTTTCTAGGTGATGATATCGGAGATTCGAGTTAAAACTTCAAGACCAATTATTTTACCGACAAAAGAAAAAAAGATTTCGATGAGTCAAATTCACGTTCCCATATAATGGAAAGTTTTTAAATGGTCTAACAGAGGAGAAATGCAATGCGGAAGCGCATTGGGTTCCGACCTACCAATAAATAAAAAAGATAATGACAACGATCAGGGGAGTGCAGAATCTTTAGACTGGGAGGTCATTACCAGGTTTCATTGATCAAGGATAATTACTTGAAATAATCATTTCAGAACTGTGAAAATCAAGGTGATCGTAGCCTTTCTAACAGTCAAATGCACACCACAGTCAATCAAACATATTGTCACTTTGTAGGGAACCCATTAATAACGTGTTAAGCGTACAGGATCTGTAGTTTAACATCGTAGCTCGCTCTTTGCGGAGATGCGAGTGTCCCAGACGTGTGCCTCTTTGCTAGGTCGACTGGCCTGTGCCCAAGTTTTTATCGATAAAAAAAGAACACAAAATTGGTTAAAAAGACTAAAATCAAAATTTTCTGGGTGAAAAGGACAGTTAGATTTAGATATCATTTTAAATGGACAAAAATTTAAAAATAGAGCGGGAATGTAATGGGTTCATGTCCATTTTCAAATATTTTTTCTTATTTTTATTTTACACAGGATGCATCCAGTTTCATCCTTGCTATTTTCTAAGTTTAAGCCATGATGAATCCAACTTCATCCTTGCTTTTGTCCATTTCACCCATTACATTTTTTACTCGTCCATTTGAACCGTGTTTTAATTTTTTTTGGACAAATGACCCATTTTCCGAAAAAAGAACACCATTAAGCCAACGGAAACATCGTATAACAATTTCATGTTCAAGGAAGTCCGATCAGAAAATTACGGAAGTCAAACAGAAGGATAAACGTAGCATACCTTGGAGAATTTGGCGAAGTCAAACAGAAGGATTTCCTAGTCAAAAGATTCCACAATAATCCTAAAAGATTTGAAAAGTAAAATAAATTCCCAATCATTTTTTTTTTATTAATGTTTAAAAAAGGAAAATGCTATTCCCCACTCGTTTCTGCACACTGTACGACGTGGCGGGGTGAGCTGTTCCAAAAGAAAAGCAATACTCCACGTCATATTTTTTCTTTTTTCTATCTATCCTGACTTTTTCTCTTTCCAACTTTCCCTTCTCTTTCTGAAAAAAAATTCTCCCCTTCCTCTGTAATTTGGTCTCTTTTTTTGATGATCTTTATGAAATTGTTGTTCTTAATTTAAGATCCTTTTTTATTTTCTTATCAGTTCTTTTATTTAAGTTAAGAAGTGAAAGTGAGAGAATTAATGCTTAATCAAATTTTTTTTTCGAAAGTAAGCAGTCTTCAGATTTTTCTTCATCTTCTTTTCAATTTTTGTTTTGTTTTGAAGTTTTTTTTTTGAAGCATTGTTTTCTTCTTTCTCTTTTAAGAAGTGGTAGTATGAGAAGCATGAATAAGTGGTGGTGGTGGTGGTGGTGGTGATGAAGCAAATTAGGATTCTTCTTCTTCATAAAAGAGATATCTTGTAAGTCGGTGGTGGACTGGTGGTGGTATTGGAAGTGGTGGTAGTTTGTATTGTTGTGTTACTTTAGTTTAATGATTAGGTTTTAGCTTTATTTCTAAATTAATTGGTTTTTGATCAAATAATAATTAGGGTTTTTGATTTATGGAATTGGGTAATGAAAATTGTGCTGGATTTAGGGGTTGCAAATCCTGATCTGGAAAATGTAAATCAGTTCAGGGTTCTTCAAATCTGGATCGGAATGTATTTAGGTGGTGGTGGGTTTTGATTAATAAGAAGGAGGTGATGGGTTCAGAGGTTCTTGTTTATTGAACCTAGCAATATCTATCAATAAAATGTAAGAAGAATTTGATTTAGTAAGTATTTTGTGATATGGGTTTGATTGACAGAGGTGTGTGGTGGACGCAGTGGTGGTAGGGGAAGGAGAAGTGGAAGAAACTGAATGGTGGTGGGCGGTTGCTATGTTTTGGCTTTGGGTATCATGAAAAGAGAAAGAAAAAAAAAAAAAAAAAAAGTCACACGTCAAAGTGAGAGAAGAGTAATGAGTGTCCGAATCAGTATAACACCTGAGCGCGTGTGCAGAATAGAGCACTTAAACGAGAGGCGAATAGCATTTCCGTTTTAAAAAAACTGGATTAAACAATAATATATTGGCAAAATTACGGCAAATAGAAAAAAAAAAAAAAATCAATTACAGATGAAAAGATGATATTTGACCATGATTCCTCTTACACCAAGCAGTTGCTTATGTTATCATTTTGAAATGATACTTTCGTGAATTTCTCGGACACAATTATCCTTCTTTTTGGTTCAGATTTTGGCATGCACCAAAACCAAGGCACTAAGCAAATGCCATGAATGCGAGATTAATGATCAACATGGCTCCGTCACATTTTTTATTCAGTATTTATATAAAAAAAGATAATCCAACTCTCATGCATGATTTGGTACATTTTGCATTTATGAATTTTGGGGTGAAGATGGATATTTTCAAGAGTTGAGATGCTAGAGGGAATTGAGTTGAATTATATTGAGTTTACTCAACCAGGTAAAAAGTCTATAAAGAGTCCATGGACATTGGTCTAGTTGAATAAAAAATCAAATTCAGATGTTATAGCTGGTTTCGATGAAAGAATGAGTTTAGATTCTGGATTGGATTCTATAAAATTTTAATGAACGATAAGTTCATGGTATACCTACCGCAACAATATTGCTACAATAAATATGGTGAATCTTAAGTTTTGTTCTTTAGTAAGGGTATTAAAAGTTCGGAGCGACAAGAGGTTCATCAAATGAGATTTGAACAAAATTTGGAAGACGGAGAAATGTCTTTAGGAGAAACGTGGTCATATTAATCTGTGAAACTGAAGCTTTAATTCTTAAAACAAATGAATGTTCAGTTTGTCAAATTCTTAAAACAAATGAATTTTTTTTTTTCTTTTTCTTTTTTTTATAAGCAACACACAAACACAAAAACTAACTAATTAGCCTAACATTTCTCACATCTGCTCTTCCTCTATAATCATCACCAAGATGACGAATAATTGCATGGGGAGGTTGTGAGAACCAAATCCCCTCGATTTCCTTGGCTGCAGTCGCTTTTGCAAGGTGGTCAGTGTTGGGGGAGACTTACCAAATCCGAGCCGCTATGCGCAATACGAAACCTACACAAGCAATGACATACAAATGCGGAAATAACACAACTACGCAATATAGAAGCAATCACACAACACCGGCAATTACGTGGAAAAACCCCTCCAAGGTGAAGGGTAAAAAAACCACGGGCAAATCTTCCACTATAACAATAATGGGTTACACACAATTCTCCCAATTTGGGGATAACAACAACTTCAAGGTGCATATAGCACTTGGATAACCAATTTGCCTAATTACACTCACCACTAGGGTGGATCAACAATTCATTCACCTAAATAGGTAAGATTCACTATCAATTTGAGAATAGCAAGAGTAAGATTACTTACTACTAGGGTTTGAACAAACCCTAGAATTTTCCCCCTTTGAAGAGATGTGGAAATTGATGGAACAATCTTCACCACAACGAACCAAACGGATCTTTGACAAGAACCCTTTCTTCTTCTCTTCAAGATAACTCAAATCTCACCAAAAATGATGGTTCCTCACTTCTCCCTCTTTTCTCTTTTGCCTCACTCTCTTTCTCACTCACTTGAGAAGATAACACACATTTTCTTCTCCCGATGCCTTTTGGTCCTTATAACCAAAAACATAGGCATGTGCTAGTTGACTTCCCCATTAGCTAAGGGCATCCATAATGTTGGGCCATAAGACGTGAAACCCAACAATCTCCCCCTCACGACTTATGGCGAGGTACCCGTCACCACCAAACCCGCCCGCCGCGTAAATACACATGCTTGTATTTTGGTAGCGACTTTGTCATCATATCCAACCGTTGTCATCTGTATGGATCTTCTCAATATACAAGACCTTCTCGTCGAGAACTTCTTGTATCCACCGATACCTAATATTGATGTGCTTGGACCTCGAGTGAAAACTCGAATTCTTGCCGAGATGGATGGCACTCTTTGTCACAAAGAAACGATGAACCTTTGTTGCTTCACACCGAGTTCTCTAACAAACCTCTTCATCCATATCATCTCCTTGCAACTCTCCGTAGCCGCAATGTACTCGCCTCCCATAGTAGATAATGCCACACATTTTTGTAACTTTGGATTGCCAAGACACAGAACCCCCTGCATAGGTAAATTAGTAACCCGATGTCGACTTGAGACTCATCTTGAGCACTGCCAAATCAACTGTAGACAACTAACTCGGCTTGTCACCTCCATAACACAAACACATATTAGAAGTACCCCTTAGATACCGTAGTATCCATTTCACTTTCTTCCCAATGCTCTAGGACTAGGATTTGATAGAAATCTTGCTCACCACTCCAACTACATAAGCTATATCCAGGCCTTTGTACACACCATTGCATACATCAAACTACCAAGCTGCGGGATGCATAAGGAATATTCTCCATCTTCCGTTTCTCAACATCATTCACAGGACATTGATCACGAGTTAACTTAAAATGGTTTGCAAGTGGACAACTTACCGGCTCAGCCTTGTCCATGTTAAATCTTTGCAACACCTTCTCAATGTTGCTTTCTTGCGATAACCATAGCTTCCTTGCTTTCTGTCACGAGTGATTTCCATGCCAAGAATACGCTTTCTTTGCTCCCAAGTCTTTCATAGCAAAAGACTTGCTCAAATTGACTTCAACTGTCAATTTTCTTCTTATCTTTGCCAACAATAAGCATGTCATCAACATATAGCAAAAGAATAAGAAAATCACCATCAAACAAATTTTTGAATGAATACACAATGATCTGTTTCTTGTTCTCTTGTACCCATGTTCCTTCATGAACGATTCAAACTTCTTGTACCATCTTCTAGGAGCTTGCTTCAAACCATATAGACTCTTCTTTAGCTTGCACACCATGTGCTCTTTGCCTTTGACAAAAACCCTCGGGTTGTGCCATATACACATCTTCCTCCAACTCACCGTGAAGAAATGTCGTCTTGACATCTAGTTGTTCTATCTCAAGATCCAAACTAGCGGCTATTGCCAAGACAACCCGAATAGAAGGAAATCTCACCACCGGTGAGAAAATCTCGTCAAAGTCAACACCTTTCTCTGCTCATAACCCTTCACAACTAAGCGTGCTTTGTACCTTGGTTGTAAGTTACCATCTTCAGTCTTGATTCTATACACCCACTTGTTCTTGAGAATTTTCGGTTTTCGGCTTGTCAACCAAATCAAAAGTGTCATTCTCATCTAAAGAACCAACCTCTTCTTTCATGGATTTCAACCACTTCGACTTTCAGGAACACTAAGAGCTTCTTCATAAGATCGGGGTTCACCATGCATCCGTGGCATCACATACTCATGTGGTGTATATTTTGTTGAAGGTAACTGTCCCTCTTGGATCTTCTCAACTCGCCTTCTGGTTGTTGTTGCACTTCTTGCTCAACATCACCCACTGGAACATCTTCATGAGCTTCATCTTCATGATTGTGTTCTTCTTCTTCATTTCCATTACCATCAACATCATCATCATGTTGTTCAAGAGAAGGAACAACTGGATTTGGATCCCAAGGTCATATCATCTTGAGCTTTGGCATCTCAATCTTCTCAAAGTCTTCAATAGTCTGGTCTTCAAGAATCATCCTACTATACGATAACCTTCTTGTCAATGGATCCCAAAATCTCGTAACCAAACTTCTCGTCCCATAGCCTAGGAACACACCTTTGCTTTGCTTTGTCATCAAAGCTTTGATCTCTCGATCTTTTGGGATATGAACAAAAGCCCCGCAACCAAACACTCTCAAGTGATCATAAGTAGGCTCTTTGTCTCTCCATACCTTTTCCTCGCTACTTCTCCGTCTAGCGGTCTTGAAGGAGATCGATTGATCAAATACATAGCGGTATTCATTGCTTCACCCCGTAAATGCTTCGCAACTTGGAATGAGATAACATGCACCCGAGTTCTCTCAAGAATAGTGCGGTTCATCCTTTCGCAACACCATATGTTGTGGAGTCTTGGTGCGATTGTTCATGACGTATACCCATGCTCTTGCAATACACTTCAAGTGGTCAATGTATTCTCCCCCGTTGTCGAGCGAAAGGCACTTCAAGTTTCTACACATTTTCTCTTTCCACCATCTTGTGAAACATCTTGAACAGTGAACAACATCGTCTTTGGTCTTGATTGCATATGACCAAACCTTCCTTGAATCATCATCTATGAAAGTAACAAAGTAAAAGGCACCACCAAGTGTTTTGACCCTTAAAGGTCCACATACGTCGGAATGAACAAGATCAATAATACCAGAATTACGCTTGGGTAAAGTTTTATGAAGGAAACTCTAGTTTGTTTACCAACCAAACAATGAGTACACTTACCCAATTGCATACCTTTAGCCTTTGGCAAGACTTGTCTTTTGGTGAGGATTTGAATTCCCTTCTCACTAAGATGACCAAGTCTTCTATGCCACAGCTTCGGAGGTTGAATCTTTGTCATGACATTCAACTCACCTTTAAACACCTTCACAATGTGTTTTGTACAATGTGCCACACTTCTTGCCTCTTGCAATAACCATGGAGCCCTTGCTTAGCTTCCATTTTCCATCACCCAAGTGATTGTTGTACCCTTCATCATCTAACACTCCAGGTGACATTAGATTCAAACGAAGATCCGGTACATGTCGCACATTTACGAGAACCGATGCATGACCCAACACTGGTCTCAACTTTTACATCACCCATTCCTACAATTTTAGCAACACTTTGTTTCCCATTCTGTGACCCCCAGAAGTCACTGACCTTGTAGGAGGTAAATACATCTTCATAAGGAGTAGCATGATAAGATGCACACGAATCAACTATCCACTACGAATCGAACCTTGAGGAACTCACACAAACTTCATTACAATCTGAGAATAAAATGATATCACCATATGCATTTATGAAGTGTATGGACGCATCATTGGAAAAGTTGTAAGGTTTTTAATTTATTTTATCTCTTCTAATAACACATAACTATGTACTGTATTTGAAGTTCAAATATTCCCTTGTGTCCTATAAATTATGAATGGGCTGTGAGAGCTTACACCAATTACAAAAAAGATTAAACACTCGATGCATAAGGCTTCTTTAATTAGAAACAATCATCGTTATTCGTTATGCTTTCAATGAGTTGCAATATGGACGAAACCATTCCTTAAACTTCCATGTTATTGCCTTCAATGATGTTGTTATCGAATTCTTTGCCATCAAGATGCTCACAGCTCATACAACCACTAGATTGTGGCAACTCTTGCAAGCATAATACAGAAAGCTTTTGGCCAACCAACCCCTACGAAGTTTACTCTCCAAAGACATCCTTGGCAAGCCCAGTCCACTAAAACGTGGTGTCCCGTTTTGGATGCAAACAAGTGAACAACAAATAATAATGATAGTAACGAAAAGATTTTAAATTCGGAAAATTGGTCATTTGTCCAGATATTTTTAAAACATGGTTCTAAATATCTAATGGACGAGTAAAAAATTATTACGGGTGAAACGGATAAAAAAAATAGCAAGGATGAAACTGGATTCATCCTACCTTAAACTTAAAAAATAGCGAGGATGAAACTAGATGCATCCTAATACTCCCTCCGTTCCGATTTACTTGACGTTGTAGAGATTTTCACGGATATTAAGAAATATCAGAGAGAGTAAAATCTTTCCAATTTTACCCATATTAATTCCTTCTTAAAGATTTAAATGACCTAGTTTTTAGTTTCCAAATTCTAGGAAAGTTATCAATCCCGTAGTAATTTACTTGGGATATGCTACCAAATTCTCCATCATTTTGGAACATAATAAAAGATTATAGGAGATTTAAAAATTAGAGTATTGATTACAATAAAAATTAATGATATTGTGTGATTTCAAAGCAAGGGCAATTTAGTGAGAATATGGCAAAAATACTAAAACTATCATGTATTTTGGAACACGAAAAATCCCTAAAACATCAAGTAAAATGGAACGGAGGGAGTATAAATTAAAAATAAAAAAAATAAAAAAATGGGTAGGATGAAACTGTTTACATCCTGGCTATTTTAAAATTTTGTCCATTTAAACTTTGATGCTCAAACCTAGATGTCTTTTTTCACCCAGGAATTATTAATTTTGGTATTTTTAACCAAATTTGTGTTTTAAATTCTCTTAGAAAAGAAGTTAAATTAGTAGCGACAAACCTGTTCAACTAATGTAGGCTAGCGTGGCTTGTTATTTTAGATTCGAGAAGATCGGCGATTCAACACGGCATAGCTTTGAGTTCATCTTCAACAAAAGGATTTAGGGCATCCGGTTTTTCGTTCACATATACAAGATTAAGGGATAGTCACTCCTTTGTTTTTGAGCATCTCTTGTTATAGAAGACAAACATTCAAAATGGTCGGAATTGATTCCTTGATTATTCCATCTTTTCTCTCTACTTTTCATACAAAAAATTGGGTACCTTTGCGGTATTTTGCTCTTTCTCTTCGCGAATTACATGTAATTGGTATCTTTATTTGTATTTTGGTTTTAAGTTTCTTGTATTTTGATGTTCTTTTTCTTGTAAACAATCATGTAATCACCTGTTTTGATTGAATGAAATGTGGTCTGATTGTTCATCAAAAAAAAATAAAAAAATAAAAATAAATAAATAATGTAGGCTAGCATGACAAACTGTTCGTTACTAACTTAACTTCTTTTATAAACAAATTTAAAAATCTTGGCTAACTTCTTTTAAGGGAAAATGGGGAATATGCCCCAAAATCGACTGTCATCTTGGGAATATGCCCCAGGATTCCAGGATTTTGGAATATGCCCCCAAAGTAACGGTTTAGTCAAAAGAACATTAAATAGACTATTTATCGCAAATGTGTCCGAACTTTCTCTACTAATTTTTTCGAGATTTTTCGTCTAAATATGTTCCTGAACCTTGTAAAGGTGTTAATATATCGTATATCTGTCTTTTAATTCGCATATGTGATCCCAAGTGTGAGCGAATATTGACTACTTAACGGTTTTGGATGGAATTTTGGACGGCTAGGGCATATTCCCCAAAATTGGAATCCTGGGGCATATCCCCAATATTCCCTTCTTTTAATCTCATGAGGCTGGTATGTTAGCACGATAACCTATTCAACCAAGGTAATAGTACGATGTTGGAGCTCAGTTTTTTAAGCTTCTAATTAATTTCTTGTAATAATATTTATCGAATAATGATTTAATTAATAATTATATGCAAAATAGATAGTTTCCTTTTTCATAGGTTAGGTCTTACCATTAATAATTATTATTTTAAGATTTAATTATAAAGTAAATTGATTGGATTGTCCTCATCCGTCAGGTCCATCGAACATCCTTTGTTGGATTAAATCGGCGGATACAAAATTAAATTGGATATGAATGAGATACAAACGGTCTATACCGGCCCATACTCACCCTATCGCGCAAGACAACATGTCAAAATCCTCAGCTCCTAATATGATAAATCAACATATCAAAGTTCGAACATGTCCTTCTTTTCTCATCCCAAAGACAAACCACGTTGTTAACCATTCTTGACTTGGATGACTGATTACAATCTTGTTCTAACACTTGACAATAACCACTCTTTTTAGGTCGACGTCGAAATTTGATTTCGATACATATACGTGTGTCAGTGTGCTTGAAACCCAACCTCCTTTATTATTGCTTGCTAAATAAAAATATATTGAGAAAAAAGGCAAATTACAAAGCAGCGGATTTATAAACCGCCCGGCATAAAAAAAGGGACAGACAAACAAAGAAAGAATCCACAAAATGTTCTAGTCGAATTAAATCATCGCCATGGAAGAGTGCAAAAGAATTCAAGTACCTGAACAAATTTTATGCCTCCCGGACATGTCACAATCACATTATTTTTTTTACAAAATTGGTTAAAAAGACCAAAATCAATAATTCTTGGGTGAAAAAGACACGTAAAAATTTGATCTTTCGTTTAAATGGACGAGAATGTAAAAATAGCCAGGATGTAAACAGTTTCAACCTACCAATTTTCAAATACTTTTTCTTATTTTTATTTTACATCGGGATATATCAAGTTTCATCCTCACTCTTTTTTAAGTTTAAGCCTGGATGAATCCAGTTTCATTCTTGATATTTTTTTTTGTGTCTATTTCACTCATACTAATTTTTACTCGTCCATTAGAACCATATTTTAAAAAATTTTAGACAAATGACCTATTTTCCGTTATTTTTTTATTTTAAAATTCTGAATAGCTTTTTTAAAAGGATTCTGGATAGTTTTATTAACAACGTGATAATCAACCTAGGAACAATAATCGAAACCGTTCTAGATCAAAATCAGGGCCAGCGTCAAGTGTATATGCCTAAGAACTCGGCTAACCCTAGTTCTTGAGAATAGAAATCGGCTTGAGGATGGAAGACGTGTTGTGTTTGAAGAAGGAAATCGTGTTGAAGATGGAAGTCGCGGCACTTATATGTCTATATTAAAGAAGAGAACTCATGTTTTATCAAAGATTGATGCGGATACTCTTCATCCTCTATTCGATCATCAACAAGTAGTAGACGTTTTGATCAAGATCCCACGTGAAACTCATGCAAGGATTAAAGTGTTTGGAGATTAGGTTTGGTCGGACATTTGAATTTCTTCAAAACCTAAAATTTGAAGATGTTAAACGTGAGTTATTAACACAATGGAAGCTCACCGCATCGTGCAATTTATTCCATGGAAAAAGGGATATTTTGTAATTAAGCTTGACAAATGAAGATGATCGGAAACGAGTTAGCTATGATAACCATGGAAAATCAAGACGGAAACCTTGTGATTCAACTGACTTAAAATTACATCTTATCGCCTATGTTTGATCCCGAAAAGGATAAAGTTACTAGGGCTGCTGTATGGGTGCGTTTCATGGCTCTTCCAATGGAATTCCTGGATGAAGCGAACAATTTTTTAAAAATTGGCTGTGGGACTTGGTAAAACCGAGTTTCCGTTCACAAGACATTACGCCATGAATATATTATTTCGCCGCTTGTCTAATTGACATAGATTTTTCTCAACCTTTTTAGGGAGGATTCTTATTGATGGTGAAGAGAATGAAGAAATTTTTGTTCAAGAGTATGAAATATTAAATGTGCTTTGGGAGTACAAAACTGTTGGCCATAAGAAATTTGATTGCCGAACAAGGCAACTTGAAAATTTGAAAGAACAAGTTGAGGAAGAAATCGATCCCCGAGATCTTAAAATATTTGGAAGGAGCCATTGAGGAACTAAGGAATTTTTGGAAAAAGGAGAGGATTCCTAAGCAACAAAGGAGTGACGCGAAGGAGATGACAAGGTCATGGGGATCGGGGAAGAATTTAATCCAAAGCCATCAATTCTTGAGGTTGCTTAGTAGCGACACACCCATTTCCCGAAGAGAGCGAGTTCAGCAAGTCGGGTGCGGATGACAAAAATCAAGAGAGCCACAAGGATGGTGCTCCACAAACCTCGCTCAATAAACATGTTGGCTCGGCCCGGAGAAGCAATGATGGTACTCCATCGGGCAGAGCATAAAGATGGTGGTACTCAGAAGCACAAGGGATGGTGATCACTCGTGCGAAACGTAATGATGGTGCTTCTCCAAGTAGCGAGGCCAAAGATAAGTGAGGAGGTTGCAGGAAAATGATGCAACCGCAAGATTTAGAAATTGAGGCTTTTCAAACTATGAAGCCATGAAGGAAAAGGCCGGACAACCAGAGGTGGATGAGGTTGCCTCGGGATTCAAAAGAGATGGCTAAGACAAGGTGGAAATTTGAGATTGAAAGCTCTTGATAAGTGAAGAACAAAGCCGTGGTGTTCCAACTCGAGTTGAAACCCACGTAAGTGATGACCATGTAGACAAAGAGACAGGTTGCTTCTCCGCAGCAAATATTCCAAACACTTTTGATGATGATGACGCTAGTTTTAGGAGGCTACTAAAACTTCAGAAGAACTACTCCGGTGCAATCTTTGGAGAACATTAGCTTTCTAATAGATTTGAAGCTGGGAACGAGGAGATTGAGGATCTAGTTGTTGATTTCTGAAGAGGAGGTCGCCTAATTCAACCATCTACTTCTTCTAACATTGCCGAGGAGGATGCTAACAATTTGGAGTTAACCGCTTTGAAAGAGCAAGAAGAGCGTGAAAAGAATGAAGCCGATAAGAAAGAAACTGAAAACCTAAGCCTACAAAAAAGAAGCCCGCTTTGTGGCTCCCCGTTGTTGGCCAAGTTATTACTCGAGGCTAAAGAGGAGGTTCAAGAAAGGGTTCGGCAAGCCCCGTGAAAACCGTGTTAATTAATGCGTGTCTTTCTTTTGGAATGCTCAAGGCTTGGCTAAAGATGGTCAAGGGCCAAGTTGGAGCTTATATCGCTTGCACTCTCACGTGATATAATTTGTATTACGAGACATGATTTTCTGACTCCTCGTTATTAGGAAGATGAAAATTATTTGATTTCAGTGAGGATGTTATTACAAATGAAGTAGGTGGAGAAAGGTAATATTTTGGGTCTTGTGGAGAAACAATTTGTAGGCGAATATTTTATCTTCTTTAAAGCAAGCTATTACACTTGATTTTCTTGGAAATTTATCACGGCAGTCCATGCTTCTTATGACCCAGTGGCTAGGCACAGGCTTTGGCGTCAATTAGGGTTGGGTTTTATATCTATTCCTTGGTTGGTGTTGGGAGATTTTAATTGTGTTTTGCGTTTGGATGAAAAGAAGGGTGGCAAGCCGATAAAAGAAGTTTATATGAATGAGTTCCGTAGTTGGATTTCTGACAATGGGCTGGTTGAAGCTGATACTCTTGGAAAGAAATATTCTTGGTCGAATTGTAGGAGTGGTATTCATAGAATCGTTTCTAAGCATGATAGGGCGATTGTAAATGATGCCTGGTGTGACAAATATCCTAACTGGAGGTGTAAGACTTTGCCAAGGGTTTGCTCGGATCATTCCCTTTGTTTGGATATGCTTTGATAGTCCAAGGCGAAGAGGTTTCCTTTAAATTCAAAAATGTGGCTACTCGCGTACCGGTTTTTTGGGTTTGTGGAGGAAAATTGGAGGCAAAGGTTAGATGTGCTCCTCCTTTTTTACTTCTGGGCGAAGGATTTATTGAAGCTTTGAAGATGTGGAATAAAGCCGTTTTATAATGTTAATTAGGTCTAAAACAAGTAGGAGTTTAGCTTGAATTTAGAGAATGATATTCTTGATCAAAATCCAGTGAATTTCATTTTTGAAGTTCTCGGATGCTAGGAAGGTTACCCGATGATGTGCGCATTGAATTGGCTACCATGCTTAGGCAAAAATCGAGAGAAGTCAGTTGGAGGATGGAGATCAAATACCCGTTTCTTTCATAATAGTATTAAATGAGGAGGAGCCACAACATATCAGGAATTGAAGATTCCTACTAACTCTACTTTGATTTTGCAGGATGATATTAAGAACTATATTGTTAATCATTACGAAACAAAATTCAATGGTGGAGAAGTCAATATTGATCCGAGTTTGTTTGATTATGCTCGTAGAAAGTATCTAAAATGCAGGAGAGTGCTTTCATGGATGCCATTCCATCTTTGGAGAAGTCAGGAAACATTTTTTTGACTTGGAGTGCGGATTATGCTCACCCACGATGGCTTTACGAGGTTCCTTCTATAGAACTTGTTGGAATATTATTTCTAGAGATCTTTTTTTAATGCTTTATTGCAAATTGTTGGACGTGCGAAAAATTCCAAATGGCATTAACTCTAGTTTTATTGTTCTAATTCAAAAAATAATAAGTCACGATGCAATCAAAGATTATAGAGCCAGGAATTGGTCTAAGCAATTTTTTCTTCCAGATCATTACAAAGATTTTGTATCTGGTAGACAGCACGGTGCTTAATAATTTGATTTACGAAGAACAAGTTGCGTTTATGAAAGGAAAGAAATATTCATGAAAATATAGCTTTGGCGTCGAGCTAATCAACGAGATCAATACTAAAAAGAAACTTTGGGAATGTCGGCCTCAAGTTGGATATTGCCAAGCTTTTGATACGGTTAGTTAGAGTTCATTATGGAGTCTTTAGACAATAGCTTCTCAGGGCTGGTGTAAGTGAAAACTCAACATCCTTAGTGCCGGGATTTCTATTATGATAAATGGTTGCCACGGAAGGTTTTCAGTATCTCTAGGGGTTTGCGGCAAGGTGATCCTCTTTCACCCTTGATTTTTGTGCTTATTGAAGATGTTTTAAGTCGCAATCTTTCAAAATTGTTTTCCAACCGAAGTATGGATCATATGGTGAGTAAAAAAGGTGTAGCTCCTACGCACCTTCTCTTTGCGGATGATATTCTTGTTTTACTGCGGAGGCAACTTGCATAGTTTGCAAAACTTGAAGAATATGCTTGGCATTTATCAACGTGCCTACGGGTCAATACGTGAGTTATGCCAAAAGCAAGTTTTATTATGGAGGTGATAGAAAATCTCGTTCTATTGCTATTGCAAATTTTATGGGTATGGAAAGGGCTTTATTCCCTGATAAATATTTGGGAATCCAGTTGAAACCTGGTATTGTGCGACATATTCATGTTCGCCAGGTTGTAGAGAAGATCATGGACAAGGCTGGCGGGTTGGAAGGGTAAGCTTTTATCTTTTCAAGCTAGATTGGTTTCAGGTCAATCAGGTTATTTCAAGTTATGCTTCATTCTTGGCTGTTTATAAATGGCCATGTACAATCATTAAGCGAAGTGGAGAGGGCCATTAAAATTTTCCATGGTGTGGCGATGTCTTTAAAGCGTAAGTATTTTACGGTTCTTTATGATGATCTTTGTTGTTCGAAGCGTGAAGGTGGTCTTGGCCTTAAAAAATTGAATGATGTAAATAGGGCCATGCTCATGAAGCTTTTGGGTTTCAATTCGTGACTCAAACAAAACTTGGGCCAGTTTTGAGGCGAAGTACTTCAAATTAAATAGCGAATTTGATTGATTATAAGCTGGGTTCTTCGGTTTTCAGGGAATGGAATTGGTTTACAATTTTGTGCAACGGCATACTCGCGCAATTATTGGTAATGGTGCTAATACTTCCTTATTCTTTGATAAGTGGTGTAGTGATTTTCGATTGCATAAGAGGCTTGGCATCACTTCAAGGCCCCTAATGATTTTACGGCCAAAGTAGTGATATTATTGTTGATGGTGCTTGGTCTATCCTTGGAAAACAAGAGATTTTGTTGCGCGCCATATTGACCTTGATAGTTTTTATTATTCTTGGTGGTGAAGATTACAAAATTTGGGATCTTGATAGCAAGGAGTGTTTTGTCAAATCGGCGAAGGCTGCACGGTTAAAACTCCGAGCGGAGAATTGTGCTGGCGGTTCTTTTCCGCGAGACGGGTTGTGCATCCCTACCTTGAGTGTGCAATTTTGGAAGGTTTGGAATAAGCAATCTTTGTTCTCCCAACGATAACATCACTAAGAAGACGGCGAGTTGCCGTCTCTGTACCGCATATGTAGAGTTAGTTGCGAAGATGTTAGCCATATCACTTGGCATTACAAAGTGTGGCGACTTTGGGCTTGGTAGAAATTTGAATTTTGTCTGCAAGCAAAAGAAGATCTTGTAACTTCTTATAAAGGTTTAAAGGGCGCTTGATAGGATAGGTGAAAGACGTGGCTTGTTGCAAATCTTGCAATAGTCTGAGAATTATGGAAAATGCGCAACAAGGCTTATTTTAAATGATATGCGAGTTCGATAGCTTAGGAATCAAAGGGAGAGTTTCTCCAGTTATACGTGATTGCTACATTAGATTAAAGGGTCATATGTTTAACACCATGGAAGATTGGCGTATTTTGGAGTTTTCGAGTCAAGCATAGATCTTGCAGAACTCATCTCCTCTTGATTTCTTGGGCGCCACAAATACAGGAGTTAATGATATGTTGTGATATGGTGCATCTCGTGGAAACCCAGGCAACTGGTAAGTTTGGCGTTACTTCCACACCCCAAGACTGAGCTTCGGCGGTGCTAGGTGTTCTTTTGTTAGTCTTGATAGCAAACAAACTACTATCTTTGAGAAGTGTGTGCGGTTATTTATGGTGCGATGATTGCCAAAAAGATGGAATCACCGTCATTATGTTAGATCGGACTCTATGAAGTTGCATTCTAGCTCTTCGAAGGGTGAGTTACCTTGGCAACTTATGCGAAGTGGAAAATGGCGAGAAGTTTCTATACGAATATACGCTATGTTCATAGCTATAGAGAGTTAATTTTTCTGCGACGCCTCGGCTAAACAAGCATGTTTGTTAGCCGAGGGATGAGTATGAGTTTTATGAGGGTAGGCCGAGGTTTCATTACATGCGTAGAATGGCACGGTGAGGTTTATTTTCGTTTCAAATAGGTTTTCTTAGCGTGTAGCCTAACGGCTAGGCGCTAATTGACCTCATACTGTACGGTTCAAGCTTTTTTGCTTTTTTAATATATTGTTG
>JAJJWW010004543.1:0-24278 GCA_023531295.1 Papaver armeniacum
TGAATATCATGTATTTTTGCATTTTAAAATAGGCATATATTCCTTTATCCCACAAAAAATGCTTTGTAAGTTCACAAATACAAATTAGTCTATTGTTGGGCTCACAAACATTTAAAGCCTACAGGATTACACCTAAGCCCATTTCGGGTTTTGATATGTACATTGGCACCGTTTGCAAGTGATCCAAAGCAATGTTTGGCAATGTGAAAGAAAAACACATCACACTGGTGCTTCGTCTCACATCAGACGCCACCTAGTCCCGTCTCCTGAAAATACATAAGCATTCTTGTAAATTCGGCAAAACTACAACCCCAAAGAAGGTGGAAATATGTTGTTTATAAAAATGGTACATAAAAGATAAGCTGGAGATATTCATGTTGAAACCAGTGCTCGAACAAGCACCTGCAAGACTTCTCTTCCGAGATTTCTGTCTCTCGATTCTGTTTTCTGGAGGTGCTTCCTTTTACTGTTTTCGTTCAAAGAAGGCTCCAGGTTCGTCTGTCCACAAGAACAGATCACTAAAGACAAGCTACATATATATTGTTACAGCGGGACATAAATGCTCATCAGTTTGACAAAGACTATAACTTCAAACCCGGGAAGATAATGAGAAACCAATGATCTGAATATTATTCAATGTAATATTATTACAAAGCTATCATTGACATTAATACAGCCAACACATGTGTGTATGTAAAGATTTTGTGAATTTGGTAGTTTTCAACTGCTTAATTTCATTGATTTAGTATGCAACTATTTATACACAACTACTACAACTGAATTACATAAGTACAGGAGAAGATAAAAGGGGAGAACTATTCTTCAGTGAAGTACAAGAGAAGATAAAGGAGGAAAGCTATTTTACATTGACTAGAAACTAGGTACGACTATCTTTATACACAGTTGGAGGTTGCTGGAGTCAAAGTGGTTGCACACATATATGGAGCGTATATTTCATTACCCCCCCTCAAGTTGGAGCCGGCGGAGGAATAGAACAAAGGCCCAACTTGCTTAGTAATCTAGAGAAGCGATCAGCACCAAGAGGCTTTGTGAAAATATCTGCCACCTGTGCCGTAGTATGGATGTGTTGTGGAGCAATCAACTGGGACTGGATCTTTTCGCGAACAAAATGACAATCAATCTCAATGTGTTTGGTACGCTCATGGAACGTTGGATTGTTAGCGATGTGAATTGCAGCTTGACTATCACAAAAGACGAGAATAGGACTAGAAGGATATACCTTTAAGTCATTGAAAAGATAACGCAACCATTGGAGATCAGCTGTTAGATGTGCAAGGGCACGATATTCAGCTTCAGCGGAAGAACGAGAAACAGTTGGTTGCTTTTTAGATTTCCATGAGAGAGGACTATCACCGAGTAAGGTGAAATAACCAGTAGTAGATCGACGAGTTATGGGACAACCAGCCCAATCAGAATCAGTGAATCCACGAACTTGAAGGGACTAGTAGAAGAAAGAAGGAGACCATGACCAATGGTACCTTTCAAGTAACGTAACACTCTCGTAGCAGCAGCGAGATGAGAACTCCGTGGAGTTTGAAGAAATTGGCTAAGAGTATTAACCGCATAAGCGATATCAGGACGAGTAACCGTCAAATAAAGGAGGCGACCAATTAAGAGGAGATAAACCTTAGGATCATCGAGGATGTCACCATTAGTTGGAAGCAATTTCAAGTGTTGCTCCATAGGAAAAGAAGATGTTTTAGCACATGTTAAACCGGAATCTTTCAGAATATCTAAAACATATTTTCATTGGCATAGGAAGATACCTTTCGAGGAACGAGACACTTCGATTCCAAGAAAATATTGAAGACGACCTAAGTCTTTAATAGAAAATAGAGTGGCAATCTTTTGTTTGAAAGCCGAAATAGCGGAAGCACAAGGTCCAGTGATGATAATATCATCAACATACACCAAAACATATAAAGAAACAGAGTCATGATGATAAGTAAACAGAGAGTAATCATCACTTGATTGAGTAAAACCTTCTTTTAGAAGAGTAGAAGAAAATTTAGCAAACCATTGTCGAGAAGCTTGTCGAAGCCCATAAATAGACTTGTTTAGACGACAAATTATTTTTTTTATCACCAGGTGGCTTAAAACCAGGGGGAAGTTTCATATAAATTTCTTCATAAAGATCACCTTGAAGAAAGGCATTATTGACATCCATTTGATGGAGAGACCAACCTTTTATGGCGGCAATAGAAAGGAGAACTCGGACTGTAACAAGTTTAGCAACAGGGGCAAAAGTATCATGAAAATCTACACCCTCTTGTTGTGTAAATCCCTTGGCAACAAGGCGAGCCTTGTAACGCTCAATAGTTCCATCAGATTTATATTTGATCTTATAAACCCACTTACAACCTATAGAAGTTTTGCCCAGAGGTAATTCTGTATACGTGAAAGTATCATTTTCTTTCAAGGCGAAAACTTCATTTTTCATAGCAGTACGCCACTTTGGAATTTTCATAGCTTCTGTGAAAGTACGAGGTTCATCATGTGTAAGAACACTCGTGAGAAAAATTTTGTATGTATTAGAGAATTGGTTGTAAGATAAATAGTCAGTTAATGGATATGGATGAGACATAGTGCAACCAGTAAAGTTACAATCATAGTCGACTAAATAAGCCGGTGGTTTAGTAACTCGTACAAGACGAGATGTATCAGAAATAGGAAGAATCGGATTAGTTATTGGGGTCGCAGTATTGGGTAATACTAGAGAATCATTTTGTATGGTAGGAACATTTAAAACTGGAAAATCAGTTGGTGTCTCAGTAGCAGGTGATACTGGAGAATTATCCGGTGTCCCATTAGAAGGTAATGTTGGAGAATCATTTGGACTAATGACATGTACTGGACGATTCAGTATATGCTACAGGTATAGAATTTTGATTGAGAACATGTGAATGTTCTGACGTAATGGGAGAATGAAACATGGAATCAGTTAAATTGGTCGATGGTGGAGAATCATTATTAATAACAAAATTAGGAATTGGTGGTGATAAATGATGAGTGATATCATCATGAGAGGGTAAAGACTGAAAATGATCATCATCAAAGAAACTATCACTTTGAAATTTAGTTTCACTGAATGTTTGAGAATTATTGAAATTAGACTTGGCATGAGGCAAATCGGAGTAAGGAAATATAGATTCGTGAAACACGATGTCCCTACTTATAACCTTAGTATGGGTATGTAAATTGTAGACAAGATAACCTTTATAACCATGAGGGTAGCCGATGAAAATACAAGGGAGAGCTCGCGAATCAAATTTATGTTTAACATGAGTATTACGTGCAAAACATAAATAACCAAAAACTCGAAGAGACGAGTAGTTTGGAACTTTGCCAAGTAACAGCTCATGTGGAGATTTGTTTCCTAGAACAGGCGACGGAATTTTGTTTATTAAAAAAGCAGCAGTGAGGATACATTCACCCCAAAATTTCAGAGGCAAAGATGCTTGAAAGCGTAGTGCGCGGGCAACATCCAATAAATGTCGATGTTTCCGTTCAACTATACTATTTTGTTGAGGAGTATCAACACAAGATATTTGATGTGTGATAACATTATTAGCAAACCAATTATGAACTTCTTTGGCCAGAAACTCTGAACCGTTATCGGACCGAAACTTTTGTAATGTGGCAAAATAATTGAACCCGAACCAGTAGACACTCGTCGTATTGGTTGGGAAAACTAATTAATAACATGGTTAAAGAAATATTTTAAATGAGTTAAAGTTTCAGATTTAACTTTCATCAAAAATATCCATGTGGAACGAGTATAGTCATCAACAATTATTAAGAATAAACGAGCACCGTTAAGAGAAGGAACCGAAAAAGGTCCCCAAATATCAGCATGGATTAACTCAAACGAACGAGTACTAAAGGAAGAGCTTTTATTATATTTCAAACGTGATTGTTTTGCCCTTGGGCAGACATCACATACATGGTCAAAACTAGAAGAGATAACATCAACTTGACTAGACAACAAACGAAGCCTAGATGTGTTTGGATGTCCCAAGCGACAGTGCCAAACATCAAACGGTTTGTTTTTAAAAAATGATGAAATAGTAGATAAACTAAATTGGTAAAGACCCCCAAAGTAATCACCCTGACCAATCACTTTCATTGTCAACCGATCCTGAAATATACATGAATCGGCCGAAAAATTAACCACACAGTTGGAAGATCGTGTTATTTGACTAACGGAGATGAGATTAAATTGGAAATTGGGAATAAAATAGACATTAGAAAGGAATAATAGTGGCGAAAATTCAACCATGCCTATAAATTTTACTAAGGAAAAACTACCATCTGGAAGTTGTACTTGACAACCTTTAGGAGCAGCAACATAAGTTTTGAAAAAAGAAAGAGAACAAGCAACATGATGTGTAGCACCACTATCAATAAACCATTGAGAGCGAATGGTCGAGAGAATCTTACCTGTGTGATTAACAATTGGAGAATTAGAGCCATCACCGGATTGATTAAGAAGAGATATTAGTCCACGATATTGGCCGGGTGTGAAGGTTGGCATTAAAACATCAGTAGTGATAGCAGCAACAACGGGGCGTTCATTGACGTTTCTCTTGTGAGGTGGGTATCCAGTCAGCCTAAAACAAGAAGAATTTGAATGATCGTAAAGTTTACAATGGTCACAAAAAAATGTAGAACGCTTGTTCAAACGAGAACTTGAAGGTATTTTCGAATTAGAGCGAAAAAACTGTAGCTCTGCAAAACATGGATTAGAAGAGGTAATAATGGTTTTGGGATTAGGTGATTTGCAGTGGTGTTGTTTAGAGTATTCGGAGTTTTGGGATTGGAATAGGTAATGATAGGTTTGGGATTAGGTGATATGGCAGTGGTGTTGCTAGGGGTTTTGGGAGTTTCGGATTCTTCATAAACAGGTGAAGAGGTAATAGTTGCCATTAAAAATGAAGAAACAATTGGATTTAAAAGGTTTAGGTTTATAGGAGGATCGAACCTATTGAAGGAGATACCATAAAGATTTTCTGAATTTGGTAGTTTTCAACTGCTTGATTTCATTGATTTAGTATGCAACTATTTATACACAACTACTACAACTGAATTACAGAAGTACAGGAGAAGATAAAAGGGGAGAACTATTCTTCAGTGAAGTACAAGATAATATAAAGGAGGAAAGCTATTTTACATTGACTAGAAACTAGGTACGACTATCTTTATACACAGTTGGAGGTTGGTGGAGTCAAAGTGGTTGCACACATATATGGAGCGTATATTTCATTAGTATGTAGTGTTATTACAGGCACACAAATCACTCACACACTCACAACATAAAAGCTAAGTCAAGTCAACTAAGGTTGACTTGACAGTCATACATATTATCTAATACACCCCCTCAAACTGTTAAGGGCTAACTAAACAGTTTGAATCAAAAAGGAAAAAGCTGAAAAACAACAGTAGCTAACAAGTGGTGACAAATACAGCCAGACTAAGAAGGCAAACTACAAAGGATCAACTGATGTAGTGCTTTGGACAGAAGCAACCATGTAGAAACACCATAAGCACTTAACATTCAGAACAAGAGTGTATAAGAACCACAGTCTTAGAAAACACAGCTTAAGTATAGTTGTAGCACACTATGCGGAAAGCGAAACACCCGAAATAGAGGAATCACTTTTTGCGGAACCACTTTGGAAGAAGCAAAAGCGTAAACTTGTATCCATTAAAACTTCAATAACTTTGAGAAAGTAGGAGAGCAAAGTCCTTTTGTGAAAATATCTGCTATTTGATCTTGGATGAAATATGTTGAAGCTTTAAAACCCTTTCTCCACTTTGACTCCCTCACGAGTATGATATTGAATCTCTATGTGTAAAGTCCGGCATGAAAAATAGGATTAGAAGCTAAAGCTAAAGCACTTGTATTATCACGAGGAAGCAATGTTGGTGTAGAAACGATAATATGTAGTTCGACAAAAGATCAAATAACTATTTTAATTTCTCAAGCAACAGATAAACATTTGTATTATTTCAGTGAAGACTTTGAAAACTTGTAAATTTGCTTTTTAGAAGACCAAGAAACTAAATTTGAACCCAAAAACACATGACATATCCAGATGTAGATCTTCTTGTATCTGGACATCCCTGTAATCTGATGTCTTATTTGCTTTTAAATCTGTAAACTGCTCTTTCTCAAAGTAATTCCTAAACCAACTGTGCCTTTTAAATACCTTAAAATCCTCTTAACCAACTGTAAATGCACATTTGTAGGTGAATGCATGAATTGTGATACATAATTCACACCAAAACATATATCTGGTCTAGTGATAGTTAAAAATTGCAAGCTTCCTACAAGTGTTATGTACCCAGCAGCATCTTGTAATTTGACACCATCATGTACTGAGACTCTTGCTCCTTTAGTTACTGGAGTATCACATGGCTTACTATCAAGCATATTAGCTTTTGATAACAATTCTAAAGTATACTTATTCTGTGTCAATGTAATAGAGTTAGAACCTCTAACAGCTTCAATACCTAAAAAAATAACTCAACTCACCAAGCTCTTTCATGGCAAATTCCTTCTTCAAAGAAATAATAAGTGTATCAATGAGCATAGAAGAACTTCCAGTCAGCAAAATATCATCCACATATAGTAACAAAACAAGCATTCCATGTTGAGAAGAGTATACAAACATTAAATTATCAGAAATAGCCTTTTTGAAACCATAATTAAGAAGAAAATAACTAAATCTGTGAAACCAGGCTCTAGGAGCTTGTTTCAATCCATAGATACTTTTCTTAAGATGACAAACATAATTGGATGGATAGTCAGGATTAATAAAACCTTGAGGCTGTGACATGTAGACATCTTCATCTAAGTAGCCATGAAGAAAGGCATTACTTACATCCAATTGCCTTATTGACCAGTTATATGTAATAGAAATACACATAACAACTATAATTGTAGTTGATTTAACAACAGGACTAAAGGTTTCATTGTAATCAATGCCATCCTGCTGGTTATATCCCTTTGCTATCAATCTAGATTTCAGCCTATCAATAGTTCCATATGACTTTTGCTTCACTCTATACACCCATTTAGAACCTAGGATATTCATATGAGGTTCAGGAGCCACATAATCCCAAGTATCATTATTCCTTAAAGCTACATACTCATCTTTCATTGACACTTGCCATTTAGGATCATTCATAGCTTGCTTAAAAGTTTTTGGCTCAGAAAATGTAGTTAAAAAGGAGAGAAAAGTAGAAGGAATAGGATACTTAATTTAAACATGTGCAACATGATCTGGAAATATCTTTGGTTTGGATATTCCTTTTTGAGCTCTAGTAATCATAGTAGTAGTTGAGGTAACATTATCAGAACTGGAAGAATTTTGAATTGATAAAGAAGGATTAGAAATAAGATTTTCTGAGGCAGATGGAACATGAGAAGAAGTAGAATGTACAGGATCAGCAAAATAAAACTTGGATTCATCAAAAATTACATTTCTAGATATGTATGTTTTCCTAGTAATAGGATTATAACACTTATAGCCCTTATGCAAAGAACTATAACCAAGAAAAATACACTTTATAGATTTTGGAGAAAGCCTATCTGTTCTAAGATGAGCTAAATGAGGATAACAAAGAACACCAAAAAATTTTAGAAAATAATAATCAGGAGCAGATCCTAACAAAACTTCAAATGGAGATTTGTAATTCAGAATTTTTGTGGGAGTTCTGTTAATTAGATATGTAGCAGTTAAAAAAGCATCATACCACATTTCTTTTGGACAAAAAGCATTAAACAAAAGTGTATTACCCATCTCAGTAATATGTCTATGCTTTCTTTCAGCTAGACCATTTTGCTCAGGTGTTTTAGGACAATAAATCCTAATAACAATACCACTATGTTCAAGAATTGTTTTGAATGGACCTTTAACTAACTCTGCAGCACCATCCACTTGAAAAGAAACAATTTTTGTAGAAAACTGATTTTCAGTATGTGTTTTGAAATGTGTAAAACATTTAGAAGCATCTGACTTGAGCTCTATTGGATAAATCCAATTAAATCTACTAAAGTCATCTATAAACACAATATAGTATCTATAACCATTCAAAGAAGGAATTTTGGGACCCCAAACATCACAATGTATCAAAGACAGAGGTTTATTTGCATGAGAATCTGACAATTGAAAAGGAAACATTTTACTTTTTGCAAGTTTACATGGATCACATAAGAAACAGAATGAGGAGTAGTTAAAACAATATGTTTTGAAGAATGTAATTTTTGAACAATACTATGTGTTGGATGACCTAACCTAGTATGCCAGACATTTGAAGGATCAGAAATAGTAGCAGATAAAGCAAAGCTATCATTAGATGAAAAAAATAGAATGATAAATAGGATAAAGGTTATTAACTACAGTTCCTTGAGCAAGCAAAGCATGTGTAGAAAGATCTCTTATTTCATAAGTAGTTGGAGTGAGTTTGAAATAGCAGTGATTATCCCTTGTAAATCGAGCTATAAAAAGTAGATTATGCTTCATTTCTGGAACCAATAAGACAGTGTTCAACCTAAAACTAGTTTTAGGTGTTTTAATACTAGACATTCCAGTAGAAGCAATAACAAGAGACTTACCATTTCCTACTTGTACATGCTCCTTTCCCTTAATTGTAACTAGAAGTATGCTGAAGCAAATTCTCATCGCCAGTCATATGTGCAGTTGCACCAGAATCAGCAAGCCATTGTGGAGCTGTTGAAGTAGAAGCACCAGAATAACCCATGTCTTCACCCATAGATGTAAACGCAGACTGTTGTGCTACATTAGCTGTAACATTTCCTGAGCTTGAACCAGAAGCATATGGAGGAGGATAATATCTGAAGTGACACCTACTAGCAAAATGTCCCTTCTTTCTACAAATTTGACACTCAACTTAAGAATAATCTCTTCTGCCATTTCTAGTAGTAGAGCCACCATCATAAGAAGTATTAGGTTTAAAAGTACCATTGCTTGAATTCTTGTTATTGAAATTTCCATTGCCTGAGTTTTTATTGCCATAATTGCCACTTCCTGAATTCTTACTTTTACTTTTACTATGCCCATTGCCAGATTGCATATTTCTTGAATAAAGACCACTAGGATTTTGAGCATCAAATGACAAGTTAGTATCATGATTTTGATCAATGAGCCATTGCTCATGATTGAGCAATCTAGGTTTTAATTCTGCAAAAGTAAAAGGAACTTCTCTATTTTGTGCAGAAATCACAAAATTGTCATACTCTCTCTCTCTAATCCATCCAAGACATGCATCACTAAGTCAGATTCACTAATCCTTTCACCAATGGTTGCCAAAGAATCAGCTATTGTCTTCAAATTTTGCAGATAAACTAAGACATTGAGATTTCCTTTCTTTAAACTAAACAATTGATTCCTTAACATACTTTTCCTTGCCAAGAATTGATTTTGAAAACTAACCTCAAGAAAAGACCAAATTTCTTTTGCAGTTGACAAACCCAATACATCTCCAGAAACAGATGGAGTTAAAGTTGCTTTCAAACAGCTCATAACAAAAGAATCAACTTTCTTCCAGTATACCCATCTTGGATTTAACACAGAAACTCCATCAACAGTATTATATTTAGATGGTTCTCTTTCAGTACAAGTAACATAACCATACAAATCAGTTGAAACTAAAATTGGCTCAAATTGATCTCGCCATAGAAGGAAATTTGTTGAATCTAACTTGGTTGAAACAAAATTTGAAATATTGGAGAATGGTAACGAAAAATTTAGAGATTTACCATCTTGAGTTGTACTAGCGGAAGCCATATTTCTTCTTCGTTGATAAACAATTACTGACATTAACAATCTCGATCTAGAATTGCTGTTTATCAAGAACTTAGATTTGATTCTTGATATGAAAAATTTTAACCTAGAAAAAGATCAGATATGAATCTGTGAAGAATCTCTAAAAGTTGTTGTAAACAATATATGATTGATTCTTTGATCTGCTTGAAAAGTTTGTGTTTGAAAGATTATTTGCAGAAAAATTTTAAAGTAGGATCGTTCCCAATAATACCATGAGAAACCAATGATCTGAATATTATTCAATGTAATATTATTACAAAGCTATCATTGGCTATTAATACAGCCAACACATGTGTGTATGTAGTGTTATTATAGGCACACAAATCACTCACACACTCACAACATAAAAGCTAAGTCAAGTCAACTAAGGTTGACTTGACAGTCATACATATTATTAAATAAATAATACTAGTCTTCAGATGATGAGGAAAAATTAGTTTAAGTACCCAACTGACTTCCAATATCTCTCTAAGGTGTATCTCAGTTCCAAGATCTTTCTGCTCAGAAGCTCCTTTTGGCTGTATTTCCTCGGCCAAAAACTCGTTTAAAAAATCCAGTTGCAGGCAATATCAATAATTTATTTTGATAAGTTCTCAACCTCAGTACTAGGAAAAACTAAAACGCACAGTCTAAGTTGACACATCTTTGATGTGTTATTGACAATGCTCAGAAATTTTGTTCAATATATGGTACATCATCAATTGAAAGTGTGTGGTCAACCTAGTTATTTTGCATAATAAGGATGGTTGCAGCAAAGAGTCCCTAATTCTGGCCAATGCTCACCAAGAACCGAATTGACTCAGTCTTCAAAGAAACTAGAAATAAGTAGAATCAATGGCCACTATAAGTGAATTTAGATTGTCAAATTTCCAATACGATTCACATCAAGATTTGAGTGAAGGCTGAATTTCTCAACTGATTCACTAAAAGTTTTCTTTAACATGTGCCAATGATGTGTGTGATTAATAGAATATTTTAGACCAAAATAGAAAAATTTATTGAGTTGACTCTAGTTAGTGAGTCGACTACGATTTTTGCACTCCTCGGATCACATTTTGCTCCCCTTTAACAAAAGTCTTTCTGAATCGAAAAAAGGAAGAGAAAACTGAGTTACCACAAATAGTGTTGGGGATGACTCTAAAAGGATATCTTACCAACAAATTAAGACAAGGTAGTTCAATCAGTTGATAAATCCGACCTTGATTGTTGGATAGAACTTGATTGACTTGGCATTGGTCTTTGGTACCGTCCAAGTTATTTCTCATATCAATCAGGCTCACGGATTTCTATCTGTTCGATTTGCTGATTGTATTGAGAAAGAGAGATAAAAATTGGAAATTGTTACTATTATAAAAACAAAAAGTGCCCCTCCCATTTAGTTCAATTATTATAACTGCTTATGTATCCTATTTTTTTAGGGGTATAATTAGCAAGCAAACTAGAATATAATATATCCAAAAATCCATGCGTAGGAACTTTATAAATTTTATCTCGTTAGAAAGATTTTAAAGAGATCTACACAATGAGCACAAACAATAATATCAAATTTAGAATTTTTATGACAAATTTGGAGTTGTTTATCCTTTTAGGCACAATTTTCGAAAGTTGAATGCATGGCCATTATGCAAACCACCACAAAGGATACATAACACATTATGCAGCCATATTTTGGTTTATGCATCAACTAATTTTCCGTTGCAACTAATAAAACGATGTACTCCATTCGTTTCAGGAAAAATGATACTTTCACTTTAGGCACAATTTTTGAAAATTAAATGCATAGACATTTTTCAAACCACCACAAACGATGCATAACACATTATGCTGCCATTATTTGTTTATGCGTCAACTAATTTTCCGTTTCAGAAAAAATGATACTTTCACTTTTTCAATTTGACCTTTTTGTGGGCATAAATGAAACTATGAGAGTATCTTTTCTTCTAATACGGAGGTAGTATATGCCCAACAATATCATTCCAATAAAAAAAAACGAAACACCGTTGATTGCAATAAATCGGAAAAAAAATAATATTTCACCCAAAAATACTACACCGCTAACGGTGTTTCGTTTTTCATCGGTTAGCCTCCCACCATGGCAGCGGTGTTCCAATTTTTTTTTTGTTCTTGGTCGGCTCATTTTGGGTGGAATGATCATTAACAAATCGATACGAGCAATGATAAAATCGAAAATCATTTAGACGGCCTTAATATGTAGGTTCATTTTACACTCTTTTTTTTTCTTTTTTTTTTTTTTGAAGCATGAATTTTATTAACGGAAAATTAGGTTACACTTTGAAATGGGTACGTGGTACCCATGGAATCATGGTAGACAATGTGATTAATAAAAACCGGGATTGCCTGATCCCAAATTTTGGTTGATAAGTTTCCTATTTGACTTCCATCTGCCGCATGGTTGGCCAGACCATTTTACAATCCGTGTAAATTCATAGAAATTATGGAAATTTCGTCTTGATATTATTGTTATTTTAAGCACTTGGCATAGTGATTTTGATTCAGATCATCGAATCAGGGCAGCACAACATTTTCGTCGAGACAAATTTGAGTTTGACAAGATTAAAATATTATTGTCACGGCCTGGTAAAATTTTGTTCGAAAGAAGAGAACCCTTCTGTCCATCCTTGATAATTTTGCCGCCAATTTGTAGGCTTTTTGTGGAATTATGGCGGGTGCATTGATTATTTTAAAACTTTGGGCCTTGGAGTTGGACCGACTAATATGGCCTTGTGATTTTCCCATAGTACTCTAACCAGTAACCAGCACCGACCAATTTCAACCCAAGGTTAGAAATGGAGGCAAATTTCTCCCAAAAAAAAAAAAGTGGCCGCTCACAGCTCACTTGAGGCTCTCTAACAGGTGACCAAATCGCCTCAGCGACATATATCATGGGCTGGTGGATATGCCACCTCTTTTTGGTTTCAGCTTCTGTAATACTTAGTTTCTAGTTTTTGCCTTGTTTTTTTTAGAATGATTTTTTGGGCACTACTCAAAAATGGTGGGGACTACTGAGCGATAAAATATCTACCCTATTGTTTGTAAGGTAAAATTACTCCTATCCCAAACACAGAATTTTGTCTGATGATTTTGCTGATAATTGATTCTTGAACTGGATCTTCAATTGAATTAAGGAGAAGGGGGGGTACCTGCAAAAAACCCTCCGATGCTAAAGTCAGTAATGGATTTTTCACAGGAGATTTTGGTGTGGAAGATTGCTTACCTTTTTGGGTTTATCCACCCTTTATTTATATGAGCGAATTTCGAGTTTATTTTCTTTGATTTTATGGCGAGATATTGATTGCCATAATCGGCCCTCGCATGCCTCCCGGCAATAAGCGGGCATTGACTGGTCCCGCATGCCGCATGTGATAATCGCCGGCTTTGATAGCTTCATGGCTCTAGTGTAATCGACCCTTGCATGGTTCTTTGGAATGTTGTAGAAGCAAAGTTTACGGTGGGGCGCGGGGAATCCGTTAGGCAAAGCGAATGGGGCGGAATCATCCAGAGGGCTACGGAATTATCCGCAACGTGCTTCACCGAAACATAAAACAAAACATAAACGCCGATTTATTCTTGGAGTTAATCGCGACACCGCCCGTTGCGCTCATTTGTTGGAACGCCGGCGGATGTTGGTGACGTGGCACCGCCACGTCATCCGTCTCACGGCGTGGCAACTACCGCGCACCGTTTATGCTGACGTGGCATACAGTTGTAGACGTGGCATCTGCCACGTCATCCTGTCTAGTGATGTGGCGATTGCCACGTCATCATTTATGCTGACATGGCATCATGTGCTGACGTGGCACATTAAGGGACAAAGTGTTGTCGATGTGGCACTGCCACGTCATCGTCTGTCCGACGTGGGCACTTAGGTTTCCGACGTGGCACCTCGATGACGTGTTATTGGTGACGTGGAACACTTATATTGTGAAATTTTCTAGCCCATGGGCTTGTACATGGGGTGTTTGTTAGGCCTAGTTAGCCATTTTTGGGTAAACAAGGGAAGCACCTTAGGCCCAATGAACCCTCCTTAGCCACTAGCAGGAGTTTTGGAGGCCTAAGTTAACCCATTTATTTGTGTAGAATATTAGGGGTACAAACATCGCCCCCTCTTAATCCATAACTTGTTATGGGTTAAGAAGTTCGGAGTTCCCTCTAATTTTGTATTTTACGGAGTGTTACATAACTCGCCCCCGTGCGTGTTTGTTCGGAGTGTTACGCAACTCGTCCCCAAGGATGTGTTGATTATATTTGAGTGTTGCACATCTTGCCCCCAAATGGTTGAGGTTACATATAACTCGCCCCCAGTATGTTTTGTGTCATGCTGCTCAATGCTTGCGCAGGGGTGCACCTCCATACTGCATTTTTGCTCGCGCAAGGAGTGAAAAGTTGAGTTTTTCTGCTATCTTGAATTCGCGCAGGGGGCCAATCCTGCTATTCAAGATGCGCGCGAGAGTTTGGGATGTGTACATTTTCACGTGCAGACGAGATGAAAATGTTTGCCACATTTGTTGCTGCCCCATATGATGGGGATAAATTGAGATAGTGGTAGAAATGCTCGAACTGTGCACTCACCTATCCACGAGGTGTCGAGACGTTCTTTGTGATAGACTTGGATTGTACTTGTTTTTGTCATTTAGGGTCGACCGTGGATTCGATCATCCGCAGCGGCTTATAATTAACACGAACAATATTGATAAAGTCCGGAATACCAAAATAATGTTGAACAAAAATATACGAATTGAAATAACAAGATAAATACCCTCTGTTTTGACCACAATTTGCCCTCGTTAAAACCTTTGAGTGGAAAACCCAATGGGACAAAACCATCAAAAGGAAAAAGAGTGCGGCACGAGCGAGGATTTGAATCTACTTCTAATGATAAAACTTTTTCAAGTGGAACGAATTACCGGCTTCCATGGCTTCGAATCCTCAGTTCCGTCGAGATTCTTTAAGTAGTAAGATCCACGAGATGCTGGCCTATCCACTATATATGGGCCTTCCCAGTTCGCTCCGAGCTTTCCACAGTTCGGTTCCATTGTGGCTGCTCGGGTTTTCTTCAAGACATATTCCCTGGTTTGAACGACCGTTCTCCGACCTTGCGATCATATCCCAGCTTGATTGCCCACGGTATCGGACCAAGCTCGTAAGGTTGTTTCTCTTTGTTCTTCCAAAGAACTCTTTATCCAAAGCCGATATCTTGTCGTTTTCCATTTGACAACACGAGTTTTGGTAGTCTTGAGTTGTACCTCGGTGGGTATGATCGCCTCGTCCCATATGCCAATGTGAACGGAGGAAATCCGGTGGATCTTTTGGGGGTTGTTCGATAGGACCATAAGACTTTGAATTCTTGATCCATTTCCTTTCGCCTTCTCCAGTAGTTTCTTGAGGTTGTCCATAATAACTCGGTTGGTTGCTTCTGCCCTGCCCGTTGCTTTGAGCATAGTAAGGAGACGAGAAATTGTGGCGGATATTCGGGCCCTTGCAAAGTCTTTGATTACTCCTGAATCGAACCGCTTCACATTGTACGATATTATCGCGTCTTGGATTCCGAACTCCTGCAGACGATATTCTCCCATATGAACCTTTTCACATCATGTCCGGTGACGTGCACCAAAGTGCCACCGCTTCGACCCACTTGGTGAAATAATCGGTAGCGGCTAGTCGAATCGACGCCTCCGGGAGCTTTGGGGAGCGGCCCGACGATGTCCAATCCCCACATGTAGAGAACGGCCGGGGGACTAAAAACTGGATGTAATTCCTTGGAGGGCCTTTTCGGAATTGGGAGCGTGTTCTTGGCATGGCACACATTTACTGCGCATATTCTTTAGCGTCTTTACGCATGTACGGCCGTAAATACCCCGGGTAAGTATCCGTGTGCGAGACCGCGCCCTCGAGAATGGCTGCCACAAATCCCCTCATGGGCCTCTTTAGTATTATTTGTCCTTCCTCGGCCGTGATACGCATCGCAAAAATGGCTCCAAAGCAACGGAGGTTTGCGGTATAATGACCCTTCGATCATTGAGTATCTCCATGAATTCTTTCTCACCTTTAACGGCCCGTTTCTCATCTTGGGGAGTTCGCCGGTTGTGTCAGTCTTGGATGTATGGTTGGCCTTGATCTGTAATGTTTTCAACATGATTGCTGAATTATCATCCTTTGGACTGTCAACATCCATATTCTTCCGATGTTCTCGGTATCCCCATGTGCTGATGTAGATGCCCTCTCGCCCCCACTAGCGTGTTCGAGAGCCAGAACAAATTGGCTGTCGGAGATGCTAGGTAACTCTTGGAAATCTACTACAACTAAACGGGTGGAATCAGTTTCGACTGCGGAAGAAAGATATGCCAAAGCATCTGCATGGCTATTTTCCAACCGCGGTCTTTGCCCAATGGAGAATTGGTCGAACTCATTTGCCAGCTCTCTCATATGATCCAAATACAGGACCATTCTCTCCTCTTTGGCTCTGTAAGTCCCTTTTAAACTTGGTTGACCACTAGCATGGAATCGGTGACCGACTTTACGTTCTTCGCATCTAACTGTTTCCACAGCTTTTAAACCGATTATTGCGGCTTCATATTCAGACTTCATTGTTAGATGCTTGGAAACCTAGCTTTGGTTGCTTTCTCGATCCTCGAACCTTCGGGAGTAAGGATGACGCATCCAACTCCCGGCACCACCAACATTTGATGACCCATCAGTAAAAACAATCCATAATGGTTCAGGAGTATCAATCTCCATTGCGGACTCGCCCCCAGTATGATCAGTGACTGGCTCTATGGGTTTTAACAACTCCTTTTCTTCGTCAGCAACGATTTCTATATCGTCCACAGGAAAATCTGCTAGCAGTGCGCCGGGCGTGCCCTTTCTCTGCAGTTCTGGTTTGTACTTGATCTCATACGCCCTGAGAAAATTTGACCATATGGCTAGTCGTTTGGAATCATCGGCAACGACGCTCCGGGATTCTCTTCAGCGGGTATTCCGAGTATACTACGATCTGCCTTCCTTGGAAATAAGGCTTGAGGCGACGAGATGCATGGAACAGTGCAAGTGCTATCTTCTCAATTTTCTTGTACCGTGTTTCCGCTCCCGTCAAGGATTTACTGACAAAGTAAACGGGTTTCTCATGTGGATCCGTAACAAACAGCACTGCACTCACAGCGTTCTCAGGTTGCGGCGGATATACTCCAGACGGGTTGTCCAGTTTTTGGACTCACCAAAACTGGGGAGTTGATAAATACTGCTTGATCTCATCAAAAGCCTTTTCACACTCATCCGTCCAACCAAAATTCACTGCTTTTTTCAAAACATCAAAAAATAGCTTGAATCGATCCGACGATCGTGAAATGAAACGGTTTAAAGATGCTAATCGCCCCGCTAGTTTCTGGACCTCCTTCTTCGTTCTCGGGGATGGCATTTCTTTGATGGCTCTGATTTGCTCCGGATTCGCCTCAATTCCTCTGTGCGTCATCAAGTATCCAAGGAACTTTCCGATGACGGCCCGAATGAATATTTTGCCGGATTGAGCTTCATACGATATTGCCTTAAGATATCAAACGTTTTTGCGGATCAAGAAAATGCGATTCCTTTTGCTCGGATTTCACTACCATATCATCGATATATACTTCCATCGACTTCCCAATTAGATCCTTGAACATATGGTTCACCAAGTCTTTGGTAGGTTGCCCCTGCGTTCTTTAGCCCGAACGGCATTCTGATAACTTGGTGAGACTCCTCACAGTCGATTGATTAACGCGGTATGCTCTTGATCGTCCTCGAACAAAGGTATTTGGTTATAGCGAGAAAACCCGTCCATGAATGACAGTCTCCCATATCTGCGGTTGCATCCACCAAATCTCTTATCCGTGGCGTGGTACGGATCACTCGGACATGCTTTATTCAAATCGGTAAAATCGATCTGAGACGAATTTTACCATTCTTCTTCGAACAGTCGACATTTGACACCCGGCTTGGATATTGTATTGGTCGAATAAATCTGCTTCCAACGACTTTTCAACCTCTTCGGTAACTCCATCTTTTTTGCTGCGCCATATTTACGATTTTAAGCGAACAGGATGGAAATTCTCATCGATATTTAGCCTGTGGCAGGCTACATTCAGATCTATCCCTGGCATCTCAGCAAAACTCCATGCGAAAACGTCGGCGTTTGCCCTCAGCAATGTAATCAAACCATCACGTTCATGTTCAGGCAGATCTGCCCCTATGAACGTTGTTTTGTGCTCCTCATCTCCAACGGACCTCGATCGTTTCTCAATTGTTGGGGGTTCCAGTGCGTCCTCTCCCTATATGATTCGGAGGGAGAGGATTACATGAATGGCTATTTCGCTCGACTCACATGATCGATTGCCCTTTGACTTCGACTTCTTGTACTCATCCATTGCACTCTCATGACACTTATGGGCGGCCATCCGGTCGCCTCTAACTTTCACAACTCCTTCGGGGTAATAAACTTCAGGCATTGATGATTAGATGATGTGACTGCACCGATCTCATGCAGCCAATCTCGTCCTACGATCGCATTGTAGGGTACTCGGCAATCCAGCAACAAGAAAGTGCCCAAGACGGACTTGTCAGCCACTGTTATCGTATCTTCACTTTTCCAATCGCCTTTGTAACTTCGCCGTGAAAACCGATGGTGGATTTTCATCCTCCTCGATCAAGTCGTGTGGGAGATTCGCAGAGGTAATCTCACGAAATGACACGCTCATTGAGCTTCTGTATCAACTAGAATCCGGTGTACACAGAAACATGCCAATCCAAGCGGTTATAACGATAGCATCATTGTGGGGGAGCATATACACCTATCATGTCGCATCAGAGAACTCGATCTTTGTGCATCCAAGTTCCAGAGTTTGCTCCATTACCTGACAAAATCGATGTGATTTGTCAAGTACCATTCTTTCAACCGCCGAGCTTCCTCTGGTTTCGTCTTCGATGCCCGCCTGGTCATTGAATGGATCCTGGCGTGGCTGACGTTAATCACATGTGCGTTAATCACGTTGGTCGTGTCAAACTGTTCGGGACCTTTTCCAAAGACCTTTTCCACGTACTGTTGCAGCTTCCCAGCGTCGATCATTCGCTGAATCTCGATCTGTAAAGAGCGGCAGTTCTCAGTTTGGTGACCATGGTCTTTATGGAACTTGCGGATTTTGCTCCTATCACGTTTATCTCGTGTTTTACTGCTGAAAAGGACGTGGGGGCTCAAATTTTTGTGTATTTTTTCAAATAACTGACTGTGATACTTATGCTCGGCGGGGTCGACTTCATATCGTGAAATTTCGATACCCAGTTTCCATGCGTTCACCTTGATTTTTCTCGTCCAACATCCCCGCGATCATTATCTTTGTCCGTTCGAACGGTTCTTGGATTTTCTCTCTTATCATCGTTTGGATGATTAGATGATTTGTGAACTTCTTCTCGAGCTTTAGAATCGTCCTCCACTCGGGCGTACTATTCTACTCGATCATATAGTTCTTCCAAAGTTTTTGGTGGTCTCTTGACCAAAGAACCGTACACACCTCTCTGATCATGTTGGTAAGCTCGTTTGTATGCCGCAATGACAACTTGGTCGTTGGCTCCATCCACGTCCGCTAACTCTTACTTGAAACGCCTAGTGAATCACGATGCTTTCCTCCTTCCGAATTCCTAAAAGGCGGTGAATGGCATCCTTTCCGGTCACGTTTGTTGTACTTATAGTTACTGAGCAAAAATCATCGATCAGCTTATGGTAAGTCCCGACCGACTGTGCTGGAAGCTGATTGAACCACGTTATAGCTCCTCCGTCAGGGATTGCGGAAACATTTTACACATCAACTCGTCGATGTGCCACAAGGACATGGCGGTCTCATAGTGTAAAACGTCTTGATCCGGATCATCGATTTTCTCATCAATTAGGTAATGGAACTAAAAAATTCATTGGCGGCCTGAATTCTCTGATATTCTGCTTGAAAGGAGCTCTTGCTGCTCGATGCAGCCTTTCCATCTTTTCTTCTCAGGATTGTTTTTCATTATCATTTTCTCGATCATCTTGGCAAGACGAGCTTCTATTATCGCGTTTAGGTCGCCATCTGAGGAACTTCCTTCCTGCTCATAATCCAGGTCCTCTGGAATATAATTATTCGATCTCATTTTTTTTTTCTTCGGTGCACAGTAGTCTCTCTGCCATCCCTGCCTTGCTCCGAACGAGCATATTAATCGTGCGAAAATTCACTTTCGTCGTGTTGGTCTCGAGTTTCATTCGTCATTCCTGAGGCGTTTTGAATGAGATGTAGTTCTGGCTGCGCTCAGTTGAGTTGCAGATATCCGATCCCCTGCTCGCCTGGGTCGTTTCGGTAATTTTCCAGTGACCAATAGATTCCTGTTAAGTCGATCAAGATTGATCACATCTCTTTAGAATGCGACTTGTGGTTCAATCCGATTTCCAGGCGTTGCCATACAGATCGGACCCTACGATTATTCAAAACACCGGACCTAGGCGAGGTTGTTTTCCGCGTTCTAATCTCGTAGAGCATTCTCCTTCTCTAGCTCGTCCAGCCCCGATTCGATAGTTGCTCTTCCTCTGTCTTTGGGAGTCGCGGTGCGCTGGCCATCACGTTGCATCTGCCGTCGATTGCGATTCCTCCTAGATGGGCTGCGAACGCATACCCTTTGTTTCCACGAACATACGGGTTTTCCTCATCAACTTCAATAACTTCGTTATCGATCTCCGTTGTTTTTCCTTTCTCAGGTCGGATCCGGAGCTCGTCACGAAACGATCTCGATCTTGTCCACGATCCGGTGATCTCACATACGAGTATGATCTTGACCCTGTCTGTTTCCAGTGGGTATAGCAGGTGCAGATTGAACTTCAATTTCGTTTCTCTCAATTTCGCGTCTCATGCGCGGTTGGGAATTGCTGTTAGATTCAGACCTTCGTGCAGTCTGTCTAACTATTGCCATAACTCGATTTGGTAACACACGATAATCTTTTCTCGAAAACCTTAGTCGGCGCCACTGTTTGTAAGGTAAAATTACTCCTACCACAAACACAGAATTTTGTCTGATGATTTTGCTGATAATTGATTCTTGAACTGGATCTTCAATTGAATTAAGGAGAAGGGGGGGTACCTGCAAAAAACCCTCCGATGCTAAAGTCAGTAATGGATTTTTCACAGGAGATTTTGGTGTGGAAGATTGCTTACCTTTTTGGGTTTATCCACCCTTTATTTATATGAGCGAATTTCGGTTTATTTTCTTTGATTTTTGGCGGATATTAATTGCCATAATCCCCTCACATGCCTCCCAAAGAATAATCGGCATTGGATCGGTCTCGCATGCCGCATGTGATAATCGCCGCTTTGATGGCTTCATGGCTCTAGTGTAACCGACCCTTGCATGGTTCCGGAATGTTGTAGAAGCAAAGTTTCTGTGGGCGCGAGGAATCCGTTAGGCAAGCAGAATGGGGCGGAATCATCCGAGGCTACGGAATTATGCTGCAACGTGCTTCACTGAAACATAAAACAAAACATAACTGCCGATTTATTGCCGATTAATCGCCGATTTCCGCTCGCTGTTGGGCCGCCGACGGATGTTGGTGACGTGGCACACAGTGCTGACGTGGTACCTACCACGTCACCTCGCCTGCTTACGTGGCACCCGCCACGCCATCCCGTCCGCTGACGTGGCAACTACCGCGCACCGTTCATGCTGACGTGGCGTACAGTTGCTGACGTGGCAGATGCCACGTCATCCTGTCTGCTGATGTGGCGACTGCCACGTCATCATTTATGCTGACGTGGCATCATGTGCTGACGTGGCACATTAAGGGACAGCGTTGTGCTGATGTGGCACCTGCCACGTCATCGTCTGTGCTGACGTGGCACTGATTTTGCTGACGTGCCACGTTGGTGCTGTGGCACCTCTGATGACGTGTCGCTGGTGACGTGGAACACTTATATTGTGAAATTTTCTAGCTCATGGGCTTGTACATGGGGTGTTTGTTAGGCCTAGTTAGCCATTTTTTTGGGTAAACAAGGGAAGCACCTTAGGCCCAATGAACCCTCCTTAGCCACTAGCAGGAGTTTTGGAGGCGTAAGTTAGCCCATTTATTTGTGTAGAATATTAGGGGTACAAACACCTATAATTATAAAGGGTGTCCTAAAGTGTGGAAATGACTAACCTATCCTTAACCTATATATATTTAACCACCTCCTCCCATCACCACCACTTATATATATAACCACCTCCTCTCATCACCACCACCGACCACCTCGAACCACCACCACAGTCACCTCTATATATAACTTAATTTAAATCATTAACAAAACAAAATCAAAATCAAAATTATAACAAACCCATTAATTGTCATTTGTTTTCGGTTGAAAAAATGAGAAGTAATCATCAAAATGAGTTGAAAATGGAAGTTGCAGATAGAAGTTCGGCTAGGAATTATCTGAAAAACTTTGTCGAACTAGCCGAACTCAACTTTAATGGAGGTTTTTCTTTCAGAGAAAAATTCGGTTACGTCACAATTTTTTTCTCTTAACCGAACTTTTCTCTGAAAACCTATATATTGAGTTCGGTTACGTCGCAAATTTTTTTCATTTTATTTTCCCAACCGAACTTTTAGTTCGGTTACGTCGCAATTTTTTTTCTCCTAACCGAACTTTTCTCTGAAAGAAAAAACTCCACTAAAACTGAGTTCGGCTACCTGTTCTTCAAATGTCGTAGCCGAACTTTGTTAACCAAACCGAAATCAATTTGTAAATTGTTCATTTTTAGGAATGTTTTGGAATTCAAGCACCATTAACTGAATTTGAAGTATCCGTGAGTACCCAAAACATCATACTCTTGTTGTGGCTCTTAAAGAAAAAGATATAACTTTTTTTCTTCCAAAATCCTCATCTTCATTATCATCATCATCTTCTTCTTCTCCCTCTCAATAATTCTTCTTTTGAAAAAAATCAAATTATTAATTTAATCTCACTAATCATTAATTAACTCACTAATCAATACACTAACTAATTTTATTACCAAGGGCAAGGTTGGTATTAAAAAAGAATTATATAAGGGGTGACTCAAATTACTTCAAATATCCACCCAAAAAAATGAAGAGTAGCCCCCATTTTTGAGTATTACCCAAAAAAATTCGTTTTTTTTAGTCTGCATTAACATGTTATATCTACTAGTGACTAGTGTTTGAGCTGGTGGGCTTACCACGTTTTTTTTATTTCAGCCATATATACTAAGTGGTATCTATTCTGTATCTTTTGTTATACGCTGCATAAGCACATCATAGCTATAAGTTAAATAATAATGTTAAAATTTTATAATTAGTAAGTCACTAAGTCCCTCTACTTAGATATCTTAAAATTCTAGTAAGTTTATTAGGCTATAATTAAGTTTCTTGTATTCAACAAGGATTAATTGGGGCCCTAAAAAATAATTGGGGGCCTCACCAAATTTATGCTCACACCAAAAATTATAGGGGCTTCCACAATGAGGGTGAAAATGCGATTTTACCTTTCCCTTCAAATTAATAGGGTCGTTTGTTTATTAATAGGGTCGTTAACGACTCTACACATTTGTACTAACGACTCTACACTCTACACATTTTTTTAATAGGGTCGTTAACTAATTTTCTTCATGGTAATTTTAATAGGGTCGTTAACTAATTTTTTGTACTAAGGTAAGAGTCGTTAGTATAAATAGCTAAAATGTAACCGACCCTAATTCGAAAAAAATAATTATAACGACTCTAGATGACCTACAAAAGGGAGTCGTCAATATTTTCAAAATTGATTGACGATTTTTCATAACTGCACATTAGAGTCGTCAATTTTTTCAAACCTGAATGACTATTTTTCATACTGCAGATTGGAGTCGTTTATTTTTGTGACAAATAACTAACGACTCTTAAGGGTCGTCAGTTTAATAAACTCCCGACCTAACGATTCTAACACTGAGCTGCTGCATAGTGACCATGAATCGACAACTTGGAGCATCATTCATGCGATTTGAAGAGTATAGGAAGTTTACCTGATTGTTTAGAGCTTTGGGTTCTTCATTTTGAGTATTGGTTCCATTATTTTGAGCAAAAGGATCTTCATTTGCAACCATTTTAACCTAAATTTTCCCCCAAAACTCACTTTCTTCCTCTCTATCCAACACAAAAACACAAATTTTCTATTATCTAAACTAATTAACAACCAATCTAACTTAACTAATCAACACTAATGGTTTGGGGGTAGTTTAGACATTTCGTAAAATTCGGATAAGGGGTAGCCCCAAAATGCTATTGGGAGACCAACTGGTGAGGCCCCCAATTATTTTTTGTGGCCCCCAATTTTTTTTCGGTATCCAACTGTATCTGCATTTTATGAGTTCTGCTCC
>JAJJWW010004544.1:0-142864 GCA_023531295.1 Papaver armeniacum
GAGTTTATGCATGCTAGTGTGAAGTTAGAACTACCAAAGAACGCATTCTCATCCTTAAGTTTGAGCGAGAAGTAACCATACCATATGAAAGAATTCGGATTCGATTGTGATCATAAGCCTCGACTTCGCCTCACTATTAGGGTTTTATGATAATTGCACTCAAAAAGATCGCTTTTTTAGTCTCTCATGTGTGCATGCAGGAATAAAGAGAGAAATCCTGCACACGTTGTAGGTAAGAAGGCTAACCTTCCGAAATAAATTCTGGAGATTCCACAAAAGTGTGGACAAAAAGAATCTTTTTCTGATGATCTCTAAGGAAGGAAATCAACCATTAGCAAGGGTGGGAGTACTCACTTACCTTCTCACCCGATCGGCAATTAATATCACTCTCTCAGCATTCATAGAAACGTCTTCAATCTTCGGTCTTCGGTCTTCAAATGTTGATGACGAACTTCTGAACTTTACAAAAACTTGACAAACACATGAAATGAAAATAATACAACTCAATTTTTATTTTTTTTTTTTTTTTTTTTTTTTTTTACACTTGTCTTGATTTCACAAACTTCATTAATTCTCATCCTATTTTCTTTTGTTGTATGTAACCTTGGACTATATCAACTTTTCTTCAAATATTCTCGATGTTGCTCCGCTTGCCGACGATGATGTGTTTCTATGAATCGTTGATTGAGAGGAGAGAGTGATGCTAACTAGCAAATCGGTATTTAGAAGAAGTTTTCATCTTTAAACGTCACCCTCATGATTGACAAAAATAGCACTCAAGAGATCAAAAGTAGTGCTGAAAATGGTGCGAAGTTGGGTAGCTCACCATTCCTACCCGGAATTGACGTACGATGACACACACTCTAACAGCTTTTCTATAAAGTTGCAAAAAATGAAGGTTGGTGCCTCACTTGATGTAAAATGGGTAGTCTCCACTATGGGTGATCACAATTCTACTACCGAATATCTAAACAAAGACCTAATTCGCTCTCCAAAGTATGGTTAAATCCAACTTTAACGCTCTAATCAACTAAGAAACCCGATTGTGTTCTCCAAGATTTCCAAGTTTTGTTATTTCGGTCAGACTCTCTATGTAAACATAGCTAGAAGCATGCTAGTGACTCTAAAATCTCTAAAAGTTGGAGGTTTTTACAAAAAGAGTTTTTTTTTTTTTTTTTTTTTTGAAAGAATTAGAACAAAAAGACTAAAAACTCTATATGCAAATGCACCCCCAAACCTAAATCAAACATTGTCCTCAATGTGTCGACAGATAGAAAAAATTTAAACAGTCACATACCACGAGAACTATGTTGAGTAGAGAAAAGGGAAGAGATTACCGGATGTCGGCGGGAGCACGGTTAGAGCTTCATTTGTCAAGGCTAGAATCCAACATTCTCAGCGGAGATCATATCGGATTAGCACAATATATGCACAAGAAGACTCAACCGATTCAAGAAAAGAAAAAATTTTAACAAGTCCTACTGGATTATATACAATGAAAAGTCACCATATACCAACAGTCTAAAGAGTTGAGGATCAACCCAAAAGACGAAATGTACAAACATCAACAAACTTTACACGAGATATAACATGAGAGTGAAAGAAAAGATTGCATACGTGAACAAGTTACCCACAAACCTAAACTTGTCAACAGATGTGTTTTTGAGCACAAAATCTTGCAATTTTAAAGGTACATCATGCAAAAGGTCTAACTCAAAATGAGTTTTGCTAAAAACAATGGAGACATACACATTCCAACCGTGGCTCCTTAAAAGTGTTATACTTTGATGCAAAATAGTCCAAGAGGACTTGGGAAGCACAAAGCTCTAGGCCTAAATTAGGAACTCTCGAAATGTTGGTTTTGCAATTTTTTACAAACTACACCTAGGTTTGGTGGAGGAGTTTCAATCTGTGCCTTAGGAGAGAGATTAGGTACATCTAAGTGGTTTTCATGTATAAGATCATTTGCACCATCACATACTTTCCTAAGGTCAGAAGAAGGTAAATCATGCTCACTTGCATAGAACAATTCATCAATCTCCATGTCATAATCATCAGAGGAGGCAACATGTTGTGACATGGGCAGGGAATCAGACACAAAAATAATATCATGATCCAAAAGAACATTAGTATCAACAGAAGATTCATCCTTTCTTAAGTCACAAGCAAGTTGTGTAGCATGCTCACATTCACTAAAGAATTTCACAAATCCAAGCTCAGAGTTAATATCACATGTATGAATGTTAGAAGAAGTATCATTCATAGGGTTCACAGAAGAGACGCCTAACGTCTCTGAACCCAAAAATTCCATCATATTTTCAGTTTGCACATGCTCTTCTAACATATCATATTCATCATCATCATCCTCCTCATAACAAAAGTGCGTTTCCCTATTCAAAATTGTAGCATTTCCAGTGTACTCATTTACCTCTAGATTAGGTTCATATTCTGTATTAATTGCATGGGTAGGAATAGAAACACTATTTTCAAAATTTTCTTCATTAGGGACAACAATCATCCTATCATGAACTTCCCTCCATTCTTCTTTTTCTAAATGAATCAGGTTCATCTTTAAGAACGAGTAACACTTTTCAATGGAAGGAGAGTCTTCAATAGTGGGTATGCATGTTTCATATGAATGATCATTATATGGTTGTGCACATGGTTCACTACACAAGGGAAACTCAGACATGTTGCTATATGGATGGTCATGTATTGCATTCAGTTCAAGCCTAGCATTTTGCTCCATGAGCGTTTCCATTAGTGATTGTAAACAAGGAGTCGGGGGAGTATAAAATTGTTCAACTCCCCACTGTGGTGACTGATACATGTGCTCATGATGGTTAGGGTATGAGTATTCAAGGTCAGGGCCCGAGAAGGCTCATAATACTCCCTAAAATCATTATGGTTTGTGGGGGTTTCATATGGTGAAGCATGCCCGTAAGCAAGCTCTCTAATGGATTTGTTTGTATCCCCAGTCGCAGACCAAAATCCTGACATGATTTAGCAACTCAGAGTGGACTCAGAAAGAAACACTATAGCTTAGCACACATAAAGTATGCTAAGTCCAGATGCAAGCCCAAGTTATGCAAAAATGCACAGCCCAGTGGCTATGCAAAGCCCAGCTGTTATGGGCTCAGTTTTGGTTTCAATGGGTTTTGGTTTATTTGGGATTGTTTGGTTTTGTGGGATGAGTAGTTGTGCAAAGACCAGGTCGTTCATATGCACAGCCCAGCTGATTATGGAAAGCCTAGTAGTTGTGGGCTTCAGTGTATGCGCATAGCCTAGGTGTGTTGGTAGCTGTGAGGAAATTATCTCAAATCAGGTTCTTGCCCTTTAGGGAGGTGAATTTTTGTTGGATGGAAGCCTAAAACAGGTTAGCCCAGGGAGAAAGGCAAATTTGTTTAGACCTTCCTCCTCGGTTAGAGTGGAAATGCCTAAGGCTTTAGTTTTGTTGAATTAGGGGTGCGTTATTGGGCTTTGAGTGTTTTTTAGAAGTTTGGTTTATTTAGCTGAGATGGGGCAAGGTTTTTTTTTTTCATGCGTTTTCTTTTTGTGTTTCTTTTGATATTTTTTCTTGATGTAAATTTTCTTTTTATCAATAATAATTCATGTGGAAAACAAAGGTGTGAATTGGGTTTAAGAAGCACATTGTTTAGGTGCGTTTATTTTTGCTACAGCTTGGCAAGCTCAATGAATGCACTGATTGAAATGCAGGGGAAAACAAAATGCAACACACTTTTTCGATGCCACAAATGCAACACACTTTTTCAGATGACTGTGCTCCAATGAAATTTCACAGATGCACAGATGAAATGCAGATGAGCAATGCTTAGGATGGGTCTCAAGTGCCTAAACCTTCATTCAAATGCCACAAAATCACACACACAATAGTGATGCCGAGATCGAGATGCAACGAAAAACAAACTCTCAACACATAAACAATACCAACAGTTTCAACATGCTCAGGGTGTGTCAACTGGCTTGGTTGATATCAGATTTCAGAGATCAAACTCACAAGGATGCATATCTTGGTAGGGAAGATGGCCTAGCAAGTGACAAGTTAGCAAATGCACAGATTAGCAAATGCACAAGATGTCAACATGTTTAATTGATCTCAATTTTTACAGAGTTATGCACCAAAAGCTTCAGGGCAGATGACAGCTCAAATCTCAATCTTTATAGGCTATGATTCACAACTCAACAAGGTTACAGGGATATGCACAGGCTATGCTCAAGGTTGACAGAGTCAACTGGATTAGTTGATATCAACTATCACAGTTGACTTCACTTGGGTTTTCAAGGAGCTTGGCTATCCAAGTTACAACACAAGCTCAACAGCTTCAGGGGCTGGAGCTTGGCTTAGGGCAGATGAGTTATGCTCAGGCAATACAATTCTTCACAGATGTTGTTACACAGATGCCCAGATTAGCAATCACACAAGGCTGTCAACAGCTTGAGTTGATGTCAACTATCTCAGTTGACTTCAACTTGGCTTGCAGCTATTCTAGCTATCCAAATTCAACCTCACAGCTACAGGGGCTGGAGGTCAATATTTCACGGATTATGTATAGAGAGTACAGGGTGCAGAGCCAATGCTACAAATGATCAAATGGACAATTTAAACACTCTACAACATGCCACAGAATGCTAACAGACTCAGTTGACTTTACTTTGCACAGGTTATACTCAGGTTATACAAGGTTCATTCACAACTTAAGCTCAAACTTGCAGCTTCAGGGGGCTAGCAAGTTAGCATGTGGCTCACAAGGTCTGTGAAGTCAAGTCACTCAGCTAACTTCACTTGGTCTTCACAGGCTAGGCTCAAATTCACATGTGACAGGGCAATACACTATGCTTGTTATGGCTCATAGGTGCACGAGCAAAGATGCTCAAAGAGAATAACTAGCTTATCGGGTAAACCAGGCTACAGATTGTCACAGGATTGGCTAGCCTTAGGGTTCAGAGCATGCATAGAGGTGCAGGGTTGACAGATTAATGCTCAGGGTATGTAGTTCAAATGGTTATACAAGCATAGCATCAGATTTTAACAGGTTCATGCACATACCCACACATTTCAGCACAGAGTCATGGCATACACAGCTAACAGGTGTATAATTCACATATCACTGAGTCACTCACCTGATTTGCAGGGGTTGATCAAGGTGTTGTAAAGCTTCAGGTTTTGCGCCTTTTTCTCCCATTCCTTGGGCTTGCTCAGTAGCACAGCAAGTACCTGCTAGCTTAACAAAGAGATTTAGTTCTCTAAATTGCACAGCTCAAGACACAAAAAGGTGCACAGATGCACAATTACACTGTCAGAACCACTACACAGATGCAACTAGCCTAAATGAGGGTTTAACAATGAGAGATTGGAGGTCACAAAGTAGCTGGGTGGTGACAGCTCAAGCTAGGCAGACTTGAGCTCAGCTGAAGTGAGATGGTAAGTGCGACAGAATGTAATGGAAGATGCAGAAATAGAAAAAAAATGATGTAACTAAGTTATACTAATACAGGACTAAAAATAACAATGCGAGGAAGATATAAACAGGGTCTAAGCTAATATGTACAATGGTGGGATGAAAATCAGTAAAGCAAGCAAGCAAGAGTCGATACAGCACACGCCAAGTCCCCGGCAACGGCGCCAAAAACTTGGTAGGCCTGGAAAGGAGTTTATATTTATGCCTACTTGTAATAACCGCAAGTGCACGGTGTCTAGTGTAAGACAGGGAAAATACGGGTCGAACTACAGAGACTTGTGGTGCTGATGTAGATCTATGGCTTACTTAACTGATTTCTAGGATTGACAGAACTATTATTTGGTGTCGTAGATACGACTGAGCTGTTTTGTGCCTCTAAACTAAGGCAAGGAAATAAGTTGTAACAAATTGGAAAACATCAGGGTGGTGAATCCACCTCTAATCTCATGTCAGGCAATCTAACTTAAACTATGTTCTTGAGCTTTCCCATGAAAGTCTAACATGGATGTTTGTTAATTGATTTTTCTAATCAACCCCTAGTATGAGCTGTCTTCTTACAGTACAGCTCATCACAGGCTTCTTAGCTTCCTCAATTACTTACTAATCCTACATAATATAACACAACAAGAATACATCATAAATTAGATATGCTTAGCCATGGAAATCAGGGGTTTCATCAAACACCCTGGAAAATTACTTAGAACATAACAAGATACATATAAAGCTAAAGTGGTGCTCTGGCTAGCCCAGGCATAAACCCTAACACATACAGACTCAGTTCTATTTATACAAGCGAAATTCCCAAAACCCTACATTTCTTCAAAACAGAAAATAAATGCAAACCTAATCGCCCATACTTCTCTGAATCATGCACTCATCTGTCAATTCGTCTCAGAGCTCCATGCGTGGTTGTTGTGGAAACCCTAGCTCTAGTTATCTCTGATTTAGCTTCTAGGGTTAAGTAGAAGCTAAGAAAGAGATATCTAGTTCTAGAGAGGTGGAGAGGGTGATTGCAGGCGTGGTTGTTGTGGGTGGTGTCAGGGTAAGGCGATGGTGGAGGTGGTGACGGCTCTGCAACAGGTATGGTCGGAGAAGAGAGGGAGAAGAGGCTCTGCAAGTTGTCGGAGAAGAAAGAGAGAAGAAATGGGGAAATGGGTGTTTGGTCGAGGGGATAAGGGTATGGGTTGATTCGGTGTGGAGCAGGAGTGGCGAGAGATGATGCGCCAGCTGTAGCGACCGTCGGATGAGGAGTAGATGATCTGAACGGCTGAGGGAGAATCGGGGTGATTTGGTGTTGAGCGGGAGCAGCAATCTTCGATGCGCGTGGAAGCAGCGACCATTGGATGTGGGAGATAGAAATCTCAACGACTCAGGGTGAACGGGCTCGGATCCGGGCCATGGGCCGGGTCTTGGATAGCTTGGGCCCATGTCTTGTAGATGGGTTGCTCCTTGTTGGGTTGCAACTGTTGCGCGCACGGGCTTTGGCTTTCTACTCCATAGACACATGACTCCAATTCTTCACTCTTTTGGCTCCTCAATTCCTCCGAACTTTATTCATTACCTAAAAACACAAAATTAATTAATACAAATATTTATTCTTGAAAACAAATAAAATACAGAATCTGGGATAATATCTGATTCTTGAGCACAAAAGATGAGTAAAATGCCAATAAATAGATGTATAAATATGCAATATTTGGCACTCATCAGTCACATTCTCAACATACTCCTCTTCATTAGACTCAAACCTTGTTGCAAGGAAGTTTTGTAACACACTAGTTTCATCATACTCATGTACCTTTTGAATAGGTGTTTGATCATTATAAAGATCAAGAGTTGAGTCAACTACACTAATGTCACCAAATATTTCCAAAGGGTGGTCCTTTTCAACACAATCAACTTTACCGCAAAAAGACTCCATTGTACACTCCTCGGGGTTGCCACCATAAATTGGTTCAAACGATGTATTTTCATAATAATCATCATCACTATCATAGTCATCATAAGATTGGCTACCACTTCCCAAAGTTTGGTCTTTCGTAGAATTTTGCATGTCCTCTTTGTATTCTTCAATGCCTTGTCTTAAAATGGAAACACCTTTTTGAAGCTCTTGGAGTGATCCATCCAAACTTTGAAAATAGTGTTCCATTTGTTGGTAAAACTCGTTCGACAAAGAAAAAGTAGAATTAGTTACTTCAGTATTGTTAGGCCAATTATATTCCCTTGGAATGGGTGGATGATCAAAACCACGATCAGAAATTGGGCCAAACATACTATGAGCACATTTGGTCGATGAAACTGGTTCCACGCTGGGTTGTCCACAAACTGACTCCATGCTGGCCATAAATTGTTGCATTTCATCTACCAAACTAGAGGAAAAATTAATAGGAGTACAACTAGTCTCCCCTCCTTGTAGTTGCTCACTTACATACCCACCGTAAGAAGGTTGAAATGTATGAGAACAACTAAAAGGGTACGTGGAATATTGACCATAACCAAAGGATTGGTTTTGATTGTATTCACCATAAGGGTGATAGTTTTCATGTTGTTGAGGTTGAAAGCCGTATTGATTGCTCCAATATGCTTTGTCCATAGAAATTGGTACCTGAAACGAGATTCTCAAAACTCGGTTAAGAACCAAAGAATAAGAAAAAGTAAAACAAACCTAAAAACAAAAATAAGAAACCAAAAACAATTAACAACCGCTGCCTCCCCGGCAACGGCGCCAAAATTTGATCGCTGTCGTAGGCGTCAAAAATAAATTACACTTTCTTACTACTCAAAATATATAATGAAGCAAGGGCAAGAAAGGATCGTTCCCACAGAGAGGTCTAGGTTGTCAATATGTTTCGGTATCTTATAAGTAACACGGAGGATTTTCTGATTTTTATAAGCGAAAATAAAATAAAAGCAAAACAATAAAAAGTAAACACGCAAATCAAGGATGTGAAAATATTGGATAAAGGTTTCATCTTCAATTGTAAACAAGTTTATGAATATATGAATATAATTCGTATTTAATCTCGCTATCATCAAAAGCCATAGAATATCTTATTGCAAGAATACTCCGTAAATTTCCTAAATCATCAACACACACATTAGAGCTGCGTATGTGAAATCTACCTAAAGAATAACCTAACGCCTTGCGCTAATCAAGTTCAATTCCTAGGAGCATTAAGTTTCAGAAATAGGCTAATCAATGCAATTGTAATACATTGCGCAAACAATTCGAACAAAGGTCAATTTCTACATATGACTACAAGGATGTATCACTACAACCTAGAATCATATCATGCTACTCGTATTCAAGGTTATCGCTTGATGAAAAACCCTAAAATAGCTATAGATATGGATGTGAGTTCAATCAATTCTAGACTTAACTAAACAAACATTCAATCATATTGCAATACATCAATCATGCAATTATTATAACCCGTAGAAAGTGAACAATGATTTTGAGAGAAAACTAATTCATAAAAATCATAACTTGGTTGCAAAATCCGACTACATCTTCAACCAATAATAAAAACTTAGTTACTCATGGCATAGGAGTTCATAACAAGAAGGAAGAGAAAACCTATCATGTTTCATAACCCTAGAACAAAAGTAGAGGCAAAAGAATAGATATATGATAAAAGATTTCTCTTTTTATATGTTTCTCTTCCCAAAGTAGGTCATAACCTCCCTGCCAATCTGTTGCCAAAACTACCAGGTCTGGTCGTGAAGTTGAGCCCAACAGCCGCATGTATGAAAGAACCCAAAAGAAGTCCAAATTCAGAGCCCAAGTCCAACAGATCAAGCTACTGGATCGGACCGGATCAGATGAGTAGGAACAGGAATCAATCGAGTCGACTCACTTTTGTGAAGAAAATCCAGCAGAGTCGCATCTATTTTCGGTCGTTCTCCCGCTAAATTGGCTATTCCTCGCACATTTAATCAAGCCATTTCAACAATTCCTAACATTCATCTATTCAAAGTCATTCATTCCGCATCACTGCCGCATACTCAAACCTTCCTATCCCTTCACTTACAGCTCACTGCACAACTCCATCTAAGCTGCAACAGACTCGTCTACCGCCATTCTCGCTCGCTTTTGCATTGCTAGCTGTTTAGTTCCCTGCAATGCCGTTTCACAACCATTCTTCGTCATTGCAGATTCATTCTCTCCCTGACTCACGTACTTGCTCCATTCTTAGCTTCTCCATTGCAGCCAACGACAACCGCTACACTTCTGCCTTCCTTCTCGGTAAAGCTTCTCACACGCTAAGCTCCAACTTCATACAAATCAGAATCGCAACACACTCTCAGTTCGAGCTGAGCTGCAACCCCCAGCTCCACTTGTAATCCTACAGATCCATTTGATCAATAACCAACACCATAACCATGTAGCGGCCACCAACAGCATGACAGCTTCAGCCGCATCCCCGCTTTGGCTTATAACACCTTCGTTTGTATAACTCTAACTTCATGCCAACACCATTGCCTTCCTGCCACTTACTTGTTCGCTACAATACCGCACCTAGTATACCTGCAACAACCACTTCTCACTACCTCAGGCCATACCTCTCTGCAATCAATGAGTGCACATCCAGAGTCATATCCTGCCATTATCACTGCTCATCTGCACCCACAACTTCAGGCCAAGTTCACAGCAGCCAACACAAAGCTGTACATTATTTTCCTGTAGCTCATTCACATTCCATACAACCCTTGCTCTATTCATCATTCGCAATGATTCCAGCTCCTTTTCGAAAGTCTCCATATCCATTATTCCAACACGAGCTTCGACAATGGCATCAACCAACAGCTCAGGCCATAACCTTGTCAATCTTGTTTCTCCATTTCAGTTGCAAGCAACATCACTTTCAATTCTATCATGTAGCTTCATAACCACCTAGTCCATCAGCATCAAGTTCATTCTCAGTTCCCAGCAGCAGCAACCACCACTAATCTTTCCTGTGACATTCATTTTACGGCAAACCCAATTCAACAGCATCATCTGAGCAACAGAATCCCCATCTCAATCTCAGAACTCAAATCACAGCTGAAATCCAAGATCAATTCATACAATCCACCAACCCTTCTCTCAAAATAGACCCATGATTACTCCGAACTCCTCATCATCATCATGATACCAACGAGTCCCAAATCTGCAGTTACAGAAATCCTAAATTCTTCTCAACAATTTCAATTCTTCAATTTCTTCCTCTTCATATAATTTCAGCTCCAATTTCCGCATCGACCTTTCTCATCTGTTTCTCAATCACAGCCATAGTAGAAACCCAAATTCCACCACTGCCTGGATCAAATTCACCATGTCTGCAACAGAATCCACCAAGTAACGGCAACAACTCCTTGTAAATCATCTTCTGAACCCATTTGATCACCACCAGAGCCCATAAATCATAGCCTCAACAACCCCTCTTCACCAGCACCATCAGGACAAAGAACGGAAGAAAATGAGAGGAAATGATTTCTCTCGACTAGATTTAGGGTTAAAACTATGGGACTGTTATTGACACCCCATGCGATAGGATAAGGGATAACCAGTGGATACCCTATAACAAGTGGCTACCCCTTAACATCAGTTGGTTGTTACTAATACTCCTTCTAGAGATTTTCCCCTTAACCTTGACTCGACTCTCAATAGTATTCGCCTGTGAAATGACCTTTTTGCCCTTTTTAACTCGATTTGGATAGTTTCTTCTTCTTTTCTTCCGCATGACTCCAAAGTACCTAATAACTCAAAAACACGCGTAAAGTACATAATTCACAAGAAAAATAGCAAAGAAAGCGTAACTACTAGATAGTAAATACGGTGTATTCTACACCTATCACATCCCACCGTATGCATGCCGGGCTGATCGGCCAAGACCGACCAAGCTTGGTCGTCTTGGAACGCACGCCCAAAATTGGCATGATGCGCGGCTTTTGGCACCAGATTTCTGTTGCAAATCGATCTCAATCGCTCTTCATTACCGGTAAACTTGAGTGTCCTAGATCGCACCTTCATAGGATAGTGAAGTATAGACATGGACACCAGCATGTCGTCTACACACATGCATGATCGGTCCTCTATAAAGCACTTCCCATGCTTGGATTCGACCAAGCTGAAAGAAGGAACTTGCGTACCTCTTAAACCCTAATCCGACGGTCGCAGATGAGGGTTGCAAGTTATCTCGTCCGTCCAACTTTGCCAGCTTGGACGGACAGCCTAAGACATGAGTTAGGCTATCAATGAGGCGTCACCACAATCACCGTCCACCACTCTTCCACATGGAGTGATCGGTCAAGTCAAGGCTTGCTTGTATAGCCTCCAAACGATCACTCGAAGATGGATGGACATGATGCTATTTTAAGACGCTTAAATTCGTGACTTACTCCGGTAAGCCTTAAAAAAAGCGATGCTTCATACATGCTGAATATACTCGATGCAGTACCTGCATAGAATACACACGATACTTCACAAATATTGACTTCCTAAATAACTTAGTTATTTAGTCTAGCATTACATGCTACTTTATGTGGGTCCCACGATCCACACACTCGAAACATCAATCATGTCACAAACTGGGGGATACATACTGGGGGATACATACTGGGGTATTGGTCTGGCGGTTTACAGCGTGCAGCGTGCAACACGCCATCACAATAACGTGTCGGGAAGTCATGGACGGTTAGAGATGACAAGAGAAGTGGGCAAGACTGGTCGTGTAACACCAACACACAACTCCACTAGTCCATCACTCCACTTCCTCCACTTCCTCCACTTCCTCCACTTCCCACGAGATACGTGAATAAGGCTCAAATGACTTTTATAAATAGGTTCTCCTCCCTATTTCCAAAAACAACAGAACAAGTCAAGACAACAGGGGCAAGTGTTGATACCATCGTATTCAAACACCGGAACTGATAGCTTACATCTTGTAAGCCAGTTCAGCTTTCTGATACAAGTCATACATAGCCAACACCTTCACAGTCTCAACACCTTCTTCGCTTCCCTCCCTAAGATCAACCCCATCTCCTTCACTTTGTGACCGAAACAAGTATGGAACGACCATTTCTTGGTTTAGGCCGGATTTGCACAGATTGATTTCTCGAATCTACAAGCACTCCCATGTAGTGCATTTGTTTAAGGTTTAGACTCATTTCTCATCCACACACCCCAAATTACCAAAACCGGCAGAAATAGTTTTCACCCATAAACACTTCCGATTATGTAGTTTATAACCTATTCTTACGAACCATTTTTTTATGTATAAGCAAGGTAAGAAAGCGGCCCAAGCTACGGTTTCTTTATGGTTTCGTCGTGAAGGGGGTAAAAAATTAAGTGCTAGTGCACGGAGAGAAAGAAGCGGTCAAGGAAATTTAAGGAATGATGGAACTCAACAAGGAGTAGAACCAAGCTGTTGATGGTGGATTTTCTACAAAGGGAAAAACTGTAAAATCATGATGCATGTTTTTGACACGGCTTTCAGGCATGCAACGATTCATATTTTACGAAGACATGATGAATTAGTTTTCGAAAAGCCTCCACTAGCTGAGCATTCGATCCCTGGCATTTCGTCGTGCACTCTATGCAGAATAACATAATTGGGCGGTTCTCCGTAGATTGAGAGCTTAACGCCTTCAGGACGTCGGTGGCACTCAGTGTTCCCTGACTACAGGAGAGATACCTCTCTCCACATAGAAGAATAGTTGGGCGGCGGACGCCTTTAGGACGTCGGTGTCACTTACCGTTCCCTGACTATGTGAAGATATCGTGTATAGATTCAGGCAGTTCCCCGTAGATTGAGAGCACTAACGCCTTTAGGTCGTAAGCAACACTCGTGACTCCCTCACTATGCACCATTCAGAACGGATATGACGCTTTAATTATCTAATATCTTTTCTGCAATAGATTAATTCTGCCGTGACATTCACCACTGAATTCCCAGAATAATCTATTATTGCTCCGATTCCATGGTCGAATCCACGGCCTGATCCCATGGAATGGCAATAAACGACTCTATTATCTCATTACTCCGATTTCACGAATCTCATGGAATGGTAATATATAATTTTATTACTCCAATTTTATGGTCGAATCCATGATCACATGGAATGGTAGTGCCTGTTTTATTATGCCGAATTCATAGTCGAATCCACAGCTGATCCTATGAATTGATAATAAATAACTGCTCATTTTTATTGTTCAATTTCATGAATTATTCTACACTGAATTTCATGGATTAGCAATGAATACTCAAAAAACGGGCATCTGGATCATCACTGAGTAAGCCCCACAAAAATGGTGTAAGTGTACTCGACAATGATGCACGACTGAGCACCCGGATGCACAAACGAGCATCCAAAAATATGGACAGATGAGGAATCCTACGCAAAATAGGAGAAATCAACAAATAATAATAAAATAATAAGAGGCGCCCATGGTACGGGCCTACCGGCCGGCCGGCCATGCTCTAGCCGTGGCCGGTCCCATGCCTCTTCCATTATTTTGCCCTATTTTGTTATTTTCATGAACTCATGAAAAACTCCTTCAATTTAGCAACTTTCCTTGTTTGTGCAAAACTCATGAATTCCCCATAATTTCATGGATTCATGAAATAATATTATAAAATAGGGAAAGGTGTGCGGACCGGGCAACCTAGCCGGCCGGCCATGCCTAAGCCATGGCCGGTCCCACACCTCATAATCCCTAGCTTTTTATAATTCCCTAAACTCATGAAACTCCTCCGTTTCAACAAAAACTCATGGATCCTCCATAACTTCATGGATTCATGAAATAATATTATAAAATAAGGAAAAGTGTGCGGGATCGGGCAACCTAGCCGGCCGGCCATGCCCGAGCCGTGGTCGGTCCCACACCTCACAATCCTTAGCTTTTATAATTATTATTTCCTAATCTCACGAAACTCCTTTGTTTTCAACAAAAACTCATGGATCCTCCATAACTTCATGGATTCATGAAATAGTATTATAAAATAAGGAAAGGTGTGTGGGACCGGGCAACCTAGCCGGCCGGCCATGCCCGAGCCGTGGTCGGTCCCACACCTCACAATCCTTAGCTTTTATAATTATTATTCCCTAATCTCACGAAACTCCTTTGTTTTCAACAAAACTCATGGATTCTCCATAAGTTCATGGATTCTCCATAACTTCAAGGATCTCCATAACTTCAAGGATTCATGAAAAATAATATAAAATAGGGAAAGGTGTGCGGGACCGGTCAACCTAGACGTCCGGCCATGCCCTAGCCGTGGCCGGTCCCACAGCTTACAATCCCTAGTCTTTTATAATTATTTCCCTCAATTCATGAATCTCCTGGGTTTGAGCAAAATTCATGATTTATTCATATTTTCTCAAATATTGCTCAAATCACGAAAAACCAAAAGCCAACATAGTTACACGACTGGCTAGCCTCTCACGACAATTTTAAATATTAAAACACTTTTATTTTAATATTTTTAAAATATTGATGAATTGAGCATACATGCTAATTCCAACAAAAATCAAGAATTTCAGTCAAGATGGAACTCTTCTGAAAAATTCATGATGTCGCTCGAACACACATCAGAAAATACTGAAACTCTCAGTATGGAGACACGGGTATCACGGCAACGCATGCATGCTTTCATGACCTACCAGAGTCATTTCTAGGGCATGCACAAAGCCGGTCCCACATGTTTTCATAGTTCTGACCTAATTTGCTCAATTGCTCATATTGGGCCCAAACTCTCTCCAATCAACTGGACAATTCTTCAAATGACCAACAACTGGTCTCGTGACCACCAAGAGCCGGTCCCATGCTCTCTTGGTCGGTCCCTATCTCTCATCTCTAGGTTTTATCACCTAATGCTGAATCCAGCAATATTTCAGTAAATGATGAAACTGGCATTTATTCATCATTCTTTCACCAACTCTCAAACTGAGAACCCTGGTGCGTGCTCACTCGAGCACCGGGCACCACATGGACGCCCATCATCCAATGTGGTCGGTCCCTCTATCACTCATGACCTATTTTCAGCGATTCATCAACTATGATCTGAAATTAGGGTTTTGAATAAATGCTCCATGAATCATCACTCTGAGCACGATTCAAACACTAATGAATTTATGATGGATTCAGCAACCAACATCTTAATTAATCATATAATATTTGGTAGCTTACTAATATTTTAATATTTTATTGGGTCACGTCACCAATAAATGTTTTGTCGAATCGAGCAATACTTGCTCAGTTGCTCAAATATTGATCCAGCTATCAATATTCAGTAATTTATCAGTAATTTGTCGAATTGAGCAATACTTGCTCAATTGCATGACAAATTATCAACATTCAGTAATTTGCCTAATTGAGCGATACTTGCTCAATTGTACGTCAAATCATCAACATTCATTATTTTGTTGAACTGAGCAATACTTGCTCAATTACTCGTCAAATTCTCGATATTCAGTAATTCGTCGAATTGAGCAATACTTGCTCAGTTGCTCGAATGTTGATCCAACTATCAATATTCAGTAATTTATCAGTATTTCGTCGGATCGAGCAATACTTGCTCAGTTGCTCGAATAATCCACATATACTCAGTAACTCATCATTATTCAACAACTTGTCGAATTTACAATATTTGCTCAGACGATCAACATTAACATTCATGAATCGCTGAGCATTTGTCATGCTCGATTCAACAAAACCTAGACTCATTGTCTAATCAGTCAACAACTGACGAACTAAATACACGTCTGTCATGCAGACTCCACGATTTATGAGACATCAATCACATAAAATTGGGGGATAACAACTAGGGTTTTGGTCTAGCGACCTACAGCACGTGGATTTCATCCACGAAGAGAAATGTGCGTAAGTTGTGTAAACGGTTGAAGAATTTATCAACGTAGTGGGTGCACGATCCATCAAGTCTCCACACGACATGGAACTGACTTTACCACGATCTTCCACTTGCCCACTCTTCCACTCATGAAACCGTCACACTTACAGGGATCAAGGTGTTCACAACTCTGACAATATAAATAAGTCTCTGAATCCATGATTGAGAAAAATGAATGTGTAGATGGTGGATTTTCAACAAGGGCTAAAAATCGTAAACCCATAATTATATATATTCCTGATCCAGCAATCAGATGAACATTAAGGCTCATGTCTCATATCGAGCATGAAAACCCATGCCACAAAAATCTCTGACTGAGAATACTGTCTCTCAGAGTATGTGTAGATATGCAGTCTCTCAGCTGAGGCAACGGCATATCTCATGAATACTGAGCAATTTCAGTAACTACTTCCACATAGAATCGAAAGATTAGACGGCTCCTAGACGACTTGCTCGCTAGTATAGAGCAATAACGTCTTCAGGATGTAACAATGTTTTCCCTGACTATATGAAAGAAATATGATGCTTCAACAAGCTCATATCACTCAATTCCTTAATAATTAATGCTCCTAGACGATTGTACTAGTATAGAGCCATTAATTAATTATTCCTAAAATCAATAGATTCATTAACTGAATCCCTGGAAAATATTCAATATTTTTCATAATATTTCGTTACTTCAATTCATGGTTCTTCCCAGTAGAATTCCATGGGTTAGTAATAAATATTCACACACGGGCATCTGAGCTACCTTTGAGTAAGCCCCGACCAAAATGGTGTAAGTGCACTCAACGATGATGCACTAACAATCACCGCACGAACAAGTATTTCAAAATACGACGAGACGATGAACCTATGCAAATAGGAAAGAAAATAATAAAATAATAGTTAAGGCACTAGGGGACTGGATCACCGGCCGGCCAGTCATGCCGTGACCAGTCCCACGCCCAAATTCTATATTTTATCATATTTTATTATTTTCCTTGATCCCATGAAAATCCTTTCATTTGAACAAATATCCTTCGTTTTGAGAAAACTCCTCAGTTTCATGGTGTTTCCTTCATACTGAAGAAATAATATAAAATTAAGGAAAATATTGTAGGGCCGTGATTATTGGCCAACCGGCCATGCCTTGATCTCGGCCGACCCCACATTTCATGGTTCCTTATTATTTTATTATTATTTCCTAATCTCATGAAAACTCCTTAATCTCATGATATTTCCTTAATCCCATGAAATTCCTTGATTTCATGATATTTCCTTCAAATTATGAAATTCCTTCAAATCATGAAATAATACATAAAATTAGGGAAAACTCAGGGACTAGGCCCTAGCCGGCCAACCATTCCCAAGACGGTCCCACACGTCCCTTATTTTATTATTATTATTTTTTATGTTTTCCTCATCTCATGGAAACTCCTTGATTTCAACAAAACTCCTTGGTTTTAACAAACTCCTTGGTTTTATGATATTTCCCTAAAATCATGAAAAACATAATAAAATTAGGAAAAAATACCATGGGACCGGCCCTTGGCCGGCCGGCCATGCCTTGGCCATATCCGGTCCCACACTTTATGATTCCTTCATTATTATTTTTCCTTCATCTCATGAAGTTTTCACGGTTTCAGCAAAAACCCTAATTTCTTCATATTTTCTCAAATGATTGCTCAAACGCACATCAAAAAATATCAAAATTCTCAGAACTGAGATACAAACACTTTGGTGACGTGAGCATGATACATTGACCGATCAAGGTTGGATCTTTGGATTGCAAGGAGCCGGTCCCATGTATTTGCACCAATTTGACTTAATTTGTGCAATTGCACGTATTAGGTCCAAAACTCTTCCAAAACAATTTGGAACTTCATGAAACGATCGTTATTCGATCCCGTGACCACCCAGGGCCGGTTTCATTACCCCTTGGTTGGTCCCTTATCTCTTCATAATTAATTAGGTTTTATCACCTGAGGTTCAGACGAGCATTATTTTAATAAATGATTAAACCAGCATTTAATCATCCTTTCATCAAACCAACTGGTCTTCAGGAGACCTTGATATTTGCTCACGTGAGCATCTGGGCGCTATATGGTTGATCCATAATCCCATGTAGCTGGTCCCTCCTTCACTCTGTGGTTAATTTTAAATAAACCATCAATTAATCATCAATTGATCAAATTAGGGTTTTGAGTCCAAGGTTCATAATTCCAGATTCAAACACTAATAATTTTACGTTGATCCCGTGATCAACATTTTATTTATCATACTCGGTTCAATTGCCAGTATCTTATTTGGTCATGCTACCAATAATTCATCGAATGAGCAACATTTGCTCAGATAAGCAACATTTGCTCAGATGAGCAATATTTGCTCAAACCAAGGAATACTGGTTCCACTTTCAATATTCAACAATTCATCAAATGAGTAATATTTTCTCATGTTAGCTTATTCACGCATTATCTCTCTGTCTCAATAGACATGTTCAATTCATGAGTCTCAGAACATTTCCAAATCACGTTCGACTCAACAAGACAAGGACTCATCGTCCCATGAAGTCAGCAACTGACTAACTAAATACAAGTCTGCCTTGCAGACTCCACAATCACACGAGATATCAATTGTGTTACATGGGGGGATATTAACTAGGGTTTTAGTCTGGCGGTCTACGGCACGTGTATTCATACACACGATGAGAATGTGAGCAAGTCGTGCAATCAGTTGAAGGAGTTAACAAAGTAGTGGATGGAAAATCAACCAAGTCTCCGCACGTTGAGCAACTGGTTTTAACACGATTTCCACTTCCCCATTCTCTGATTCCATGAACTTTCACACTTCATGAGATCATGGTGTTTTGAATTCTAGCAATATAAATAAATCTCTGAAATCATGATTGAAACAAGGATAATCTCACGTCAAACAGACAATACGATATTAACAATCCAACTCTCAACAGAGAAAATTCAATCATTCAGAACTTATCGTATTTTCATAATACACAACACACCAACAATTTTCGATCACCATTGATCTCACACATTTCTCAGCTTCCCTTCTACAGACCGACCCATCCCCTCTTGTGACCGAATTTACTCTGGAACGGCCATTGTCTTGGTTTAGGCCGGAGTACTACAGATTGATCTTTCGAATTCAAAGCACTCCCTTCTTGCCGTGCATCTGTGTGAGGTTAAGCATTTCGCTCGGTTCAAGGAGTCTCCTCCGCGCGATCATCTCCCTCAAGTGCAGTAAAACAAATAATCGTTTTTCCCCATCTACAGATTGGCGACCACAATGGGAGATCATTCTCTCGGTTGCAAATTCACTTATCACAAAAATGGTCGGTCTTAGGTCCGGGTCAGTTACCAACCCGGATTCAACACCCGGTTCTAATATTGAAAGCTCTAGTGGTACTGCTAACACCACTCCGGTGTAACCTGCCACTACCACTCCTCCGGTGCAACCTGCCACTACCACTCCTCCGGTGCAACCTGCCACTACCACTCCTCCAGTGCAACCCGCTACTACTACTCCTCCGAACGCTGGTACTGGCACTGGAGCCATCAATAATCCACTCTTCGGTCGGTCTCCCAATGAAGTCATAGAAAATCCACCTACCATAGGTGACCTCATGAAAGTGCAAGAAACTCTTGCCAAAAATCAGACTGATATGGCTGCCACTCAAAAGAACTATTCAACTATCTCAAGACTCTCACAAACAAGATGTCAGAGAAAACTCAAGAGAAAGGAAAAGCTAAAGAAAAGTCTTCGGACGCTGATCCCGAAGTCACTCCAATCCATGTAGTAGATGATGAGGAAGTTCCCAAGGCTACAGATGATCCACCAGTGAAAGAACCATCCAGTTTCATCACTCGTGAGGACCTGGAACGTCTCTTGGAAGATCGTGGCAAAGACAAGACGCCTTCTGTCCACCATCACCAACCTCCATACCCGGCTCCTACGCAAAGGATTCCTCTACCAAAAGGTTATATCTCTCCAACATTTAGTCTTTATGACGGAAAGGGCAATGCTCGAGAACATGTTTCTTAGTTTCTGGAGTCGTTGGAAGAACATGAGCACAACCATACTGTCCGTCTCAAGGAATTTTCAAAGTCTCTGAAAGGCATGGCATATAGCTGGTATAATAACATCGCACCAGAAATTATCAAAAGTTGGGGAGAAATGGTCAATGTTTTCTACAGAAAATATTTCTTCGTTTCAGAGCAAATAACTCTGTCCGATCTCGGAAGAGTGTTTCAAAAGAGTAACGAACATCCTAACGATTATGTGAAAAGGTTCAGAGTTCAAGCCTTGGATTGTCATGATCCAAACGTCACAGAGCAACAACTCGTGGACTTGTGCATTAATGTAATGATCCTAGTCTATAGAGCTTTACTACAAAATCTCAGGTTCCAGACTTTATTAGATTTCCATGAAGCGTCCAAGAGATCAGCAACTACTGCACCTTCCCTATTAGAGAGAGCTAAATCTACAAAAGTTGAAGAGCCACGAGAGACTCGAGGTAGCATGCGTCTAATTAACAAATAGTACAACCTCCAACCTTCCACAAATGCTGTTGCAGAAGGGAGTAAACGAAAAGCCGAGCCACAGCGCAAACATACACTTCCTCAACCCCTTCAAAGGCGCAAAGGAAGGATAATGTGCAAGTTCTTGCTCAACACACAAAATTTGATCCAGAGGCACCTGACTTCCCCTATTCCATTGAGGAAGTTATTGAACTTCTAGATGCATGGGTTCAAGATGGCGCGATCAAGCTCCCATATGTCAAGAAACAACCAACTGAAGAAGCCATGGGAAATCCTCGTTACTGTCGCTTTCATAGGTTTGTCAACCATCCCACAAGTGATTGCAGAACTTTGAAGCGCATATTCAAAGAAAAGATCGAATCGGAGAACTCAACACTGGGATCGAAGGAGTGCACAGAGATCCTCTCCCCTGTCGGAACCTTCACTCCTTCTGAACCACATGTCAAAGAAGCAGTTCAATCCTTAATTGAACATATCTGTGAATTGCTATAATTATCAAAAGCCCAGAGAGGAGACATGTTCGCTGCACTGAACCACATCGTGTCAGGAAAGCGTTTGTTGATTCAAGAAGCATTCCCTGAGCCTCCCTCACAACAGATGAAGAAATGTACGGATGGGGACTCCTCACCACAGTCCATCTCAAGGGAAACGAGTTCAAACGAGCATTGATTGATGTCGGTACCGCTGTTAATATTATCCCTCTGAAAACTCTCAGAGCTGCTGGTATCACACGACAAGAAGCCATCCATGCTCCAGTAACAATCACATATCATGAAGGAACAACCAAGATGCTTATGGCCACATCACCCTCAAGGTGAACATAAACTCATCCTGGACATAAACAAAAATTTTCATAATTCGAGAAGATCTAGGATATGATATGATTCTTGGACGAACATGGATTCACACTGGAAAGGTAACACCAACACCTTCAGTTGCACATCTCTCTATTGAAGAAACCTCTGATACGGAAGAAGAAAAAGAAGATACTTCACCACTCGAGTATTTGGAGGAGGTCAGAGCCCTAGCAGAGCTAACAAAAAAACCTGAAGAAGATGCAAATACTTTCATCATAAGGTTTCGCACTCAGGCAAGTCTTATTCCTCCTCATGTGTCTATATCATCAGTTTTCAAATATGCTTATTTGGTCCGAGGAATTTACTTTACTCCAACAACAACTTAGCAATTGCAAAATGCTATCAATGGATAACCTCGCCCCAGCAATATTTCACCAAATGGTTAAGTTCATAACTTCTTCAAACCGAGCATATCATCAAAAAGTTTATTGCTGAAGACATAGCCAAGCATGATAAACAATACATCAAATACTCTCCTCTGCATGAGTGTCCATACATATCACAGCCATGGAACCCCACTGCACGAAGGATTCCAAACCATCAAAAAATATTCAGGGCACGAATGATCAAGTCTAACAAATTCCAGGAAGGACATTTGGTTCTCAAAGCAACTAAGCGTAACTCCCATTCTGCAAAGAATTCCGACTGGGAAGGACCCTACATGGTCTCTAAGTCTGTTGCTGGTGGATACTACAAGCTGATCAACATGGATAACAAGGAAAGCGTGTCCGTGATACATGAGAATTGGCTCAAGGCCTTTGATGTCTAAGGTTTTGGATATTCGAGGTATTGGATGTTCATGGCACGAAAACCTAAAATATTTGGCATTTAGAGTTTTTTTTCATTGTATTTCAATTCCTCCAAAATTTTTGCAATACTTGCATTCAGTAATTTAAATTTAGTAATTTAAATCCAACAATTTATCAAAATTCAGTTTACTTAAAGAAAATCTCTATCAAACCCAAAGAAAATCCTCAATCATCTACCGATCCAAAACCAATCAAAACCAAAAAATAAAACCTCACATCTCTCAAAAGTTCAGAAGTTCAAGAGATTTTTGTTCCACTGCATCCTTCAATACTTGTAAGGCCGCTTTCTCCATGTTCAGCTCTTCAGTCAGCCGGAAATCTTGTCTTCCTTTTCTATCACAGCATCATTGGGAAAGGGTATGTTATTCTCACATGAGTCCTTGATAGCATTCATATTCTTACGAAGCCACTTCACGTTGGAGCCAAGTCTCTCAGAATTCTCCAAGTTGAACTCCCAATCAAAGAGTACATCTGGAGTCACAATATTTCTAGCTCTAGTGCATATATCGCTTACACCACGCAAGATAACACTTACTTGCATGGTTAAGGAATAAGCACGCTTTGGGTCTCTAGTAACGACGATGTGACCAAATTTCTTCCATATTTTCTCGTACAAGTTGGAAAATCCAATGGGAACGCTGAATCCACCAACTAGTTCATGATATGGGAGTGATGCATCGAACGGAGGATCAAAATCAAATCTTTCACTTGGGTATTCATGCACCACTATACGCTTTTCAATCACTGGATCAATCTCTACAACAACAGTTTCTTCAGTCTCTTTTACTTGCAGCTCAGTTTCTTTCATCACTAAAGCAACAACAATCGAGGTCTCGATCCCCTTAATCGCTTCAAAGAACAACACTCTCATGGCCTTGAAGTGCAGAGATAGTTGCTTCTTTATCCATAACCCCAGGGTTGCTCGTTTCATCATTATTGATTCCTTCATTCTCAACTTCAGTATTTTGTACCTAATACGAAGATTACATGAGATTAGGATCATCCAAGCATGAAACCAAAAGAAATCGTGAACTACAGCATATATGTTGTCTTGCATCATCAAGGTTCTTCATTCTACATGTTATATGTCAACAAATAACGTGAAAGTCACAAAAACACGTTTTACAACAAGCCCGCCTGAGAAGATTTTACACTCCCCTGTACAAAATGGTAAACTGGGAGTAATTGGTGAAGAATCAATGGTTGGGTTATATACCATTCTCTTTGTATGGATGTGTAGTTGCGGGATTTCCCACACTACACCCCTAACTATATTTCATAGATCTAAATCTTATTAATCACCTAAATCTCAAAATATAAGTGCTAGAAATTTAAATAGACACATAAGATTTTTACGTGGTTCGATCAATGTGATCTACATCCACGATTCTTCACTATGATTGTTGAGGTTACATTAGTATTACATTTAGAATCTCCATTAATGGATATTTTCTAGAGCCCTAGATCTAATTATTTGGGGAAGAAGATGATAAAGAAAATAAAGTTTTTCTCTCTCTAAATTGTCTAACCTCACTCAAGTGTATCCTCCCCTTTTCTCTCTCCTGCTCTCTTCTTTATATAGGTGTTTACATAGTGGATGACAGCTCATATACAGCTCATGCTCTCGAGAGCTCTTTGATAATTTCGCAGGCTCTTGCTACCGTCTCGCGAGACATTCTCGCGAGCCCTTTAATAATTTCGCAGGCTCTTGCTACCTTCTCTCGAGACATTCTCTCGAGTCCTTTAATAATTTCGCAGGCTCTTGCTACCTTCTCTCGAGACATTCTCTCGAGTCCTTTAATAATTTCGCAGGCTCTTGCTACCTTCTCTCGAGACATTCTCTCGAGTCTTGCTACCTTCTCTCGAGACACTCTCTCGAGTCTTGCTACCTTCTCTCGAGACATTCTCTCGAGTCTTGTTACCTTCTCTCGAGACACTCTCTCAAGCCTTGCTACCTTCTCTCGAGTTATGGAAAATAATGAATCTCGCAAGCTCATCTCGCGAGTTAAGGAAATAATTGAATCTCTCACGCTAAGAAAATATGTTGTGCGATATTTGAATCCTACATCTTGCCTCTTTTTCCTTGAATATTGCTTGAAGAGCGATCTTTAAGGAAAAATCTGTTGTTGTAGTTATCTTTGATCTTTGTTGATGAAGGAACGAGCGGAAGAATACTGGACTTGAAAAGTACGTACTTGCCTCTATTCTTTGGCGAAGTTCCGAAGCTTTGAGAAGTGAATATGAAGTATCATCTCTTGAAGTATGCAAAGTATGAAGTATCCTTGAAGAAGCATAAGAAGTACTCAATCCTCGAAATATATAAGAAGTATGAAGTATCCTTTGAGAAGTATAAGAAGTACTTAATCCTCTAAATATAAGAAGTATTGCGAATCCATCATGCGAAACTCTCGCTCCATGTTCTTTCCCCATGCTATGCTCTATTCTTTCGCGAAGTTCTGAAACTTTAAGAAATATTAATCCTTGAAGTATAAGAAGTATTGCCTCTGTTCATGCGAAGTCATTATTCCATTTTTGGTGAGGATTCTTGTTGTTCATTGGTAAACATCTTCTTTGGAAATGATTCTTGCCGAGAAAATAAAGAACATTGTCGAGAAAATAAAGAACATAAAATGTTTTTTCGGTAATCCATTGTTGCCTCTGTTCTTTATCTACGAAGGTAGAATCGTTGAAAAAGTGTTGAATGAGTGAGTTATTTCTTCATTCTTATCTTTCCTCTATCTCCCGTTGTGCTCATGCGATAGTATAATCTCTTCATTGCTTTATGTTGAATTTTATCATTGCGACAAGATCGCAGGACGTCTTTACATTTTCATGCAATGACCCATTGACCTTGCCTTATCATTTTTGTGTGGACTTCAAGTTAGACCTCCCTAATTAGAGGTCCTCCCCGCCACCTTTCATCGCGACAAAATCGCAGGACGTCTTTACACTTGCATGTAAAGACCCATTGATCTTGCCTTATCATTTTTCAAGTATTTTTGCCTGTCATAGATGTTTTAGTTGCGACAATATGACAGCCTAAATATCCTTGCGAACATGAAGCCCCATGACATTGCTGTCTTGCGACGAAATCGCAGACGTCCGTACACTTTCGTGTAAAGACCCATTGATCTCGTCTTACCTCGCGTTAGTATTATTGCCTCTTCAGGATCAATGCACAAATATGACAAGCCTAAGTCTCCTTGCGAAAACAAAGCCTCATGACATTTTGCGTCTGTTTTGACACCCCCTAATGGAGAGCGTCGCCCTTATCATCTCCCGGTTGCCCCTTCAAGGAGGCGAAACATCGGCCATACAAGACTAGCTCCTCCCATCCGGTCTTAACAACAACAGTTGTTTTCGCAGCCTCTTATCCCTTATACCTATAGGGTTTATGGTTACGAGACCGCACCCTAAGTGGAGTTTTCTTGAGCGAGTGCAACATATGCCAAGACTTGCCAAGAATGGCTGTGGTAGGTTCATCCATCCCGGGCACTCTGGCTCAACCGTGTACCTCGGCGCCTTGAGCATACACTGACTCCTAGGAAGAGACCCTCGGTCGCCCAACCAGGGTATAACCTTATATATATAGTTGAGAATCCAAGGTACCTCTTCCGGATAGGCTTTCATGGGCCCCAAATCTGCATGACCCAGGTTTCAGGAGCGGTGTAACCTTCCACCTGAGCCATGTTAAGAGATACCCCCTTATATGACGCACTTTAGGTCTTACATTTGCCTCTTACGAAATATAATTCGCGAACTAGGGTGTACGCCATAAAGGTTCGTCCCATTCATTTACTCATTCATTTTTGTCAATTCATTCATTCATTCATTTTTGATTATCTCTTCTCATTATCTTTGCGAAATTATCGCATGTCTTCATTCTTTCATTCATTTCTTCATTTGTGTCACTTCTTTCATTCATTCTCATAATATCATATCATTTGCGATTTGCTGCTGTTGTTGTCTCTTGCGAAGTATATGATTTGCTTGCGAAGCTATCATCCTTGAAATGTACAAACGTCGCACAAAATATAATTATCTCGCAGCAAAAAGAAGTGTGCGAAATGAGATTTGAACCCTTGACTTTCCTCTTGCATATTCTCGCACCATACCAACTGTTCTAACCCTTTCTTGTGAATTTAACGTATACTTGGTAAAACTTGACTTTCTCTGTGCGAGATTAACCCTCCAACTTAGCTTTCTCTGTGCGAAATGAACGTACACTTGTTTAAATTTAACCTCCTCCGATTTGCGAATGGAGCAAATCAACCAACTCTGCGAGCTCTTGGACTCATATCGCAAAACACATTTGCATGTTTTAAAAATGTACGAAAAAATTGCATTGTGGGGATTCGAACCCATGTTACTGAACTCTTCAACTTCACTTGTGACCATCTGTCCAAGTTCCTATTTTCTAAGTGTTGTAAAATTCACAAAAGTTATTTTGATGTTATCACCCCTTGTATAATTTTTCCCATTGTCCTTTCTTCTTCCTTCCTGCTTCTTAACATGTCGTGACATTACGCAGGCTTTGTAAAGTTATTCTCTTGGCTGAACTTCTCTTGATCTTTTTCCTTCTATTCTTTCTTTCTCCTCGGCAACTTCTTCTTTTCCTTCACTCTGCGAGATCCTCGCGGGCTGGTCAAAAAGTTGATTCTCGAGTTTAATGACGAAGTAGTTTGTCTCTCCGTATCTTTTCTTTGCTAATGTTTCTTGACTTTTGTTTGTCTTGCGAAGTTCGGATGATGTTCTTCTCGCCTAGGTGAGATATTAATCTTTTCACAAGTTATCCGACTTTGTCGATGTTACTTGGAATGGCTAACTCCTTCCTTGATTTATTCCTTCTTTACGAGATAGTTTATTGGCCTTAGTTGATTCACCGTGTGTTATATTGATTTGCTTGAGTTAATTCTTATTTCTTCTCTCTTTGTTCTTCGCTTATGCGGCTAGATTGTTAATGGAAATCTGGTTTGGTTTTCATTCTCGCTACTCCTTCTTCATCTCTCGCTTCTTTCGTGGCTTTGACTTTATGTTGCTTCAAAGATCACCCGGTTCATCATTCAAATCTTTTTGTGTGTGTTGACTAACTGATGACAGTGTGTATCCTCTTCATCACCGATAATGCTTTGCTGAATATTAATGATCATTACCAATGATTATACAGTTTAGTTTAAATAATATTACAGTTTTAGTTTAAATAAATCAATGTATCAATTTCAAAACCGAAGATGAAAGGATAAAAACACTCCCTTTTGATTATGATGTTCTTGGCTCTTGAACTGGTCGTTCGAATGAAATATGTACTTTGCTGATGACCCTTTTGTTGACGGCATTTTCAAGTCTGTCTCCCTAATCACTCGGGCATATTGACTTCGTGTATGGTGTAAATCTTGACTGCTGTAACCCTTCTTCACAGAAACCCTTCTTCACTGCCCAAAGATTGGCTTGACTTCATTGGTTTTCTGATGAAGTAAGCTTCGTCTGTGCCTGTTCTTCAAAATTTTACTTTGTTTAACTTTGCCTACTATCCTTGAAGTGGAATGGTCGCTCCTTGATCTTCTTCTGTCTTCGCTAGAATAGTTGGTATCTTCTTTTAAATTGACTCGATTATTGCATGTCTTCTCTTCACTGCGAGTTATAAGTTGGTATGTTCCTTTCAGTTACTATAACTTCGCAGAATTAGTTATCTCTCCATTCAGTTACTCGTCTAATCTTATTTCCTTTGCGTCTATCTTCATCGACATCACTATCCCATACCATCACGTCTCTTTGTTTGTTTTGACTCCAAATGACATTTACTTCGCGAGAACGTAAATGTCTTTCGTAGCTTCCGTTTTTCCCTTGGGAACAATAATGTGACGAGATAATTTTGCTGCTTGCGAGTATTATTTCACTTCGTGTTTCTGAATTAGCGAATCTTCATACTAATCTTGTAGCATATGAATCTGATTCTTTAGCTTATTTAATGGTACACATTGATGAAAAATCTGGTCAGCTAACTAAATCCATCCTTCCTTCACACCGGTCATGCATATGAAACTGGCCATCACACTTCGCTTCTTTCATTTAGTCTCAAAATTTCCAAATCTGATCATTAGTATACCAGATAAAAGAAAAAAATGAAAATATTTGTCTCTCTGTTGAGCAATTTGTTGACGACTTAACTTCTTCCCTCTCGTTACTTGATTTCTCTCAACTATTGATGAACTTTTTGATGTTGTTCGTTGTTGAGTGGATGAAATTTCGGTGAAATCTCCATATTTGCTCTCATAACCTAAAAACTCATAAAAGAAAACTGTATTCAATGACTAACTTCACCAAATATCTCTTGGATCAACAAATCGTCCGTCCCTGTTTCTAGCGCATATGTAGTTGCGGGATTTCCCATACTACACCCCTCACTATATTTCATAGATCTAAATCTTATTAATCACCTAAATCTCAAAATATAAGTGCTAGAAATTTAAATAGACACATAAGATTTTTTACGTGGTTCGATCAATGTGATCTACATCCACGATTCTTCACTATGATTGTTGAGGTTACATTAGTATTACATTTAGAATCTCCATTAATGGATATTTTCTAGAGCCCTAGATCTAATTATTTGGGGAAGAAGATGATAAAGAAAATAAAGTTTTTCTCTCTCTAAATTGTCTAACCTCTCTCAAGTGTATCCTCCCCTTTTCTCTCTCCTGCTCTATTCTTTATATAGGTGTTTACATAGTGGATGACAGCTCATATACAGCTCATGCTCTCGAGAGCTCTTTGATAATTTCGCAGGCTCTTGCTAAAATCTCGCGAGACATTCTCGCGAGCCCTTTAATAATTTCGCAGGCTCTTGCTACCTTCTCTCGAGTCCTTTAATAATTTCGCAGGCTCTTGCTACCTTCTCTCGAGACATTCTCTCGAGTCCTTTAATAATTTCGCAGGCTCTTGCTACCTTCTCTCGAGACATTCTCTCGAGTCTTGCTACCTTCTCTCGAGACACTCTCTCGAGTCTTGCTACCTTCTCTCGAGACATTCTCTCGAGTCTTGTTACCTTCTCTCGAGACACTCTCTCGAGCCTTGCTACCTTCTCTCGAGTTATGGAAAATAATGAATCTCGCAAGCTCATCTCGCGAGTTAAGGAAATAATTGAATCTCTCACGCTAAGAAAATATGTTGTGCGATATTTGAATCCTACAGGATGTTATCTACAACATATCAAAATTTCATAGCAATCGGATAAACGAGCAGGAAGATGTGGTCGAAACTTCGGACTACATAACAGCTAAAAATTTCCTGGATGTTTACTGTTTCATCGATTTCGACCCGTAAACATGCTCAAAACTTAAAAATCTTCTTTGGAAAACCTTGGAAATTTCCTGGGAATAAGGATACATATGCTTATCACGAAAATCTGACATCAGACGAAGATTCTATGGCATTTTTGCTAAGAGGCTGAGTTCTGAATTTTCTGGTGACGTATTTTCGGCAAAGCTTTTCATATATTCACATGCATTCTCATTCATCCACTCATGAATCAACAAGTTTATGCTCCAATGGATAAAATACAAAGTAAATACTTACTTGGGTGGTCTCTGAAGTATTCGAAAAACCAGAATTGCTCGCATAGACATTGATAACACCATTACTTTCCTTCGGTTTCAAGCTTTGGGAGTTTCCTTTATCGCCATCCTCCAAACGAGCATCATCAGTACTCTCCACTTCCATGGAGACATTCTTCTGGACATATTCTCAAAAATTAGCATTTTTTCTACAAAGCATCATGGTTCGTTATTGGGATAAATAGTTACAGCCTGTTCTTCATCATTCAAATCAAAAGTTGTTTGCCCAGCAGCAGAGAACTGAAGACCGTCAATACTCGATGAAGTAAAATTCTGTAACAAAATAAAAAGTTGGTTTTACGATCCTAATTACACGGATTATAAGAAGTCATGGTAAAAAAGTATCGATGACTCACTAAACGAATCACTAGGGATTTTATGGTGTAAGGCAACATCTTATAATTCTTGTTCCTGCCTTCTCCACCATGAATAGTTGCTTCAGTTTCTGAGAAGTCTACATTAATTCGAGGTATTACATTACGACCGTCCTGTGGAAAGTTTTGATGCAATAATCAAAAGTCAGTTATCATAATCTTATGAAGACTTCGTAAAGAATACTTACTTGTGAACATCCTGGAGATGTTTTCCGTTTATCACTACTAGGGAAATACTTCAATCTTGGTCGAGTAGCAATCATCTCAGCAGAAGGAGGCTCCTTCACTAAAGGTTGATCAACTCTCACGAAATCAATTAAACACTTGAGTTGTTGATCCCAAAAGTTTATGTAACCCGGAGTTACATATATGACTCTCTCAGAGCTGGGGAACCAGAATTCACTTCCTTCCACATGTGTGCGGTCCAGACGGGTCATGAGATGTTCAACTGATGGTTTCCTTCGTAGAAAAGTCGGAACACACTGATCCATACCCATTTATCGAGCCGCCCTATCAATATTGTATTCTTCCACCAAGAATTCGCCATGTATTATGGATATCAGATGACCGGGGGTACAACTTAACATAAAAGACCTCTCGTCGTCATTCAAATCAGCACCAGATTTCAAAATCATGCTCTCTTCATCATTAAATGTTCTCAACTGAGAGATGTGAGGGGGACTGATACCCATAGAAGGATCACGATCCAGAACATCAACGAAGCGAGTCTTCAGTCGAGGTTGCTTTGTGGACCAGCGCATGATCCTAGCATTAATTTTCTCAGAGAAAACATGACGAGCATCAGTATTCAACCCTTCCAAAATGGTACATAGAATAGGTGCATAATTCTTGAAGTGCTCCCACATCAAAGCTTGAAGAAACATTGTATTAGCATAACATTCAATCTTCATAAAACCGTTCGAGACACTAGAGTCCATGATCAAGGAGTCAAAATTAGAGTACAAAGAACCCCGAAAAAGCTACCTATTGGGAGTTTCTCGCTATGAGCCATCTTAATCGCAAAAGGAATCGCGAACGGCTTCAACAAGTTTCCAGCATCTTCAAATACGTCTCTGGATAGCCATAAACACAAGAAAGCAGCAATAGATAACGTACCGTCAACAAGCCACTCCAGAGGAGTATCTCTTGGCCACCTGTGTATTAACCAATGAGCATAACAACCTTTTCTGTCAGATGCTTTATTAATCTCCTTCATCATGGATGTCAATATGTTAGAGATTGCAACTTCTTCTGGTAAAGAAAGATTTTCAGGAAGATTGCCCGTGATTAGAAGATGCAACAAAGCAACTACATCTTCTAAAGTAATGGTAAACTCTCCCCATCTGCATATGAAAGAGTGAGTTGGAATACACCATCGAGCAAGTAAAGCTACAACACCTCGCGCATCATGAAAAATGAATAAATCTCCAGAATCTTGAATAGCTCGTATTACTCGTGCGTCGTACAACTTAGTTCGAACACGAGGAAAACCCAGCATGTACCTCGCCCATCCAGAAATTTTTTCCAAGGGCCGTCGAGAAAGCTTGAATTCAATGATTGATGCAGAAAAATATCCTCGTTCAAGACAGAACCGAATAGCTGCGTGAGGGGTCACCAATATTTTCTGAGTAACCTCTCTGGGATTCATCAGAAGACGAAATGCTGGAGTTTTGAGACGCTTTCCAGGCCCTTGATCTATGAAGAATGCATCCTCTATGTCCGGAACGTTCTTGATTCCAGGAGTTTCATCTTCGCCAATGAAAGTCTCATCCGTGCATGAATCATTCCTAGAGGCATCATTGTCTATGTGTGAATCTTCCCTGGAAGCAGCATCATTGTCCACACACATATAATCTCTGGAAGCATCATTGACTAGAGAATCAGACATCCTTGCAAAGTTGCTGTAACACGCACACAATACTTCGCTTCAGTATACCATTTATACGAGATGCAAACGTCTACAAAATGGTAATTCTTAACTCTTACCTTTTACGATTCCACTAGCGATAGTGATTGTAATGCAAGAGTTAACACTTCAAAACTTGCTCGTTTCTTCAAATCTACAAAAGACGAGCATAAACTCAGATTTTCATAAAATCATGAATATTGATACTGCGTGAGCATTCACCATGGAATTATGAAAACTAAAACATTATTTCATCATAAATAATTGTTTACTTCTAAGTAATATTATACAAAACTCAAGTTTTGATTTTAAAAAAAATAATATATATTTGTATATATATATAAAAAGAACGTGATTTACTCACGTAAATAAAAAAAAAAACATTTTACGTGAGCAAAGCTCACGAAAATAAAATTCGTGGATACTCCACAGTTTCATAAAAAAAAAAAAAAATCTCATGGACAGGCTATAGTCTTTTACAAAAAAAAAAAAAAACTTTTCCTTCGTACGATCGCTTTTCTTTGAAACGAAGGTTTATTGCGGTTTTGTGAAGGCTCACATCTTTTCAAAATAAAGTTTTGGTTTTCATGAAAGCTCATAAGAAAAATTTTATCACTCGACTCAGGTTTATACATTAAAAAAAAATCTCTACTAGGTTAGGGATTATTAATAGTTTCTCAAACTAACGATGGAACGAACATACGTTTTCTAAAAATAAGGGTTTTCAATAAAACTCACACTCATATATGCACATGTATATAATTTCAACACGACCAAAGCATGAAAAACTCATAAACTCAACAAACTTCTGTAAAAAAAAAAAAACTGCGGACTTACCTGGTCGGCGTCTGTAAGTTGGCCGGACGGTGATCGGACGGCGGCTGCTTCACTGGAAACTCCGGCGGAAATTCTGCTCCTCCCTGATGGTGTGAAGATGATGAAGAGGTGAAGGTTGGTCGTATAAGGTGAAATAAAAAAACATAAGAGCATTAATTCCTTTTATACAAAATTTTATTTCCAAAACCTAATTTTACAAGGATTTCCTTATTGGGCCCGGCCCGTGAATCCTAAAACGACCAAGGTCCCGTCATCAAAATTAGCGGTTCAACACCAATTTATGCTCATTAGACGATGATCCAACATGCCACTGGAATCTCCGTTCAAGCCTTGGTTTGCTCTTACTATCACAAATCCGGTTAGGTCTTATCTTATGACTAAGTTCAATTACTTATATCGTTCATAACCGGAAAATCACCATTCAGTGCTGACTGAGGAACATGACTGTCCCTCACTAAGCATGGGACTTAATGTAGATGGTGGATTTTCAACAAGGGATAAAATCATAAACCCATAATTATATATATTCCTGATCCAGCAATCAGATGAACATTGAGGCTCATGTCTCATATCGAAAGCATGAAAGCTTATGCCACAAAAATCTTTGACTGAGAATACTGTTTCTCAGAGTATGTGTAGATATGCAGTCTCTCAGCTAAGGCAACGACATATCTCATGAATACTGAGCAATTTCAGTAACTACTTCCACATAGAATCGAAAGATTAGACGGCTCCTAGACAGCTTGCCCGCTAGTATAGAGCCATAACGTCTTCAGGATGTAACAATTTTTTCCCTGACTATATGAAAGAAATATGACGCTTCAACAAGCTCATATCACTCAATTCCTTAATAATTAATGCTCCTAGACGATTGTACTAGTATAGAGCCATTAATTAAATATTCCCAAAATCAATAGATTCATTAACTGAATCCCTGGAAAATATTCAATATTTTTCATAATATTTCGTTACTTCAATTCATGGTTCTTCCCAGAAGAATTCCATGGGTTAGTAATAAATATTCACACACGGGCATCTGAGCTACCTTTGAGTAAGCCCCGACCAAAATGGTGTAAGTGCACTCAACGATGATGCACTAACAATCACCGCACGAACAAGTATTTCAAAATACGACGAGACGATGAACCTATGCAAATAGGAAAGAAAATAATAAAGTAATAGTTAAGGCGCTAGGGGACTGGCTCACCGGCCGGCCAGTCATGCTGTGACCAGTCCCACGCCCAAATTCTATATTTTATCATATTTTATTATTTTCCTTGATCCCATGAAAATCCTTTCATTTGAACAAATATCCTTCGTTTTGAGGAAACTCCTTAGTTTCATGGTGTTTCCTTCATACTGAGGAAATAATATAAAATTAAGGAAAATATTGTGGGACCGTGATTATTGGCCAACCAGCCATGCCTTGATCTCGGCCGGCCCCACACTTCATGGTTCCTCATTATTTTATTATTATTTTCCTAATCTCATGAAAACTCCTTAATCTCATGATATTTCCTTAATCCCATAATTCCTTGATTTCATGACATTTCCTTCAAATTATGAAATTCCTTCAAATCATGAAATAATATATAAAATTAGGGAAAACTCAGGGACCGGGCCCTAGCCGGCCAACCATGCCCAAGCCGGTCCCACACATCCCTTATTTTATTATTATTATTATTTTATGTTTTCCTCATCTCATGGAAACTCCTTGATTTCAACAAAACTCATTGGTTTTAACAAACTCCTTGATTTTATGATATTTCCCTAAAATCATGAAAAATATAATAAAATTAGGAAAAAATACCATGGGACCGGCCCCTTGGCCGGCCGGCCATGCCTTGGCCATAGCCGGTCTCACACTTTATGATTCCTTCATTATTATTTTTCCTTCATCTCACTACAAAATTAACGATCTTTTGCCACAACCCAATTGCCACGGATTTTAAAATTCGTGGCTATTTGTCATATTTTGCCACGCTGAACTAGTAACCGTGGCAAATAGGTTCATCACTTACCAAGGCATGATGCAAACTTTCCACGCGTCTAGTTATATCAGGTATAAGTCTGCCACATGTCTTCTACTCACGACAGAACGGGCCGTGGGTACAGCGGGCCTTTTGCTTCGGGACAAAACGTTGCTGCGTGGCTAGTAATTGCCGTAAACTCTCCTAAAATCACAAGTAAGAAGACCACGATCCCCACCTGAAGAAATAACCCCCCAGTTCTTCCAGTTCCTTCCACCTCCCTCAACTCTCCTATTTCTTCGATTATGAACACTATAAAGACAATCAATACATTGAAACCCTCTGCACAGAGAAGGCAATATTTCAGGTAAGTTGGGATTTGTATAGAATTAGATGTTCTTATTTTGATTTTCTGAAACTAGGGTTTTTGAAGTAGTCTTATTTTTTTATTGAATCAACCTAATTACTTCCTTAAAATTTATTTTTTGAACTGTTTTATGATATTGGGTCAGATTACGAGTAAGGAAAGCCATCAATTTCATCCGGACATCATCGATTTTGAGCTCAGATTGTATCTCTGCAAGCTGGTAAGAAATTAAATTTCTTGTTCCTTCAAATTCCTGGTACGAATGTCATACAATTAATCTTTCTTTCAATTCTTTTCAATTCCTGAGTTTCGAAGATCTATTTTTATTTTGAAATTCCAGTCAATGTTCTTACTTTCCAGTTAAGATTGATTGAAGCTGGTTTTTGTTTACCAATTGATTTAATTTCTAGTATAATATGTCTATGGAAAACCCACTATGCATGTGTTTCTAGGTTAGTCAAATACTACCTTTGGTTATTCCTTGAGAAGGTTCTTTTTTAAGTAATAGAAGTGCATCTGGATATGTATTAAGTCTTCAATTCTTATGAAACCAGTTGTATAAGGGTAGGTTGTTAGCTTAAATATCAGCGGTTTATGAAAATTGCTTTTCTATATGGTATTCTTCTCTCTAGAAAGAAAGGAGAAACCATGGACGTGTGCGCTATTTGCGGGATTTCAAGGTGGAAGATAAAGATAGTGAGACCTAATACTCCTTCTAAGATACTCCGCGGCTTCCCGATAAAGTCTAGGCTTCAGTGTCTGTTTATGTCTTCCAAAACTGCAGAGGATATGAGATGGCATAAAGAAGGGCGAACTGATACTTATGATCCAAGTAGTCCAGGGAATCGCATTAATGTGTTGTTGAGACCTATAAATTTCTCCACTAGTTATGATGATATTCTCAAGAATAAAATTGTTCAACAAAACTCTTTTGAAAAATAAATAGTTCTTCTCGGGCCATTGCTGGCCTTGTCGTATGATGATTTCAGAAGGTAAAGTATTAAGATTGATAGATTTTTTATGCACCATAGTGTTTCTCTTTGGAGAAGGATATTTGTCTCACAAATAGGACTGCTCAACCAAAACGTGGAGCATGTGGCACTACAAACTCATGTACAGTTAAATAACTTATATTTCGGATAGCTTTTTGCTGTTAAAATGTTGTTGGAGTATTATATTATACTCACTTAAAGGGATGATTCCTGAAATTGGGGATGTGATGAGAAATGAAATGGCTTAGAAATGTCACTAAGGATTTTAGTGTTTGAATGGGAATAATATCGTCATTGTTGGCTTTGCTTTCTGTCAATGTTCTAATATCATGATCAATTGATTATGTCAGCATCTGACTCCGAAACAAGATAACTTTACCTTAGCGTATCTAGATTACTTTAATACCATACCAATTATCTCAATATCCTGATCCCACTTTTAGTATGCATTCTAGTCTTGGGTTTGTTTGTGTTTTGGATTGGTTTGTGCTTGGTTGACTCAAATTTTTCAGTTTTCATGTTGTGCTATATTGGTTGTTATTCTTTTATTTTTGTGTATTTCATAAGCTATGGGAAGGAGTTGATACTTTTAGTTGCAGGAAATCCTACACTACACCCCTCATTAGAATTCACACAACTAATCCATTTGAAGATGAATAACTATGAATTTTATTGATTATTTTCTTGAAATGTTTACAAAGGAAGATAGAACAAAGCTAAAGAAATTACAATCACTCCAAATTTTCTCTCTCCTAATGACTTGCTTAACAATTCAAAAAGAACTCTCCCCTACAACAGACTTACTCAGCCCTTTATATAGGGTAGTACACAGTGGATGACATCTAAGCTATCCTTTATTTTCGGGAATGACTCGCGAAGTATCGCAAGTGTACAAGTGTTCGTCCTCGCGACACTCCTAAATCTCGCTAAATCTTCACACCTTTCTCATGTTCTGGCTATCGTCATCCCTTGCGTCATTTATGTTACTTCCCTGCGTCACCTTCGCAATGATGTCGTTTATTAATCTCGCAAAGTATTGATGTCACGATATTCTGATCCTACATCTTGCCTCTTCTCATGTCTTCTCTATGAAGGAGAGAATGTCATGAGAACCAATATTTTTTAATGCCGCAATCATTTACTTTCTATCAATCTTCTACCGACAAGATTTCGTGAATTTAGGGATGACTGTCTACACGTATCTAAAATTCCCCTTTTTACCGGTACATTTAATATTATTCGGTCACTTGATGCGTGTCGTAACCACAACAAATTAATTAATATTTTTTCCACCTAATTAACAAGTAATATAGTGTAATCAAGTTCGTTCCCACGAGGAGCAAGAGATTCTAGTTGTAAAATTGTCACGAAAAGGGGGGTGTAAAGCAAAAGAAAGTAAAGAAAGCAATTAAAAGTTAAAGTTGAAATCAATAAGAGAGACAAGATCAAGGAATCCTTCTTCGTTGCAAAACAATGATTCAAGTTATGTTCTTTTCTACTTGTTATTAGTCACAAATTATCACCAACCGTAGGTAAAGCAGCTAGATCAGTGCTAAACCCCTAAATCCCTTGTATCACCGGACACGGAAGTTCTCGACTACCGGATTCTATTTACCAAACCACCTAGAAGTAGATCACTCAAGATGTAATTTAAATAAACGCATTAAGATTTATGAACTTATTAGGTTGATATTAGTAGTTAGACTCTTAGATCAAGGTCTACTTGCTAACGTTGTTTTTACACACAATTGCTCCACGGAATCCCTCCGCAAGGTCTTGTGTTTGCTACTTATGTAAAGAGTCAAGAAATGATTACTTATCTCCTAACTTTCACTAGCTTTAGATCAAATTAACAAATCAATTTAGCGTGCACTCCAAACAATCTATCAATCAATCATGAATGAATAAACATTCCTATTAGTAAAAACAATCGATAATCATGTGAAAAACCTCAAGATAGAATTGAAACAAAACTCAAACCATATATTAAGAACTAGGAATTCATCCTCAATCAATAAGAAAATTAGCTACTCATGCTTTTGAAATTCACACAAAATAATTATTAAAAGGAGAATTTTCAAGTTCACACAAATAATTAAGAAGAAGAATTTTAGAAAAGCAAGCAAAAACACAAGTGTTGTGTGTATAGAGAGGTGTGTAAAAGATGTAGAAAACTTCTCTATTTATAGGCTTCAATATTCTCCAAATCTTCCAAGGAATAGAATCCTTTTCCTTTAGCAATTCAATTTCCAAATTCAAGTCTTTCTCTTCTTCCATCTTCTCTTTCCAAGTTTGAGCCCAATTCTCCATCCAATTCCTAGTCCAAGTCTTCACACCCATGAGAGAAATCCATAGAAAATTCTGGAATTTTTGGCTCGCCGGAAAACTGGTATTATGGCCGGAATCCGGCCGGAAAAGTCACCGCCGGCCACCTGAGTTCTGTTGCCGTCAACGGTATATTCGACGGAATATTCCGTCAGTCCACCGTTAGGACTAACGGTCAAAAGGGTCAAACCGTCAGTCAACGGTCAAGGGAGGAGAGAGTCAGCCACTGAGTTAGCTGGTCTGACTCGGTCTTAGTCGTTTGAAATCTTCGAGTTGGTGTAACGAGTCACTGAGTTGACTCATCTGAATAAAATTCCAGCCGAGTTCTGGCTGTTTTCTGGTGTTTCCCAGGCCAATTCAGGCCGTTCTTTTCTTCACCTGTAACATGCCTAACACATTCATCTAATTCTGGTGCCTTTTCTACCCTGTAACAGAAGCAACACTTCTCATCTTTGCACCTGCATCTCATGTTCATCACTGCGGCTAGCCAATTATCGCATAACTCTCCATACACAACAGCAGCATCTTTCTTTCAGCTCCTGGCAAGCACAATATCATCCCTGCAGCTCGTTCTCATAGCCTCAAAACCACAACTGCCAGTACCAGTATCATCATGCCTTGCACTACATCCACCAGGCCTACCATTCTCGCTCACAAACTTAAGATGCAATCTCTCATCGATCCAACCCTGGCAGCACCACAGCTCAATCTCCATCCTAAATCGTCACAGGTCTTAGTTTCTCGAGCTTTATCACTTCCAATTTCTCCAAACCCTTTACACAGATTCACCAGCAGCTTCAATTAGAGACTAACCCAATTCATTTTCTCTTGGCTCTCGATTTGTTTTCTCGCATCTCGCGATTTAACGGCTAGTAGCGACGAGCAATGATGCTCTTAGTTTCAGGTGAATAGAATGAGAGTGAAGAAGAGAATGAGATAAATATCTTAATTCTAGGGTTGTAATGATTTGGGTGGATATTTGCACCCCAGTGATAAGGACCACCATCTTATTAGATAAGGGATACCCCAGTGGACAGCCCCTAACATGTAGTTACCCCTTAACATCAGCTGGCTGCTTTTAATACTCCTCTGAGAGAGTTGCCCTTTAACCGTGGCTCGTCTCCCTATAGTGTTTTCCTATGAAATGATAATCCTGCCCTTTTTGCTCAATTTGGATCATTTATTCTTCTTTTCCTCCGTGCGACTCCAAAGTAGCTACAAAACTCAAAACAAGCGTAAAATACATAATTTACAAGAAAAATAGCAAAGAAAGCATAAACAATAGATAGTAAATAGGATGTATTCTACACCCTATCAAATTCCCCCACACTTAGACTTTGCTAGTCCTCGAGCAAATCAAACTAAAACTTACAACTTCAAAGCGTTCAAGCGTCCCAAGCATCCAAAGAGTTATGAGGACATAGAGTTTCTGCATGCTAGTAATAAGAAATTAGAAATACTAAAGAACATATTCTCATTCTTAAATGTTGATTGAGAAATAACCACACCATAATGAGAGAATGCGTGTTTGAGAAACGATCAATAAGCATTTCGCCTCGACTTCTGCCTCACCAAAAGGATTTTATGATAATTGCACTCAAAAAGACGACTTTTTATGGGTCTCACATGTGTGCAGGTAGGAATGAAGAGAGAAATCCTGCAACACGTTGAATGGTGGGAAGGACAACTTCCGAAATATTTTTAAAAACCCACATCTTTTAATATTTTGAAAAACCATTTTTCTGACGATCTCTACGAAAGGAAATCAATCATTATTATCGAGGATGAGATTACTTACTCACCTTCACATTCGATCGCCAATTATGATAACACCACTCTCACGGCGTCCAATAGAAACGTCTTCCGCTCCTCGTCTTGATCTTCATGGTCTTCGTCTTTGGTTTCAACTATTGATGATAAACCCTCGAATTTCATAAATCCTTGACAATTTTTAACTCTTTTACCTTAAAAATCCTTGTCGCTTGAAACTTCCTTATAGATTTTCCTTCCCCACGGCTTATTAAATAAAAAACAAAACAATATTTCTCTTTTTTTTTCTTCTTTTTATCTTTTTTTTTTATATTTTTTTTTTTTTTTTTGAAACAAGAGAAATAAAATACAAAAAAGTAAACCATGGCCGTGGGAGAAGTATTTTACCGCTTGATTCTTCACAACTTGTATCGTCTCGAAATCATAAACTTCAAAAATTCTCACCTTTTAATTTTCTTCGCTTTTATGAATAAGTCTTCATACTTGTATATAATTATGCTCATTGTAGTGTAAGTCCTCAACATATATGTAAAAATCTGCTCTTTGTATGTTGCTTTACTTATATTTGAAATTTGCTCTTTTTCTCGTTCCGTTGCTTGTAAACCTTGAACTTTTCCAACTTTCCTTGTAGATTTTGATGTCGCTCCTTGTTGATGATGATGGTGTTTCTATGGACCCGTTGTTGTCGCGAGAGAGAGTGATGCTAACTGCAAATCGAACTACAAGAAGGAGGCTTTCATCTATAGACGTCACCCTTATGATTGACAAAATTAGCACTCAAGAGATCAAAGAGTAGTGCTTCTATTGGTGGGAGGTTGGGTAGCTCACCATTCTACCCGGAATTAACGTACGGTGACACACACTCAAAAGAAGCTCTTTAGTAGATGGAAAATTTCTGGTCGGTGCCTCACATGATATGAATACGGGTAGTCTCCACTAATGATTGATCAGCAACTCTAATAATGCATTTCTCCCTGCACCAAATTCGCATCACCGGCATGATTAAATCCATTATTTAACACTCTAACAAGCAAGAAATCCGAATGTAGTTCTCTAACATTTCCAAGTTCAATTATGTCGGTCAAAATCTCTATGTAAACATACCTAGAAGTATGCTAGTGACTCTAAAATCTTTAAAAGTTGGAGGTTTTAAGTAAAACTTTTTTTTTTTTTTTTTTTAAACTTTTTTAATTTTTTTTTTTAAATACATGTTTAACCACTCCCCCACACTTAAACCTTACATTGTCCTCAATGTAATTGAATCCTCCTAGCAAAGTCAAGGTGGGAAATTTTAACATGATATGGAACAAGAAAAAGAAATAACAAAAAGCAAAAGGATAAGAAATACAAAACCGATGGGTTGCCTCCCATTAAGCGCTTGTTTTAAAGTCGACGGCCCGACTTAGCTCTTGCTGCACATTACTCCTCCAGAGGGAGTGAATCTCGAAATGGAAGTTCATCCAAATTCACATAAGCGATGTTCTCATAGTATGGATTCAATCTATGGCCGTTGACTTTGGAAACCGAATTGTCTCTAAGACTAGTAATTTCAACTGCACCATGAGGAAAAACATTAGTAACAACATATGGTCCAATCCATCGGGACCTTAACTTTCCAGGAAATAGTTTAAGGCGAGAATGATATAAAAGGACTTTTTGTCCCACGATGAAGCTTTTACGAGAAATCATCTTGTCATGAAAAAGCTTGGTCTTTTCCTTGTAAATACGGGCACTCTCGTAAGCATCATTACGTATCTCCTCTAACTCATTTAGTTGTAACTTCCTTTGTTTCCCCGCTTCATCATACTCCATGTTGAATTTCTTTATCGCCCAATAAGCCTTGTGTTCAAGTTCAACCGGAAGATGACAAGCCTTACCATAAACCAACCGATATGGAGACATACCAATCGGTGTCTTATACGCCGTTCTATACGCCCAAAGTGCATCATTGAGCTTCAAGCTCCAATCTTTCCTTGTGGTATTCACCGTTTTCTCAAGAATGGACTTGATCTCACGATTTGAAATTTCCGCTTGTCCACAAGTTTGCGGATGATAAGGTGTACCAATTTTGTGTGTTATGTTGTACTTCTTGAGGAGAGCGTGGAAAGCCTTCTTGAAATGTGAGCCTCCATCGCTTATCACCACTCTTGGTGTACCATGCCTATTGAATATGTTTTCCCTTACAAAATCACAAACAACTTGAGAGTCATTAGTTTTGGTGGCTCTAGCTTCCACCCATTTCGAAACATAATCTACGGCAAGAAGTATATAAAAGTTCCCATTCGAATTGACAAAAGGGCCCATAAAATCAATACCCCACACATCAAAAATCTCAACGGCGAGAATTGGTGTGAGTGGCATTTGATTTCGAGCACCTAGATTGCCCGTTCGTTGACATCTATCACACGATTTACAAAAGACATATGAATCTTCAAACAAGGTGGGCCAATAAAATCCACTCTCGAGAACTTTGAGAGCGGTGCGTTTAGAACCAAAGTGGCCACCACAAGCAAAAGTGTGGCAAAAGGAGGGGATGGATTGAAATTCGGAGTTAGGTACGCACCTTCGCATTATTTGATCAACGCCATATTTCCATAAGTATGGTTCATCCCATACATATTGCTTAGCTACCTTCTTAAGTTTCATCTTTTGGAAATTAGACATTGTACTAGGTACTTTCCTTGTCACCAAGTAATTCACTATATCCGCATACCAAGGTGTTGATTCTTCCATGGAGAAAAGTTGTTCGTCCGGAAAGTGGTCTTGTAATGGAAGTTTTTCTTGAGACATAACAAGTCTACTAAGATGATCCGCAACGGTATTCTCCACACCCCTCTTATCACGAATTTCTATGTCGAACTCTTGTAACAATAGGATCCATCGGATTAATCTTGGATTAGCTTCTTTCTTCTTTATTAAGTGTCTTAGTGCGGCATGATCGGAATACACAATAACCTTTGTACCCACCAAGTATGATCGAAATTTCTCCAATGCGAAAACTATAGCCAATAACTCCTTTTCCGTGGTAGAATAATTGATTTGTGCATCATTAAGGGTCCTAGATGCATAATAGATAACATGGGACAACTTGTCCACTCTTTGACCCAAAACGGCTCCAACCGCATAATCACTAGCATCACACATTAATTCAAATGGAAGATTCCAATCCGGTGATTTGATAATCGGCGCACTTGTCAACATTTCCTTTAATTTGTCAAAAGCATCCTTGCATTCCTTGTTGAAGTCGAAAGGTACCTCCTTTTGTAATAACTTGCACATCGGCATGGAGATTTTGGAGAAATCCTTGATAAACCGCCTATAGAAACCCGCATGACCAAGAAAAGAACGGATCTCCCTCACCAAAGTGGGATATTGTAAGTTTCTTATTAAATCTATCTTTGACTTGTCCACTTCGAGCCCTCGAGAGGACACAATGTGACCAAGTACTATGCCGTGGTTTACCATAAAGTGACATTTCTCCCAATTAAGGACAAGGTTTGTGTCTATGCATCGTTTAAGAACTAGTTCAAGGTTGTTTAAACAACCATCAAAAGAATTGCCATAAACACTAAAGTCATCCATAAATACCTCGATGATGCGCTCCACATAATCCGAGAATATACTCACCATGCATCTTTGAAAGGTAGCCGGCGCATTGCAAAGGCCAAACGGCATCCGTCTATATGCAAACGTTCCAAACGGACAAGTGAAAGTGGTCTTCTCTTGGTCTTCCGGTGCAATAACAATTTAGTTGTATCCCGAATAACCATCCAAGAAACAATAATAAGAATGCCCCGCTAACCACTCCAACATTTGATCAATGAAAGGTAAAGGAAAGTGATCCTTTCGGGTTGCGGAATTAAGCTTTCTATAGTCAATGCACACTCTCCAACCGGTTTGAACTCTTGTAGGAACAAGTTCATCGTCTTGATTTCGAACAACCGTGACTCCGGATTTCTTTGGTACCACTTGAACCGGACTAACCCACTTGCTATCGGAAATTGGGTAGATTACCCCCACACTTAGCAATTTGAGTATCTCTTTCTTCAAAACCTCCATCATGGGAGGATTAAGCCTACGTTGAGCATCACGTACCGGCTTTACGTTTTATTCCATTAGAATCCTATGCATGCACATGGATGGACTAATGTCCTTGATGTCCGCAATTGTCCACCCAATAGCCATTTTGTGCTCTCTCAAGACTCTAAGCAAACGGTCTTCTTGTACCGGTGTGAGGTTCTTAGAAATAATCACCGGAAGCTCATCTCCATCTCCCAAGAAAGCATACTTCAAATGGTCCGGAAGTGGCTTCAATTCTAGCTTGGGCGCCTTCACAATAGATGGTACAAGTATTTCATCATTCACGGGTAAAGAAATATATGAAACATTACCCTTTTTAGATTCTTGTAATGTCGCCAAGGCACCACACATCTCCACCAATTCATTGGAGATTTCAACATCCAAGTTAGACAAGCCGTGGATGTCCAATTCAATGCTCTTTTGTAACACCACATCAAGTTCATCCTCTCGATTCAATTCCACCATTTGTTGCGCTAATGAATCAACCACATCAATGGAGTAAACGGAATGCACATCACTTGGGTAGCGCATGGCTTCAAATATATTAAAGTGTATTATCTCCTTGTTGAATTCCATAGTGAGTGTACCCATATCAACATCAATCTTCGTCTTTGCGGTCTTCATGAATGGCCTCCCAAGAAGTAAAGAAGTAGATGCTCGGTTCTCATTGTTGTCCATATCTACCACAAAGAAGTCCACCGGAAAAATAAGCTCATTTACTTGCACTAGCACGTCTTCTACAAGTCCCTTTGGATATATGTTCGACTTGTTTGCTAATTGGATAATAACTCTTGTCTCTTTCAAAGGTCCAAGATTCAAGGAGTCATATATATCGGCCGACATCACACTAATGGAAGCCCCCAAGTCAAGTAAAGAATGTTCAAACCTTTGCTTACCAATAGTAATTGGCACCGTGAAACCACCGGGATCCGTGCACTTTGTAGGCATCTTCTTCAATAGCATAGCCGACGCACTCTCACCAACTTTAGTAATTTCATTATCAAGCAACCTATCCTTCTTTGTGCATAATTCCTTCATGAACTTCGCATACCGTGGCATTGTCTTGATGGCCTCGATGAAGGGGATGTTGATTTCAACCTTCTTGAAAATATCCATGAGTGCCTTGTCTTGAGCTTCTTTCTTGGATTTAGCAAAACGACTAGGAAAAGGAGGTGGAGTAGTGAAAGTAGGAACCGGTTCCTTGGATTGGTCGGTTGGTGTTGAATTCTCCTTTGGTGCGGCTTCCTCCTTGTCTTTGACTACCTCTTCACTAGATTCTTCATGATGACTTGGACCCTCCACTTGTCTTCCACTTCTTAAAGTAACCGCATTAACATTCTCTCTTGGATTAACAAATGGTTGCGAAGGAAGCGTTGTGGATGCTTGAGATTTCAATAAGTTCACATCGGTCGCCAATTGTCCCATTTGAGTTTGTAAGTCCTTGATTGCCGAATCGGTCTTTTGTTGTTGTTGTTGAACCAAAGTGGTGATACCTTGCATACCTTGCATCAACGCATTGAGCTTGTCATCAATTGAAGAATCACGTTCCTTGACTTGTTGTGGTTGGAAGCGTGATTGTTGGAAACCACCTTGTTGTGCATATGGATTAGGAGCCGCCGCTTGCTTGTTTGCATAACTAAAGTTAGGATGATCCTTCCACCCGGGATTATAGGTATTGGAGTATGGATCGTACCTTGGCCTTTGATTTGGATATAAAGCATTTACTTGTTCGGTCTCACCATCCGGAATAATTACCGCGGCCATCCTTTGAATCATTGTCTCCATGTTACTCATTCTTTGATCAAGATGTGATGATGAATCACTAACTTCATGCACTCGCCTAACCATGGGTTCATCTCTTGTGTAGAATTGTTGTGAGTTTGCAGCCATACTTTCAATCAATTCTCTAGCTTGGGTCAAAGTCTTGTTCATTAGTGCACCACCACCCGCGGCATTAAGAAGAGATCGATCACTTGGGTGGAGAGCTTCGTAGAAGTATTGGAGTATCATAACATCACTAAATTGATGGTGTGGACAGCTTTCCACCAACCTCTTGTATCGCTCCCAACATTCATAAAGTGACTCTCCAACATGTTGCTTCAACCCACAAATCTCCTTGCGAATTTGAGTAGCTTTGGATGCGGGAAAATATCTCTCGAGGAAAAGTTTCTTCATACCATTCCATGTTGTGATACTTCCGGAAGGCAAATAATATAACCATTCCTTAGCATTGCCCGCCAACGAAAACGGGAAAGCTTTCAACATTGCACCATCCGCATTGGTCTCCGGTGGAAGCATGGCCATAACTATGGTATAGAAGTCCATAAGATGTTTGTTTGGGTCCTCATTCACCATGCCATGGAACTTTGGTAACTCTCTAATCAACCCCGGCTTGATCTCAAAAGTTGAGTTGGTTTGGATACACCATTGTTGTGTGTCAAGCTTGTGAGAAGCTAGGTCCTTGAGTGTACGATCAGCCATTGGTTCTTCCTCTTTGTCCGAATCTGTGAATTCACTTGATGAAGAAGGAGGAAGTGGAGTGTTAACCGCTCGAATGAAATCCTTTAGTTGAGTGCCGGATCGAAGACGTATTGGACTCGGTCTGCCCTCTTTAAGCATTCACCAAAGGTATAGCACCTGAAATAAGATTCTTGAAAACTAAGTTAGATACGGTATAGAATCTAACAAAGCAAGAATAGAGCAAAAAGAAAAACAAAAAACAACTAAAAATCGCCCGTTGCTCCCCGGCAGCGGCGCCAAAATTTGATGCGTGTCGTAACCACAACAAATTAATTAATATTTTTTCCACCTAATTAACAAGTAATATAGTGTAATAAAGTTCGTTCCCACGAGGAGCAAGAGATTCTAGTTGTAAAATTGTCACGAAAAGGGGGGTGTAAAGCAAAAGAAAGTAAAGAAAGCAATTAAAAGTTAAAGTTGAAATCAATAAGAGAGACAGGATCAAGGAATCCTTCTTCGTTGCAAAACAATGATTCAAGTTATGTTCTTTTGTACTTGTTATTAGTCACAAATTATCACCAACCGTAGGTAAAGCAGCTAGATCAGTGCTAAACCCCTAAATCCCTTGTATCTAGGACACGGAAGTTCTCGACTCACCGGATTCTATTTACCAAACCACCTAGAAGTAGATCACTCAAGATGTAATTTAAATAAACGCATTAAGATCTATGAACTTATTAGGTTGATATTAGTAGTTAGACTCTTAGATCAAGGTCTACTTGCTAACGTTGTTTTTACACACAATTGCTCCACGGAATCCCTCCGCAAGGTCTCGTGTTTGCTACTTATGTAAAGAGTCAAGAAACGATTACTTATCTCCTAACTTTCACTAGCTTTAGATCAAATTAACAAATCAATTTAGCGTGCACTCCAAACAATCTATCAATCAATCATGAATGAATAAACATTCCTATTAGTAAAAACAATCGATAATCATGTGAAAAACCTCAAGATAGAATTGAAACAAAACTCAAACCATATATTAAGAACTAGGAATTCATCCTCAATCAATAAGAAAATTAGCTACTCATGCTTTTGAAATTCACACAAAATAATTATTAAAAGGAGAATTTTCAAGTTCACACAAATAATTAAGAAGAAGAATTTTAGAAAAGCAAGCAAAAACACAAGTGTTGTGTGTGTAGAGAGGTGTGTAAAAGATGTAGAAAACTTCTCTATTTATAGGCTTCAATATTCTCCAAATCTTCCAAGGAATAGAATCCTTTTCCTTTAGCAATTCAATTTCCAAATTCAAGTCTTTCTCTTCTTCCATCTTCTCATTCCAAGTTTGAGCCCAATTCTCCATCTAATTCCTAGTCCAAGTCTTCACACCCATGAGAGAAATCCATAGAAAATTCTGGAATTTTTGGCTCGCCGGAAAACTGGTATTATGGCCGGAATCCGGCCGGAAAAGTCACCGCCGGCCACCTGAGTTCTGTTGCCGTCAACGGTATATTCGACGGAATATTCCGTCAGTCCACCGTTAGGACTAACGGTCAAAAAAGGGTCAAACCGTCAGTCAACGGTCAAGGGAGGAGAGAGTCAGCCACTGAGTTAGCTGGTCTGACTCGGTCTTAGTCGGCTGAAATACTGAGTTGGTGTAACGAGTCACTGAGTTGACTCATCTGAATAAAATTCCAGCCGAGTTCTGGCTGTTTTCTGGTGTTTCCCGTGCCAATTCAGCCGTTCTTTTCTTCACCTGTAACATGCCTAACACATTCATCTAATTCTCGGTGCCTTTTCTACCCTCGTAATGAAGCAACACTTCTCATCTTTGCTTTTTGTATCTCATGTTCATCACTGCGGCTAGCCAATTATCGCATAACTCTCCATACACAACAGCAGCATCTTTCTTTCAGCTCCTGGCAAGCACAATATCATCCCTGCAGCTCGTTCTCATAGCCTCAAAACCACAACTGCCAGTACCAGTATCATCATGCCTTGCACTACATCCACCAGGCCTACCATTCTCGCTCACAAACTTAAGCTGCAATCTCTCATCGATCCAACCCTGGCAGCACCACAGCTCAATCTCCATCCTAAATCGTCACAGGTCTTAGTTTCTCGAGCTTTATCACTTCCAATTTCTCCAAACCCTTTACACAGATTCACCAGCAGCTTCAATTAGAGACTAACCCAATTCATTTTCTCTCGGCTCTCGATTTGTTTTCTCTTCATCTCGCGATTTCACGGCTAGTAGCAGCAGCAGCCGATGCTCTTAGTTTCAGGTGAATAGAATGAGAGTGAAGAAGAGAATGAGAGAAATATCTTAATTCTAGGGTTGTAATGATTTGGGTGGATATTTGCACCCTAGTGATAAGGACCACCATCTTATTAGATAAGGGATACCCCAGTGGACAGCCCCTAACATGTAGTTACCCCTTAACATCAGCTGGCTACTTTTAATACTCCTCTGAGAGAGTTTCCCTTTAACCGTGGCTCGTCTCCCTATAGTGTTTTCCTGTGAAATGACAATCCTGCCCTTTTTGCTCAATTTGGATCATTTATTCTTCTTTTCCTCCGTGCGACTCCAAAGTAGCTACAAAACTCAAAACAAGCGTAAAATACATAATTTATAAGAAAAATAGCAAAGAAAGCATAAACAATAGATAGTAAATAGGATGTATTCTACACCCTATCATCACTCTTTTCTCGTCTATTTAAAGGAGGATTCCTTATGAAAGCATTTCTTTTCTTTTACTTCGTCTTCTTCATCGTCTGCAACTATTTTCTGTTGTTTTTCTTCATCATCTTCTTCATCGTTTTCCTGCTACTATTTTTCTGCTACTGTTTCTATGGCATCAAGGTTTGTTAATTTCGCTGAATTTAATCATTTTGTGATTGATCTCTTTTATTGAAGTTGTTTTACTCTAATACTGTTCTTCATTTAATGTTTCTCCTGCCATTTTTTGTTCCAGCAAGAACAAGCCCAGCACCAAATTCACCATCACGAACCCTAATATCTCTTTGGGTTCGCAACCGAAATCCACTGCTTCTAAAAGAAAGTCTGCGAGTAACAAGGTATTTAAGAAACATTTACTCTTTTAATAACAATATTGTTGCCTCTGTTTCTTATTTAGCTTGTAATTCGCAGGATGACAAAAATGGTGATAAATCTCCCAAGAGGCATCGCCATTCTAAACCTGTTGCACTTCCTATCTCATTTCCTGGGTTCAAGCTTACTACTTCTCCTGTAGTACCCTCGCAGGACAATTCACCCCCTCTAGCGATTGCTTCGCAAGATAAACCAATTCATTCTTCTCAAGATAATCTGTCTTCTCCTGCGATATCCTCGCAGGACAAATCAATTCCTGAATTTTCCGTCAATGAAATTCTTCAAAATGAACCCCTCTCCACTTTTACTCTTAATACTTTTATCTCGCCCCCACCTGTTAATCAGGTTCCTTCAACTGGCATTCTTATAACCAAGGATGATTCAACTTTTCCCTCTTCCTCCGTCATTTCCTCTTCCTCTGGATCTATCCCTCTTACCAAAGAAAACTTGGAAGGGATAGATGTAGCTTTCAAAGTTTTATCAGACACCATGAATGATGTTAAGAAGATCTCCACTGATCCTATCAGGTCTAGTGTTTATGAATCTTTGAGTAAATATTTTGGTTCTGATACAATGTCGCGAGCATCTTTGGAACAAGAAATTAAGACCTTGAAGAATAGCCTTCATAATACCTCTCTGGATCGTGATAATCTTCGCAGGAAGAATGAAGAATTAAAAGGTATCATTTCCTCCCCTTTCAAGACTTTTTTTTTTTTTTTTTGAAGACTTTGTTCGCCTTTCAAGCTTTGAATAAGAAACGTAAGATGGAGATATACCAATTGGAATCTATCGTGGAAGAAACTCGAACGGAAAGAGATGCTTGGATGGAGCAATATAACCGATTAGATAACCTCCATACATATTAAGATGGAGATGACCGGATAAATAATCTTACCCAAGAAAATGCTTACTTAGTCCATACATATTAAGATAAATAAGAATTATTAAGTAACGAATTGTCGCATCTCTCATATTCTTTGACTAAATCTAATTTGGAGTTGGAAACCTTATCAGATGAAAATGGAACTTTGTCTCAAGAGAAGCGAGCTTTGTTGGATAAGGTGGCGATATCCTCGCAACAACTTGATGTTTATCAAAAAATACTGAATGAGCAAGAACAATCTATCTGCTCATTGAGAAATACACTCAAAGAAACCACTACCGAAAGAGATAAGCTTATTCAGGGTAGAATAACTCTAAGTGTGAAAACAAACCATCTCAAGGATGAATATACCAAGTTAAAAGAATCACATTCCTCTCTTGCGAAGGAAAATAATTTACTGATTTCTAATGAAAAAAGCTTGCGTTCTCGGTTAAAAGTTCTTGTCGGGGATGGTTTTGATAATGCCATGGATCATTTGGAGAATAGTTGCTTGGCCCTGACCCAACATCTTATCTCGCAAAAGGAAGGTAGTCATAAGATTTGACTGCCTCATCCGTCTTTTTACTTTTCTAAATTCTTATATTACTTTTTATTTATAACTCTGTTGTTCTTCTTTATTTTCACAGAATCTGAGAAAGATCTTCGCTCCTCTCTTTCTACTTTGGAATCCGCCCATGCCAAGATTCGCAAGGAAAATGCAACACTTGTTGTTACTCTTGCCCATTCTCGTGATCGAGCCGCAAGAAAGATTAATTATCTTAGCCATATTAAAGATATACAGAGTAGGAATCAACAGAAGGCACTTCTTCGTCAATTTCATCCCAAAGCTGAAGTTTTTGTGAATGAGATCTTACTTTCTAAATCCCTTGACCCTGTCTCTATTGAACCTTTGGAAGTTGAAGATGATGAAGTTCCTAATTCTCCTGATAGTGATTACGATTATGAAAGCTACGAGGATCTCGCTAACGATAAAGTTGTCAATAAGAATCCAAATGAAAAAAAATTTGATGAAAACCCTCCAACTGGCGAAGGTGAAGCTGATAAAATTGTTGAAGAGCATTTATCATCTCCTGTTGTCGAGAATGCCGATGTAGAAAATTAAGCTACTTTTGTAATTTTACATCTTCCAGTCTCTTTATCTGTATGACTTTTTGCGTAGGATATTTTTGAATTTCTGTTGAAGTATTCTTTTTGATTGGAAAGACTAAATCCCTTGTTGAATAATTCCCTTATTTTCTCTTTCTATTTCATTTAAGATTTGCAATTTTAATCTCGCAAGCATGTTCGCTTACCTTTGTTTGTGTGGTCTTATTTTGCCTTCCTAATTAAAGGTCTTATTTCGCCACCCCTCGTTGCGACAAAATCGCGGGACGTCTTTACATTTTCATGTAATGACCCATTGACCTTGTCTTATCATTTCTTAAGTATTTTTGCCTCTGCAGGATATTTTACTTGCGTCAATATGACAGGCTTAAATACTCTTGCGAATGTAAAACCCCATGACATTGACGTCTTTGCGACGAGATCGCAGGACATTTTTACACTTTCATACAAAAACCCATTGATCTCGTCTTATCCTTGCGTTAGTATTATTGCCTCTTCAGGATCATCGCACAAATATGACAAGCCTAAATTTCCTTGCAAAAATAAAGCCTCATGACATTTGCGTCTTTTGACACTTATCAGCTCCCTAATGGAGGGTGCCGCCCTTATCTTCTCCCTGGTTGCCCCTTCAAGGAGGCGTACATCGGCCATACAAGACTAGCTCCTCCCATCCGGTCTTAACAACAACCAGTTGTTTTCGCAGATCTCTTATCCCTTATACCTATATGGTTTATGGTTACGAAACCGCACCCTAAGTGGAGTTTTCTTGGCCGAGTGAAAAGATATGCCAATACTTGCCAAGAATGGCCGAGACACTTCAAATTCCCCAGGCACTCTTGGCTCAACCGTGTACCTCGGCGCCTTGAGCATACACTGACTCCTTGGAAGAGACCCTCGGGCGTCCAACCAGGGTATAACCATATATATATATAGTTGGAAATCCAAGGTATCTCTCCCGGATGAGTAACTATGAATTAGAAAAGTAATATAAGATAACTATGAAGACATAAGATGATTACTTTAGGTCTTACATTTGCCTCTTGCGAAATATCATTCGCGAACTAGGGTGTACGCCATAAAGGTTCGTCCCATTCACTCACTCTATCATTTTGTCAATTCGTTCAAAAATTTCTTTCAGTAATTTGTTTGCGAGATATTCGCACAATCTTTCTTCATTTTATGCAATTTCGCAATCATTCTGTCGCAAATACATTTCATCCATCTTCTATGGGTAATATTTCTTGAGATATAACCTATTCATGGTCTATTCAATCTTTGTCCTACATCTTTGCCTTCAGGATCCATTAATCTATATGCCCATGTTCCGACTATCTCCTTGATGATATAAGGTCCATCCCATTTTCTTGCCAACTTGCCACCACTTTCTCGTTGATAAACTGGTGTTTCTCGCAACACCAAGTCACCTGGTTGAAATTCACGTATCTTGACACGTTTGTTATACTCTCTGGCCAATCTTCGTTGATAATTCTCCATATGTTGTAATGCTCTCTCTCTCTTTTCTTCTAATTCATCTAACTTAATTAGAATATTACCCGTGTTAAGATTTTTCTCCCAAGCTTCTTTCTTTGTTGTTGGAATCATAACCTATGTCGGGAGTACGGCTTCAACCCCATATGTTAAACAAAAAGGTGACATTCCTGTAGCTTGTCTCCTTGTTGTATTATAAGCCCATACTGCATTATGCACTTGTTCGCACCATCCTCTATTGTATCCTTCTAACTTCTTCTTCAATGTCTGCAATTGTTTTGTTTGTTGCTTCTGCATGGCCATTAGCCTGCGGGTATAGAGGAGTTGATTTTCCACATCGTATCTGAAATGCATTAAGCAGCAGTTCTATATTTTGTCCTTCAAACTGTTTCCCATTGTCGATACCAGCGTAAGGGAATCCCAAATCTGCATATAATATTCTCAAATATGAAAGTAACGACATCTTTGTCGCGAATGTGTTGTACCGCTTTCACCTCTGCATATTTTGTGAAATAATCAGTAGCGACAATTAGATATCTTCTCTGCCCTGTTCCTGGTAAGAATGGTCCCACAATGTCTAAACCCCATTTTCCAAAAGGCCACACACTTGTTGAAGAATTTAAGGGCGCTCCTGGTGCATGTATCTTCTTCCCATGCCTTTGGCAATCTTCGCAACGTCTTGATATTTGTTTCGCGTCCTCATGCATATATGGCCAGTAATAGCCTTGCATTCTTGCCTTATGTGCTAAAGATCTTCCGCCACTATGATTACCAGCATCCCCACCGTGCAACATCTTCAATATGGTTTCTCCTTCCTTCCTTGTTAAACATCTGAATGAAGGTCCGTTAAAAGATCGTCGGTACAGTACTCTATCTCTTAATTCATAATTTGTTGCACGGATTTTTAACTTGTGTGTCTCTAATCTGTTTCTTGGTGTTTCCCCTTTCATCAGAAATGCATGAAGTTCTGCTCTCCAATCTTCTTCGCAAAGTGTTTGTGTTCCATCTTCTATTAGCATTACATTTGTTTCCTGTTCTTCCTCTTTATTAATTGACGGTGTTAGCAGTGTTTGTATTTTTATGTTTCTCGCAGTCGGATCTGTCATCATACTTGATATAAAGGCAAAAGCATCTGCGAGTCTATTATTTCTCCTTGATATATGTCTCCATTTTATTCTCTCAGATTCGCATCGATAGCTCGTCCACAAGTTTCTTGTACTTTTGCAAAGATGGTTCATTTGTAGTATATTCCTCTTTTATTTGGCGAATAGCCAATTGCGAATCGCAGAGCATGTATTATAGCTTCATATTCTGTTTCATTATTGGTTGATACAAACTCCAATCTGAAAGAAAAGGCTATTTTATTGCCTTCTGGTGAAATCATAACAATTCCAACTCCATTACCTTCTCCATTTGATGATCCATCTACTAATATTTCCCATCTATTTGGCTCAGTTAGCAGTTCTTTTGGATCTCCGTGTTCTTCTTCTACATCCATCATTTCTTCTACTGCTTCATCCTCTTCCAAAGGAAATTCTGCTAAAAAGTCTGCGACAACTTGTGATTTTGGTGAAGACAATATTTCATATTTGAGTTTGCAATGGCTTATTTGAGCATTCCATCTCTCTACTCTTCCCGACCTTTTTGAACTTTTCATTACCGATTCAATTGGTATTTTTGTCACTACCTTAACAGTATGCGCTTGAAAGTATATGCGAAGTTTAAACGTTGCGTAAACTAACGCCAAGATCAGTTTTTCAATTTTGAATAATTCCTTTCTGCGGCATTGAAAGTTTTGCTGATGTAATAGACTGGTTTCTCTACCCCTGCGTCCATTCGCAGTAGTAATGCACTTAACGCATGCGAGGTTGTCGCAAGATAGATTAATAATTCTTCTCCTGGTTCTGCTTTTTGCAAAATTGAGATGTCCATTAAATGTTCCTTTATTCCTTGTAAAGCCTTCTCACATTCATTTGTCCATCTAAACTTCGACCCCTTTTTGAGGATGTTGAAAAAATGTTTACATTTATCAGATGATCGCGAGATGAACCTCCCTAGCGAAGCTAATAATCCATTTAATTTTTGAACATCTTTTACCGTTGCTGGTGTTGGCATGTCACGGACTGTTTGTACTTTCTCTGGGTCGACCTGTATTCCTTCTTTTGATACAATGTAACCTAGAAATTTTCCCGATGCCACTCCAAAGGTATATTTTTCTGGATTTACTTTAATGTTGAAATGTCTCATTTGCTCAAAAATTTCTTTCAAATCTTGTATGTGATCTTTTGCTTTCTTACTTTTTATTAGCATATCATCTACATATACCTCTAATGTTTTGTGTATCCATTTTGCGAACACCTTTTCTACCATTCTCTGGTATGTTGCTCCGGCATTTCGCAGACCAAACGGCATTTTTGTGTAACAGTATAATCCTCTTGGAGCGAAGAAAGCAGTATGTTCTTGATCTTCTTCAGCGAGAGGAATTTGATTGTAACCTTTGTATCCATCAAAAGATGATATCCTTTCATTTCCTGCCGCTGCTTCAACCAATTGCGGAATATCTGGTAACGGAAAGCTATCTTTAGGACAAGCTTTGTTTAGATCAGTAAAATCTATACAAATTCTTATCCCTTTTTTCTTCTTTGGGACTATAACCATATTTGCTATCCATTCGGGATATTTTGCTTGTCTAATGATTCCTGCATCTAGCATCTTCTGCAATTCTTCTTCTATTTGGGGATGATATGTTGTTGCGATTTTTCTAATTCTTTGTTTGAATGGTCTTACATTTCTGTCAATTTCCAATTTATGGCAGGCCACAGACGGATCTATACCAGGCATTTCATCCATATCCCACGCGAAAATATCTTTGTAATCTCGTAGCAAATCAACAGTTCTTCTTTCTTCATCCGCTTCCATTTTAGTCCCAATTTTTAATATCTTGGGTTCTTCTTCAGTTCCAACATTCACTTCTTTTGTTTGTTCTGCTGCGATATAACTAGCCTTCGGTTCTCCCATAGGAGTTGGTCCTTTCATTTCCTTCGCGAGCTCATTCTCTTCTCCCAAGGTTTTGCTAGGTATTCCTTTTCCTTCTTTTGCTCTTATCATGTAAATTCTAAACTCTTCTTCTTTCTTAGCTGCTTTTACCATCTTCCTGCGATCTTTTCGTTTCTTCACTTGTTCTTCATAATGATTTACTTCGACTTGATGATATATTCTTCCTTTATCAATATCTCCTCTGATTTCACCAATTCCAGTTGGCATAGGAAATTTGATACACTGATGAAACGTTGACGCTATAGCCTTAATTGCATGTACCCATGGTCTCCCTAACAACACGTTGTATGGCGATTCCATATCCACTACACTCAATATCACCTGTGTTTCAATTTCTCCAAGCAAAATTCGTAATTTTATCTCTCCTTTAGGTTTTGTTAAAGATTTACCAAAACCATGGATACAATACGTTGGGGAAATCATTTCTTCATCTTTATATCCTAATTTTTTGTAGGTATGGTAAAACATGATACTCACCAAACTCCCTGTATCCACCAAAGTTCTATTTATTGCCCATTCTTCCGCTGCTTTTGCCGGTTCTCCTCCTTTTTTGCATGCATTTATCGTGATCACTAGTGGAGATGTATGATTTAAACCCTCTCTAGGTACCTCTGCTGCTATGAATGTTAGTTTCTGCTTTTCCCACTCTTTCAAAGACGATGTCTTATCCCTATCTGTAATCTTCTTTCCTTCAAAATCTCGTTTATGTATTATTCCTCTGATATTTTCATGAAATTCATTAATCATTGCTTTTGTAATCGAACTGTACTCCATATCTTCATCATATTCCTTGTTTTTTAACTCCTCTACCTCATCTGATTTAACATTTTCCTTTCTCATTTTCTTGATTCGAATGATTTTAACTGCAATCTTCTATCTTCAATCCTCCTTCGTCCCTGTTTCTAGCACATATGTAGTTGCAGGAAATCCTACACTACACCCCTCATTAGAATTCACACAACTAATCCATTTGAAGATGAATAACTATGAATTTTATTGATTATTTTCTTGAAATGTTTACAAAGGAAGATAGAACAAAGCTAAATAAATTACAATCACTCCAAATTTTCTCCCTCCTAATGACTTGCTTAACAATTCAAAAAGAACTCTCCCTACAACAAACTTACTCAGCCCTTTATATAGGGTAGTACACAGTGGATGACAGCTAAGCTATCCTTTATTTTCGGGAATGACTCGCGAAGTATCGCAAGTGTACAAGTGTTCGTCCTCGCGACACTCCTAAATCTCGCTAAATCTTCACACCTTTCTCATGTTCTGGCTATCGTCATCCCTTGCGTCATTTATGTTACTTCTTTGTGACACCTTCGCAATGCTGTCGTTTATTAATCTCGCAAAGTATTGATGTCGCGATATTCTGATCCTACAATACTTATGATACTTGAAAGAGTTTATTTTATATCCAAAGTTTGATTATTATTTTTTTTTTTAAATATTTTCCAGTTAGTTTCCTTGTTGATGTGATAAGTCATTATTGCCTTGTTAGTTGTTCACCATATTGAAGGAGAGGAGGGCATGTTAGTCTGAGTTTATGAATCATCGAATATCAAGCTTGTGAAATATCACAAAGCACCTTCCTTGGTACTATTTATCCTATATTCTTATACTACTAATTTTATTTTCTTCACTTATATTTCTTCTTGGTCATAACGTTATGTTTTGATATACTGGCGTGAGTTTTAACATATTAAGATGTGTTCACCTAGTATAGAAATTTCACATGTGATATTTTTAATTTAAACGTGTTCATGATATGTGACTCAAGTAAAAATGCAGTATGTTGATGTTTGGCATTAAAATGAACTGATATTATAGTGAGATGAGTACGTATAATAGTGATACTATGCACAACGTTACCTGAAATTATAATTCTATAATCGTGCTGTTGTTTGTTATTGACCACAATTTTCTCAAGCTAATGTTAAATTAACATGTTGTGTACATTATCGACTGTTGTTGCCTTGTCGATGAGGTGATAAGTCATTGTTATGACCTGTTGTGTTATTGACCTTTTGCCGTGTTAGTTGTTCACCATATTTAAGGGGAAGAGAGCATGTTCGTCTGAATACAAATATTCCTTAGAAAATTTTCAAATTTGACCCATTCGCAAATTTCGTGTCTTCTTGGAGTTCACTTATTCTTCTAAGTGGTTGTTGTTGTTGTTGCTGCTGCTGCTACTTGGCTGTTGTACGTTCAAGGTAAACGTTATATGAAAGTGGAATCTTTTTTGCGATTGTAGTTTTTTGTATGAGCTGGAAAACTAGTGTAGGACAGCTTCATTAGTAGTTTGATACTTTTGGTTTCTGGTAGAATGAAGGTTTTAGGGTAATTTGATTAACCACTTTATATGTGATGTGGTCTTGATGCTCTATTATAATACATGTGATGTGGTCTTGATGCTCTATTATAAACTTGCAATACAGTAACGGATAAGGTTTTCGAGTTTTATTCTCATATAGATTAGTAGCTTGAATTCATGACTAATACTTCCATTTTACTTAGAGATGGAAGGTTCACCATTTAGCTTCATCATCAGTAACTACTAAGGCTGTTACGAATCAACTATTTTTCGATTGTGTAAGCTGATAGGCTGAAAAAGCATCAAATTTCTGTATGTGATTGGTGGATAGCTATTATGTTATAATCTTGTACCCATAGGACCAGAGCTAGAAAATATGATGCTGGATAAACTTATTATTTTGTGTCCATATCATATGTTTGGGTAACGTGAGAATCTTAATGTTTGAGCTTAATTATTTTGATCAGTAGGATAGGACCAGGTCAGTGGTTAATAGTTAGAAGTTAGGATGAAGCCAGGTTTTGAAATTATTTGAGTTTCTTATGGACTGAGTAGATATATATTATCAATGCAGATTCACCTTGGATACATTGCTCGCTGACTTATTTATATCATTTACTTCTCTTCAAATTAGATCTTTATAAATTTATACAAAGAGATCTAGTGATTGCTGCTAATTCAATTTTTTCAATAATGCAGGGATAGTTTTGGTTTCTCGGTTATGAATTTTGACACTCTTCTCAAGGAAAATTGTTTTACCTGGTTTTGATTTCATAGTATTAGATGTTATTGTTACTCTTTGTGTTTTTAGGTATATTTGTAGTCGTTTTATGATTAAGAGAACATGGATAAGAGCTGGGTTGATAAGGACCCTGCTTCTCTAGAGTATGAGGAAGGGTTGAATGCATTCCTAGATTACGCCTACATCCATGGAAAGCTTAATAGGGAAGGAAAATTGAAGTGTCCTTGTACTGATTGTAAAAAATTTGTGTGGCAAGAGCGAAGTAGAATTGTTGATGATTTAGTCTGCTATGGCATGTTGCCAAGTTATACGAATTGGATTCATCATGGAGAAAGAAGTGTATCAACACCAGCACCAGAAATCAGGAATGAAGATGTTGAGGTTGATACTCATGTTGATGTTGATGGTATGCGTATTAGGGACGATCTTAGTGGTTTGTTGGGAGATGCTTTTCCTAATGAAGTTGATAACATGGAGAATATGCAGGATGGAATGGAGGATGTTAATCTTAATTTTAAGAAGTTGTTGGAACAGTCGAAAAAGGAGTTATACCTGGTTGTGATAAAATGACAAAGTGTTGTCATTTGTTATTAGATTATGGTACATTAAATGTATTAATCGGTTGAGCAATAAGGCATTTACTATGATGCTTCATCTAGCACGAGATTCGTTTCCGGATGGGTGTTCGCTTCCAAAGAATTTCACACAGTGGAAGAAAATAATTACAGATTTGGGTATGGGTTATAAAAAATTGATGCTTGTAGGAATGATTGCATGTTATTTTGGAAGGATGACTCAAAATTGGACGAGTGCAATGTTTGTGGGGCTTCAAGGTGGAAGATAGTCAGACCTGGGAAGAACAAGAATACTCCTTGGAAGATACTCCGCTACTTCCCATTAAAGACTAGGCTTCAACGTTTGTTTATGTCTTCCAAAACTGCCGAGGACATGAGATGGCATAAATCAGCAGAGCACACAGATGATGGGGTCATGAGGCATCCAGCAGATTCTATGGCTTGGAAGCATTTTGATGAAAGTAACCCAGTATTTGCTTCAGATCCGAGAAACGTAAATATAGGTTTAGAAAGTGATGGCTTCAATCCGTTCGGGAATATGAATCTCTCACACAGTACGTGGCATGTGGTTGTTCCATACAATTTGCCTCCATGTTTATGCATGAAACAACCTCACTTCATCTTATCTCTAGTGATACCAGGACCATTTAGTCCTAGGAACGACATTGATGTATATCTAAGACCTTTGATTGAAGAACTTAAGGAGTTGTGGGCGTATGAGCCGATACTTATGATTCATTTGCCAAGGAGACGTTTAAACGCGTGCAAATTTGCTTTATGGACTATTAGTGACTTCCCGGGTCTTGCTATGCTGTCAGGATGGAGCACCAAAGGTAAACTGGCGTGTCCAACATGTCAAAAGGTACATCCCACATACATTTGAAGCACGGCGGGAAAGAATGTTATATGGGGCATCACCGGTGGTTACCATCGGATCACAAGTTTCGAGATCTTAAGAAAGAATTTGATGGGACCGTTGAACATGACGCAGCTCCAGTTCCTCTACAAGGTAGAGAAATAGTACTTCTATTGAAAGATATTCCTCATAAATTTGGAAAGAAGCCTGAAGAGCCTGAACAGCCTGAAGAAAATGATGTATCTGCAAAGAAGAAGAAGAAAGGTCAAAAAGGAAAGACTCCACGTGTGAAAAAGAAGAGGCCGCGAGAGGAAGAGGAGAGTGCTCCTTTCCCTGATAACTGGAAGAAATTAAGTATTATGTATGAGCTTCCATATTGGGAAGATAATCTACTGAAGCACAATTGTGATGTGATGCACATTGAGAAAAATGTATGCGAAAAATATACTTGGTACTCTTCTGGAGCTTGACAAAAAGTGCAAGGACGGTTTGAAAGCAAGGCAAGACTTGAAAGAAATGCGAATTAGACCACGGCTTCATCCGGAGTTCGATGTCGTCAAGAACAAATACTATCTACCTGCTGCCTGCTACTATTTGGATAAAGATCAAAAAGAACTGTTTTGTACCGTGCTTAATAGTTTGAAGATTCCTGATGGGTACTCCTCTAACATTGGAAGGCACGTGAAAGTCAAAGAACGTAAGTTGGTTGGTATGAAGAGCCACGACTTGCATGTAATTATGCAACAGTTCTTACCTTTGTCTATTCGGAAGACATTGCCCACAAAGGTCAGTTCAGTTTTGATTGAGTTAAGTATGTTTTTTTCGGGAGTTATGCTCCAAAACTCTTTTGCCTGAAGATTTGAGGCGCCTCGAGAAAAGTATTGCAGTTACTCTTTGTAACCTGGAGAGAATCTTTCCACCAGCGTTTTTTGATGTCATGGTACATCTACTCATTCATTTGGCATCAGAAGCGCTTCTTGGTGGACCTGTCCAGTACAGATGGATGTATCCGGTTGAAAGGTATGTGATTTTTATTCTATTTTAGCTTACTATTGTTTGTCTATTGAATGTTACTATAATTAGTTATGGAACTTTATAAGATATATTCTAGGTGTTGGACTCAAATTTTGCTAATCCTAAATTACAAAACTGATTTAATGGTATAGGTACCTGAAAACACTGAAATCATATGTACGAAACATGGCTCAACCGGAGGGGTCCATAGTCAAGGATATATTGATGAATGTATTACATTTATGACTAGATACTTAGGTCGGGTTGAGACAAGATGAATAGACCTTCCGTGTACATAGAGAATAGTCATATTGGTGGTTTAGAAAGCTTCATGCTTGATATCGCGGAGAAGAAACTAGCTCATGCTTACATCTTATTCAATCATGACGGTGTACAATCGTATCTAGAGTACGTTATTGAACTTCTTTTTTCTCATTTAGGTTTTAGTGTTTGCAGTATAATGAGTTGTTTTATAATTATACATGTCCATGATGAATGGTGAATCTGCTTTTGCGGGCAAAAGATAAACGCCTTATAAATTTAACTAATAAAAGGTTGTCTCCCATTCAAAAGGAAAAAGAAACATGAGGAGGAATTTCCTCAGTGGTTTAAAGAAGAAATTACTTCGCTGAAAGAAGCCAATTGTCCCATTTCTGAAGAAGAATATTCACTTTCTCAAGGTCCCTTTCATAGAGCTGATGAGTGCCAAATATTGCATATTTATACATCTATTTATTGGCATTTTACTCATCTTTTGCGCATAGAAATCAGATATTATCCCATATTCTGTGTTTTCTTTGTTTTCAAGAATAAATATTTGTTTTAATTAATTTTGTATTTTTAGGTACTATATAAAGCTTGGAGAATCTGAGGAGCCAAAAGAGCGAAGAATTGGAGTCAAGCATCTATGGAGCAGATAGCCAAAGCTCCGCGCGCGAATCGGGTTGCAACCCAAGAAGGGAGACTTGGGCTAGAGCTACCCATGACCCGGATCCGAGCCCGTTTTTCCGAGACGTTGAGATTTCTTTCTCCCTCATCCAACGGTCGCCTGCGTCCACGTGCATCGAAGATCGCTGCTCCCGTGATACACCGAGATCACATCAAAACCGCTACCTTCCTCAACCGTTCAGATCTCCATCAGCTCCATCCGACGCTTTCGCTCCACCATTTCCATCAACAAATAAGCACCCGCTTCACAACGAAGCCACCATACCCTATACCCTATCGACCCATACTCATTTCTCTTCTTCCTTCTCTTTCCTCTCGCAACAACCCTCTCGCAACACCCGGAGCGCAGCTCGTTCTTCACCCGACCAACCTCCGACACCACCAACTCCTCGCCTCTCCTCGTCACCATCACCTCCACGCCTACCGCAACCACCTTCCTTCCTCTCTAGCTATTTAGTTTTTCTCTTTCTTAGCTTCTCCACCCTAGAAGCTAACTTAGAGAAAAGCTAAAGCTAGGGTTTACCTCTCCACAGTCGAAGCATGGAGCGCAGCAGACGAATTGACAGAGGCGAGATTCAGAGTATGGGTATTGATTGATTTATGATTTAATTCCTATTTTTAATTCAATTAGGGTTTGGGAATTTTGAATGAATTGCATGTATAAATAGCAGTGAGGGGTTTGTGTAGAAGACACGCCTGGATTAGCCAGAGCTGTCAATTAGGTTTATTTGTTCTTGTGATGTTTTAATTACATATCCAGTGGTGTTAATGAAACCCCGAAATTCATGTTCGATTCATTTATTTGGAGTTGTGTTTTTCTTTGAGTATACCATGATTAGGATTGTTAATTAGTCCTTGAAGCTTGTTATTTTGTGATGGATTATACTTGTAAGAAGATAGTCCATACTAGGGGTCGATTGGCTAAAATGGGTTAAGAAACATCCAGTGTAGACCTTCATAAGAAGGCACAGAACATAGCTTAAGATACATAGCTTGTGCATGAGATCGGGGGTGGAATGATCACCCCGGTACTTTCCATATTTTGATACAACCTTAGTCTAGTGTCACATTCCCACCTCTCGCCGATTCGGCAACAAAACATAAGTGTGTTACCTTCATTAGAACTCGGTTTAGCATAGCCATAGATCACTTAAGCACCCCCTCGTCTCTGTGGATCGACTCGCACCTGCCCTGTGCTGCAAACCAGACACCGTGCACTTGCGGTATAAACGTAGGCCTCATAATTTACCCATCTTCCGGGCCTACCAAGTTTTTGGCGCCGCTGCCGGGGACTTGGCGCGTGCCTTGCTGATTCATTGGCTCGCTTCATCTGTTTTTCAATCATCTCTGTATATAGTTTCACTTGCATTCTTTGTTTTTCATCTTGTTTTAGTATAACTTAGTCTAAATTTTAACTTGCATCTGTAATTGTCATTGTATTGTAGTTTTACATCATAGTTCTTATTAGCTGTCTTAGTTTTGAAGTGTAAAGTAATCTTGTTACAACTATACATCTTGCATCTTAGTGTCATTAGTGATTTTTTTTTTCCTCGCGACACCCAAATTAATGCCCCTGATCGGGCCCAAAGCACAGCCATCTTGGCTGCATAGTTGCACAGTACAGCCATCTTGGCTGCATAGTTGAGCATAGTTTTTCAGTATAGAGAACTAATCTCTTTGTTGAGCCAACTGGTGTCCGGGTGTGTGCTTTGAGTCTTTCTTGTGCAAGCCAAAGGAAGGAAGGCAAGAAAAAAAAAAAAACTCAAGACTTGAGGTTAGCCAAAACTGTGCATTTGTGAATCTTGGCTTGTCTTGTGGTGTGTGTAAGGTGCAAGCTTGGCTTGTCGGCTGATAACCCTGACCCTGAACTGTAATTTTTATTGCCTGCCTGAACCCTGCTGAGCTTTGTTGACCTGAGCATTAACGTGTGCAACCCCCCCCAGCCCCCTGAAGCTGTGGGGCTTTGTTGCAACTTGGCCTGATTAATCTTAGCACATAACCTTGTGTGAACCTTGTGTGAACCTTGTGTGAGACCTAGCAATAAATTGCTATAAGTGTGTTGACATTCTGCAGCATGTTGTAACAAGCTTAACCAGCTCATCTGTTGCATCTTTGATCTGGTATCACTTGTGTATGAGTGAATTCTCGTGACATCCGAATAGTCCGTTGCCATCCGAGCTTGCATCTCGTGTGATCCCGGTTGTGTGCCTTACCTTACACAGCCCCCTGCAGCTGTGAGACTGAGTTTACTGAGCATCTGCTCTGTGTACCCATTGCCTTGAGCTCCCTTGCTAGCCCCCGAAGCCGCAAGCTTGAGCTCCCTTGCGGACCTCGGCATAACCCCGAGCATGAGCCATTAGAGCCGCAACTCGGAGCATACCCGTGAGCACCACTTTGTTGCACCAAGTTTTTACCCCCGTGAAAACCTTTAGTGTGTGGCTCGAGCATACTTGTGTGGCTCGAGCATACCTCCGAGCCGTGCTCAAATGCATGCACTCGTTGCACCTCCCCAAACCAGCCCACATAACTTGGCCTCGCAACCCGGGCTCGTGAGTAAACCAGCCCACTAAAACCCAACCATTGGGCTCCACATAGCTGAACCCAACAGGGGTCGTGCAACAAACTAGAACCCACACTGTTGGGCTAAACATCACTGGGCTAATCAACTGGGCTAACATAAGCCACACCGCTGGGCTTAAACCAAATCAAGCCCACGTAACCCGAGTTTGTGGGTCGTCTACACAAACAAAGCCCACAAGACACATCGGGCTAACTCAACCTAGGCTTTGCACAACCACTTGGGCTGCAACCACACAACCTTCAGCCCACATAAGCTAGACATCCGGGTCATGCGGAGTTCACAAAACCGGGCTAACAGAACCCAACCTGGGCTGCCAAACCAAACTGTCAACTGGGCTCAATCCACTTCTGGGCTACACACTTTGCAACAAACAAAGCTTTCCCACATAAACCAAAGTTTACAAAAACAAAAATGAACCCATTTAAACCAAACAAACCCACATAAACCAAATTAGATTGTGAGTTCAATTTGATAAATCATGTCAGGATTTTGGTCTGCATCTGGGGATTCAAACAAATCCCTTAGAGAGCTCGCTTACGGGCATCTTTCACAAGATGAACACCCATACCATAGTGACTTTAGGGAATTTTACGAGCCTTCTCAGGGCCCTGATCTCACTTACCCTAATCATTATGATCACATACATCATTCACCACAGTGGGGAGATGAACAATTTTGTACTTCTCAATCTGTGGAGGAAAATCTTAGACTCATCGAACAAAATAATGCTAGGAGTGTATTGCATGATAAACCATATAGCATTGATTATGAATTTCCTACTTTTGAAAACTCTCCTTTCATTGAACCACATAATGAAATTCTAGAATTGATTCAAAACCTTGACCAAAGGATCATGAGCTTAGAACTCAAATTGAGTCAAATCATGATGCACTAAATGAGGAAAGGGAGGACTTTCAAAATGAAATGTTTATCACCCATAATGAAAATAGTATGCCTAGTCTTACTCGTGCAATTGATATTGCATATGAACCTGTTTCAAATGATGGGACTAGAAATACTATGATTTTTAATAAGGAAATGCATTTCTATGATGATGATGATGATGAATATGATATGTTGGAAGAGCATGTGCATGCTGAAAATATGATGGAATCTTTTGGTTCAGAGACGTTAGGCGTCTCTTCTGTGAACCTTATGAATGATACTTCTTCTAACATTCATAAATGTGATCTTAACTATGAGCTTAGTTTTGTGAAATTCTTCAGTGAATGTGAGCATGCTTCACAACTTGTTTGTGACTTAAGACAGGATGAATCTTCTGTTGACACTAATGTTCTTTTGGATCAAGATATTATTTCTGTGTCTGATTCCCTGCCCATGTCGCAATATGTTGTCTCCTCTGATGAATTTGACATGGGGATTGATGAATTGCCCTGTGAAAATGACCATGATTTACCCACTCCTGACCTTAGGAAAGAGTGTGACGGTGCAAATGATTTGATACATGAAAATAACGTAGATGTACCTAACCTCTCTCCTGAGTCACAAATTGATACTCCTCCACCAAACCTAGGTGTAGTTTGTCACAAAATTGCAAAACCAACTTTTCTGAAAATGCCTAACTTAGGCCTAGAACTTTGTGCTTCCCAAGTCCTCTTGGACTATTTTGCATCAAAGTATAACACTCTTAAGGAGCCACAGTTGGAATATGTATATGTCTGCTGTAATTAGCAAAACTCATTTTGAGTTAGACCTTTTGCATGATGTACCTTTAAAATTGCAAGATTTTGTTCTCACAAACACACCCGTTCACAAGTTTCGGTTGGGGGAAACTCATTCCCATTTGCAGTCTTACTTGCACTCTCATATTATATTTGTGTAAGGCTGTTAATGTTTGTATATATTTTCTATTGGGTTGATCCTCAACTCTTTAGATTGTTAGTTTATGGTGAATTTTTGTATATAATCCAGTAGGACTCGTTAAATTTTTCTTTTCTTGATTCGGTTGAGTCTTCTTGCACATATATTATGCTAATCCGATATGATCTCCGTTGAGAATATTGGATTCTAGCCTTGACGAATGAAGCTCAACCTTGCTCTTGCCGACATCCGGTAATCTCTTCCCTTTTCTCTTTCAGCATAGTTCTCATGGTATGTGACTGTTTAAATTTTTTCTATCTGTTGACGCATTGAGGACAATGTTTGATTTAGGTTTGGGGGTGCATTTGCATTTAGAGTTTTTAGTCTTTTATTTTACCTTGTGTTTTTAGTCTTTTATTTTACCTTTTATTTTAAAAAAAAAAAAAAAAAAAAAAAAAAAAAAAACTCTTTTTGTAAAAACCTCCAACTTTTAGAGATTTTAGAGTCACTAGCATGCTTTTAGCTATGTTTACATAGAGATTCTGACCGAAATAACAGAACTTGGAAATACCTAGGAAAACGCAATCGGGTTTCTTAGTTGATTAGAGCGTTAAAGTTGGATTTAACCATACCGGGAGGGCTAATTAGGTGTGTTTAGATATTCGGTAGTAGAATTGTGATCACCCATAGTGGAGACTACCCAATTTACATCAAGTGAGGCACCAACCTTCAATTTTTGCAACTTTCTAAAAAGCTGTTAGAGTGTGTGTCACCATACGTAAATTCCGGGTAGGAATGGTGAGCTACCCAACTTCGCACCATTTTCAGCACTACTTTTGATCTCTTGAGTGCTAGTTTTTGTCAATCATGAGGGTGACGTCTAAAGATGAAAACTCCTTCTAAATATCGATTTGTAGTTAGCATCTCTCTCTCTCTCAATCAGCAAGACCCATAGAAACACATCATCGTCAGCAACCGGAGCAGAATCAGAATATTGAAAGAAAAATTGATATAGTCCAAGGTTTTTATGTGCAACAAAGAAAAGAAAATAAGATGAGAATTAATGAAGTTTGTGAAAAATTGAGTTTATCGTTTTATTATAACCAAAAAAAAAAAAAAAAAAATTTATTAAGTTTTTGTGAAGTTCAGAAGTTCGTCATCAATAGTTGAAGACTGAAGACCGAAGACCGAAGATTGAAGACGTTTCTATGGTTTCTTATGAGAGAGTGATATTAATTGCCGATCGGGTGAGAAGTGAGTGAGTACTCCCAACCCTTACTAATGGTTGATTTCCTTTCTTAGAGATCATTAGCAAAAGATTTTTTTTTTTGTCCACACTTCTGTGGAGTCTCCAGATTTTATTTCGGAAGGTTATCCTTCTTACCTACAACGTGTGCAGGATTTCTCTCTTTATTCCTGCCTGCACACATGAGAGACTAAAAAAGCGATCTTTTTGAGTGCAATTATCATAAAACCCTAATGGTGAGGCAGAAGTTGAGACTTATGATCACAATCGAATCCGAATTCTTTCATATGGTATGGTTACTTCTCGCTCAAAGCACTTAAGGATGAGAATGCGTTCTTCGATAGTTCTAACTTCGTTACTAGCATGCGAAACTCTATGTCCTCATAGCTTCTTGGAGGCTTGAGACTCTTTTACACTCTGAAGTTGGAGAAGGTTTTGTGGGTACACCTCTTGTAAACCCTCACGAGACTACAACTCGTCCACTAGGGACACCTAGGGGTTTAAAGGCTTAGTGCATACGCTAAATGCATTCGAGAGACCTACGACAGTGGTATAGTTAGGATTTCTTATTTTCTGTTTCACTTGAGGACAAGTAAAATTCAGGTTTGGGGGTATTTGATGAGTGCCAAATATTGCATATTTATACATCTATTTATTGGCATTTTACTCATCTTTTGCGCATAGAAATCAGATATTATCCCAGATTCTGTGTTTTCTTTGTTTTCAAGAATAAATATTTGTTTTAATTAATTTTGTATTTTTAGGTACTATATAAAGCTTGGAGAATCTGAGGAGCCAAAAGAGCGAAGAATTGGAGTCAAGCATCTATGGAGCAGATAGCCAAAGCCCGCGCGCGAATCAGTTGCAACCCAGCAAGGGAGACTTGGGCTAGAGCTACCCATGACCCGGATCCGAGCCCGTTTCTTCTGAGACGTTGAGATTTCTTTCTCCCTCATCCAACGGTCGCTGCGTCCACGTGCATCGAAGATCGCTGCTCCCGTGATACACCAGATCACATCAAAACCGGCTACCTTCCTCAACCGTTCAGATCTCCATCAGCTCCATCCGACGCTCGCTCCACCATTTCCATCAACAGTCGAAGCACCTGCTTCACAACGAAGCCACCATACCCTATACCCTATCGACCCATACTCATTTCTCTTCTTCCTTCTCTTTCCTCTCTCGCAACAACCCCTCGCAACACCCGGAGCGAGCTCTGTTCTTCACCCGACCAACCTCCGACACCACCAACTCCTCGCCCTCTTCCGTCACTATCACCCTCCACAGCCTACCGCAACCACCTTCCTTCCTCTCTAGCTATTTAGTTTTTCTCTTTCTTAGCTTCTCCACCCTAGAAGCTAACTTAGAGAAAAGCTAAAGCTAGGGTTTACCTCTCCACAAATCGAAGCATGGAGCGCAGAGACGAATTGACAGAGGCGAGATTCGTAGTATGGGTATTGATTGATTTATGATTTAATTCCTATTTTTAATTCAATTAGGGTTTGGGAATTTTGAATGAATTGCATGTATAAATAGCAGTGAGGGGTTTGTGTAGAAGACACGCCTGGATTAGCCAGAGCTGTCAATTAGGTTTATTTGTTCTTGTGATGTTTTAATTACATATCCAGGGTGTTAATGAAACCCCTGAAATTCATGTTCAGTTCATTTATTTGGAGTTGTGTTTTTGTTTGAGTATACCATGATTAGGATTGTTAATTAGTCCTTGAAGCTTGTTAGCCTGTGATGGATTATCTTTGTAAGAAGATAGTCCATACTAGGGGTCAGATTGGCTAAAATGGGTTAAGAAACATCCAAAGTGTAGACCTTCATAAGAAGGCACAGGAACATAGCTTAAGATACATAGCTTGTGCATGAGATCGGGGTGGAATGATCACCCCGGTACTTTCCATATTTTGATACAACCTTAGTCTAGTGTCACATTCCCACCTCGCCGATTCGGCAACAAAAACATAAGTGTGTTACCTTCATTAGAACTCAGTTTAGCATAGCCATAGATCACTTAAGCACCCCTCGTCTCTCGTGGATCGACTCGCACCTGCCCGTGTCTTTGCAAAACCGCATACACCGTGCACTTGCGGTATAAACGTAGGCCTCATAATTTACCCATCTTCCGGGCCTACCAAGAGCGAGCAGATTTACTGGATATTCAATCAATGGATACATATTCAGAACGTTAACCAAAGAATGTGATTTAAAGACGCAATCTTGTGGTGTGAAGCTTCGTGCCATTAAAGAGAGTGTTGGGGAGTCAATGTATTATGGACAGATTAGGAAAGAAGTTTGTATTGTTCAAATGTAATTGGGTAGATGTAGAGAAGGGAAAAGGTATGAAAGAAGACAAATTGAAGTTCACTCTTGTTAATTTCACACATTTGTTGTCAACTCAGAAACAAGAACCGTACGTATTGGCATCGCAAGTCAATCAAGTGTTTTATGTAGAAGATCCAACTGACCCGGGATGGCATGTCGTGGTTACCAATAAACCTATAAATACTTTTGATTTGGGTGGTGAGGATGATGGATTAGTAGAAAGTACACCAATTGGTTTAAAAGATAATGATGATGATGATGATGATGAGATAAATTTGGCGAGAGACGATGCGGAAGGAACTACGGTTGACCCTCCAAACACTGAATCTAGTGGTTCTAATAGAACTGCTAGCAGAAATATTGTAAATCAGAGCTTGGACATGGGTGCAGATGAAGACGTAGATATGGATGAAAGTGGGGAGGAAGATGGGGATTTGGATGGAAGTGAGGATGAAGATGAAGATATGGATGGAAATGGGGATGAAGAGGAGGATGAGGGTGAGGATGAGGATGAGGACGAAGATGAGCATGAGGACGAGGACGACGATGACATAAATGATTTTGATTCATAACCTCAAACTACTTTTTGTGTCTCTTGGTTTTTGCACTTCTGTTTCTGATTTTCTGTATTATGTAGCTCTTTTTAAACTTGAATACAACTTTTCATTAATTTCTTATTATGTGTTTTTTATCCACCGGTTGTGTGATCTTTTTGTTTTGTTATGATGTGCTTACTTGTTGTTTGTGGTTCTTGCAGGAAATATGGATGAAAACCCACAACCTCTGGCAGCAAAGAAAGTCAGAGGAGGGGCTAAGTTGAACTTCCTTAATAAGCTGAAAAAGGGTAAGAAAGTATCACTGAAATTTTGCCGGGGTGCACCAGTTGGACCGAATGCAAATAAGATCTCGGCTTATTGTGGAAAGCTGGCACTAAATGGAGAAAACTTCCCTTTTGACATTCCATATTGGTAAGGAAGAAAAGCTTGAAGAAGCCATTGAAGAGCTGAAGGTTAAGAAAATTACTTTAACCAATATATTAAATTATTTAATTGATTAAAGATTGCTAAATTTTAACCGATGAATATTATAGAATATTTTTCATTATTCTGATGAGATCAGCTGGGTGGAGGAGAAAATCCATGAAAAATGGAAGGCAAACAAACGTAACATGAGGTTGGAACATTTCGATGAGAAGAAGACTGATGCACAAAACCGAGCTAGTTTCCAAACGAAGTTATTGACACTCAATGGGCAAATATGTTGATATATTGGCGTTTACCTGAATGCAAGGTGAGAATGTTTATAGATTTGTCGTTTATGAGTTTATATGTTAAACTGTGACTTCTAACTTCTGAATGTTGAATAACATAGAAAAAGAGTGAGAATGGCAAAGCAAGTAGAAAGCGTTTGGTTGTGCCTCATCATGGTGGTACTAAGTCATTCGTGAACCACGCGATAGAGGTAACGACTAATGTGAATCGATATTGATAGTTAATGTTTATGTAGATCTTGACATACTATATATGAACAGATAGAAGAGACAACGCAAAAGAAAGCAAGTCGAGCGGTTGTGTATCAGAAAACCTATAGAGCCAAAGAAGGGAAAACTCCCAACCCTATAGCTGAAGCAAATCGCGTATGGATTTTTAATACGTTAATTTGTATGCTGTTAGAATTAGTAAAATGTTGCAACTTGTTCTCACTTTAACTTTGCATATTATAATTGCAGGCTCAAATGGAAGCCTTGGAGAGGGAAGATTTAAAAGAGAATGGTTCAGATAATGATGTTTCAATCTTGGAACTCACTTCTTATGACCAGCTGAATGGAGACAAGTATTCTAAAATCATGGGAGCTGAGAAACCAGGTCGGATTCGTGGTGTTGGTTCAGCAATTAAAGTAACCAAGCTTACGGAGGAATGTTCTTCAAATGTTGTCCAAAACAACGAGGAAAATGCTGCATTAAGAGATGAAATTAAGAAACTGAAGGAGGATCAGGTTCATATGCAAAACAACATGGAAGAAGAACGTCTTGAGATGAAGAAAACTGTAGATGAGATGAAAAAGGCTAACGAGGAATCACAGAAAAAAGTAGATGCCCTTTTGCTACTGTTTGCTAATCGGGTATGTATTAGCATATCCATAAATATTTTTGGCAGTGTATTATCTGGATTCTTAAAGCTTTCTCGGGCATGTATGAGCATATCCGCAAATATTTTTTTAAAGTCACAAGCTTTCTTAATTGCATTTTTTTTTGTAGAGGGACCTCCCACATCCAGAGCCATAGAGTTATGACCTTATCACACGAATCTGAGGTAATTTTTTCTGCTTTATTAGTCTATTCATATGATTACAGTTGCTTATAAACCTCTAAACATGTTCCCCTTGCTGCAACATATTAGAAAGACGATGGTATATAATTGTTAAGTTAGACTCTGGATTAACGTCATGGACTATAGTGATATTTGCAGACACATTCTTTATTTTAGCTATCACGACACACATTAGCATTATCGTTAGCCAATAGCTTGCCAACCAACTTAGTATTTGCGTACACCAGTGGATGCTATACATTCATATTGAATTATTAGGAATTTGGAAATGGGTGTACTGGTTCCGTACTACTCTGAATTTCTTATTCTTTTTTCTTCCATGGATTGATTTATGGGTAACTACTAACTAGGTATATCGGCTTAAATGTTTAATGGATATTTGTACTTGTTGGAATCCATAGGTGTACATGAGAGATTATATGTTCTTCTGTATCTTCTTAATGGTTTAGACCACATGTTATATTTGAAGGGATAAGAAAATTAAGCCTCTGTAAATGTTGTATACATGGATATTTTCTACTATTATTTGTCATTGATATCAGATTTGATGTCTACATTTTTCAGGTTAATTTCATTGAAAGATATTATGTTCAAGGTGTTGGAAGATATATGATAATTAACTTTGGAAGTAAGAAATCCATCTGTGATAATTTAAGTATTTTATTTTCATTCACTTTAAGTATTTTGTGTATCAGACTCAAAATGGTTTAGTATTAAGTATTTATTTGCTTTCTTGTATCAGACTCAAAATGGTTTAGTATTAAGTTTTTATTTGCTTTGGAATGTAATCAATCAGACAAACATGTAGTACTTGTGTTTTTTAATGAATAGATTGTTTTTCTGAAATTGTTGTAAGGTAAATATTGTCTTGTTATTTTAGTAGCTAGCCGTAAAAACTGGCGACAATGTAATCCAACTACGTAAAATGACCTTGGAGCACCCACGCGTGGAAAACGTGGCTAAGACCGTGGCTAATAGTCACACACATGTGCCATCCAACTAATTATTAGCCACGATGATAATCGTGGTAAATGATCGTACATTATTATCCACGCAATGAAAAACCGTGGCAATCACCGTGGCAAATAGTTTTAGCCACGGGACTATTTGTCACGAGGAGGCTGCCGTGGAAAGTTACCTTGCCACGGATTTTTGGTCATATGCCACGGTTCTTTGGCGTGACTAAAACTTAATATTTTTGTAGTGTCTCATGAAGTTTTCACGGTTTCAGCAAAAACCCTAATTTCTTCATATTTTTTCAAATGATTGCTCAAACGCACATCAAAAAATATCAAAATTATCAGAACTGAGATATGAACACTTTGGTGACGTGAGCATGATACCTTAACCTACCAAGGTTGGATCCTTGGCTTGCAAGGAGCCGGTCCCATGTATTTGCACCAATTTGACCTAATTTGCGTAATTGCACGTATTAGGTCCAAAACTCTTCCAAAACAATTTGGAACTTCATGAAACGATCGTTATTCGATCCCGTGACCACCCAGGGCCGGATTCATGACCCCTTGGTCGGTCCCTTATCTCTTCATAATTAATTAGGTTTTATCACCTGAGGTTCAGACGAGCATTATTTTAATAAATGATTAAACCAGCATTTAATCATCCTTTCATCAAATCAACTGGTCTTCAGGAGACCTTGATATTTTCTCACGTGAGCATCTGGGCGCTACATGGTTGATCCATAATCCCATGTAGCCAGTCCCTCCTTCACTCCGTGGTTAATTTTTAATAAACCACCAGTTAATCATTAATTGATCAAATTCGGGTTTTGAGTCCAAGGTTCATAATTCCAGATTCAAATGCTAATAATTTTACGTTGATCCCATGATCAACATTTTATTTATCATACTCGATTCAATTGCCAGTATCTTATTTGGTCATGCTACCAATAATTCATCGAATGAGCAACATTTGCTCATATGAGCAATATTTGCTCAAACCAAGGAATACTGGTTCCACTATCAATATTCAACAATTCATCAAATGAGCAATATTTTCTCATGTTAGCTTATTCACGCATTATCTCTCTCGTCTCTCCAACATGTTCAATTCATGAGTCTCGTAACATTTCCAAATCACGTTCGACTCAACAAGACAAGGACTCATCGTCCCATGAAGTCATGAAGTCAGCAACTGACTAACTAAATACACGTCTGCCTTGCAGACTCCACAATCACACGAGATATCAATCGTGTTACATGGGGGGATATTAACTAGGGTTTTGGTTTGGCGGTCTACGACACGTATGTTCATACACACGATGAGAATGTGAGCAAGTCGTGCAATCAGTTGTAGGAGTTAACAAAGTAGTGGATGGAAAATCAACCAAGTCTCCGCACGTTGAGCAACTGGTTTTAACACGATTTCCACTTCCCCATTCTTTGATTCCATCAACTGTCACACTTCATGAGATCATGGTGTTTTCAATTATAGCAATATAAATAAATATCTGAAATCATGATTGAAACAAGGATAATCTCACATCAAACAGACAACACGAGATTAACAATCCAACTCTCAACAGAGCAAATTCAATCATTCAGAACTTATCTTATTTTCAGAATACACAACACACCAACAATTTTCGATCACCATTGATCTCACACATTTCTCAGCTTCCCTCATATAGACCGACCCATCCTCTCTTGTGACCGAATTTACTCTGGAATAACCATTGTCTTGGTTTAGGCCGGAGTACTATAGATTGATCTCTCGAATTCAAAGCACTCCCTTCTTGCAGTGCATCTGTGTGAGGTTAAGCATTTCGCTCGGTTCAAGGAGTCTCCTCCACACGATCATCTCCTCAATTCTGTAAAAACCAGTGAATCGTTTTTCTCCATCTACAGAATGATCACTAGCTATCAACAATCGTCCATACATAATTTCTCGAGTAAATACTCTTAAGAATTCATCAATCTATCAGAACTTATTCGAACTCAACAGTTCACCAATTATTGCAGAAACCTTCAACACATCCGCAATCCTTGATCATCACTGATTCCACACAATTCTTAGCTTACCTCCTATAGATCAACTCATCTCCCTCTTTGCGACCGAATTGACTCTGGAACGGCCATTGTCTTGGTTTGGGACGGAGTCCTACAGATTGATCTCTCGAATCTAAGCACCCCCTTTGCAGCGGTGCATCTGTGTGAGGTTCAGCAGTTTGCTCGGTTGAGGAGTCTCGACCACACGCTCAACTCTTCATTTTCCTACAAAACCAGCAAACCATTTTTCCCCATCCACACAAGCGCTCCACAAGTAACTCAAGCAATGATAGAACCAAGCGATCCACCAGTAACTCAAAAAGGAATAGAACCAAGCGGTCCTGAAATTAGAGTACGAGAAAAAGGATAACCAAGTAGTACACAAGGAGAAGGAGGAGTTACAAGAAAGCCAATCGCAAAGAAATCATCACACCTTGTTCCCATTTCTTTGAAGAAGACGGATTTTGAAGAAGAAATCCTTGGGCTACCGAGATATGGATGAGCATTGTTATTTCGATACCAAGACTCTTGGGCCAAAGAAATCTACGAAACCGAGGTAATAATCATATTATTTTTATTACGTATTGTCGATTAATTCGTAATACTACTCTATTTATTTTGTAATGTGTTGTGTGTTTAATAGTATCATTCGATGCGATTCGTCTACTCAAACCCACTGCTTCACCATCAAAAGTATTGAAAGATTGTCCTTTAGACGGTAAATGTGAAAGGTTCAAGACACTTATAGCCAACTCAGGATTATCTACTGCTGTCGATAACTCAATGTCGGAACATGATCGGGTCGCGATATCGGATTTTGTGGAGAGATTTTATCCCGATACTGACACCTTTCATATGCCATTGGGGAGATGACGATTACCGCAGATGATACGAAGCAGATTCTTAATCTCAATGACCAGAGTGTAGCTGTCAAGTATAACTACACAAAGCAGTTAAGTTGGGCACAAATTTATGATTTTTGTAAAAAGTGTTTTGGTTGGGATAAAGAGACATCAGACATTGAGTTCAACAAGTGTTTTTCTTACAAAACTAGACAGTTTAGCATGAGTCAGTTGATCAAGATATTCAAAGGCACAACATGAGTCAGTTGATCAAGATGTTCAAAGGCACAACCAATGCTAGTGGCAACCGAGTAGACGCCAACCTTCTATAACTATTGCATCCTCTTAACAAGGTCACCGAGTACTCCTGGGGAACGACATGCCTAGCATTCTTGATGGAGGAGTTGAGAAAGTGTTGATGGTGGATTCTCATTTAAGGTTAAAATTGTAAAAGCCAGAAAATTATGCGCTAACATCTTGTAAAAGATAAAGCCATTAATAAGTGTTGAATACTTCTTCACTTTACTAATTCACCTAGAATGGAGCATGTGACAACAATCCCATTATGTGAATTAAATACACGAAATTCATCCAGTTGGAGCATGTAGCAACAATCCCATATACCCCGTAAATTTACGCATTATTAATTAATGCGTAACTGACCTTGTATTTCGTACTCATTATCGCTGATGATGACGACTGAGTGTTACTCTCAGCAGAGCAACACGAATATCCAAGCATTATAATGAAAGCATGTACGAAATACCCGTACAGGCTGCAACTCTCGGTGTGTTATACTAGCCCGATTGAGCATCCGGACTATCCGCATCAGTCTGGAAATGATCACGATCATCCAACTTCACCAAAGATGATTTGATGGCTCGGATCAATTCCATAACCCCCAAAGGTATGGAATATTCGGCTGCCGAACTAACGCGGCCCCGCGTGGTCGGCCTCCCAAAAGATTGGCATAGCTTTCCAAAACGTCCAAACCAGAGCAAAGATGGACGGAAAACCCTAAATTAGGGTTTGCGGCACATTACATGTGTCGCAAAAACATCTCAACCATCCATCTTCGCAGGTATAAATGGAGGGTGTAGATGTAGATTCAAAGGGCCCGAGCATGTCAACACAATCACCGTGGGCCCACCTACATACCGACCGATCGGTCGGGACCAACCATGGTTGGTCATCCCGATTCATACGCCCTGAATAGAGCATGACGCACGACCGTGAAAACCAAAATTAGGGTTTTTGAGCATCACGAGCGTCCATCTTCTCTGGCATGAATGGAGGGTGCAAGATTAGATTAAGCAGGTTCGGTCATACCAATATGACCACCGTGGACCCATCTATCCCCTCACCTGATCGGCCAAGGCATACCATTCCTGGTTATCCCAAATCGTCCGCCCAAACTAGCGTGGTCACACTTCCCGATTGCAAACTAATCTCGACCACTCAACTTCGCCGGACGATTTGAGTGGCTTAGATCATGTTTTCATGGGATAGTCAGGTATAGGCGTGAACACCAGCCTACCACCTACACGCCAGACCGATCGGCCAAGACCGACCAAGATCGGTCATCTTGGAACGCGCGCCCGAAGTGGGCATGATGCGCGACTTTTGAGGCACCAGATTTTTATTGCAAATCGATCTCAACCGCTCCTCTTTGCCGGTCAAATTGAGTGGCCTAGATCGCACCTTCATGGGACAGTGAGGTACGGACGTGTACCCCGGCATGCTGTCTACACGCATGCCCGGTCGATCCTTTCCAAACCACCTCCCATGCTTGGTTTCGACCAAGATGAAAAGTGATGCCTGCGCACCTCTTCAAAACCCTAATTCCATCAACGGTCGCAGATGAGTGTCTCAAAGATCATCTCGTCTGTCCAACTTCACCGGCTTTGTTATACAACCCTGGCCAGGAGTTAATTGGTCAGTGAGGCGTCATGGTGATCACCACCCGTCACTCTACCATGATGCAGTTCCCGCATAGAATACACACGATACTTCACAAGTATCGACTTCCTAAATAACTTAGTTATTTAATCTAGAATTACATGCAACTTTGTGGGTCCCACGATCCACACACTCGAGACATCAATCATGTCACAAACCGGGGTATTGGTCTCGCGGTTTACAGCGTGCAGCGTGCAACGCGCCATCACAAGAACGTGTCAGGAAGTCATGGACGGTTAGAGATGACAGGAGAAGTGGGCAAGACTGGTCGTGTAACACCAACACATAACTCCACCACTCCATCACTCCACTTCCTCCCTATTTCCAAAAAAAAAAAACAGAACAAGTCAAGACAAGACAGAAACCAAGTGTTAATACAAAAAACGTATTCAAACACCCAGAGCCTGCTTGCATCAATCATAAGCCTGCTCACCTTTCTGTTACAAGTCATAGACAAGCCTACACCTTCACAATCTCAACACCTTCTTCGCTTCCCTCCCTAAGATCAACCCCATCTCCTTCACTTTGTGACCGAAGCAAGTCTAGAACGGCCATTTATTGGTTTAGGCCAGAGTTGTACAGATTGATTTCTCGAATCACAAGCACTCACCGCGCAGTACATTTGTTTAGGGTTTAGATTCATTCCTCATCCACACACCCCAAATTACCAAATCCGGCAGGAATAGTTTTCACCCATAAACAATTGGTGACCACAGCGGGAGGTTAATCTCTCGGTTGTAAAGTCAAAATCCGATTCAATTTTATCAATTTCAAAAAGGGTAGATCTTAGGACCAATTTAATCATCAATCCATTTCAAGATGGTATAACTCAGGTCTGGATCAGCAATCAATTCTGATGGAGCTAGTGTGGATAACACTCCCGGTGTCGATGTACCTGTTAGTGGAGTTACCGTGGTCAATATATCTCGTGGAGTCGTCACTTCTATCACCAACACTAGCGGAGCATGAGATATTCCAGTAGGTGTAACGCCTCCCATCAGCAGAGCCAGAGCAGCCGCGAATCCCGCCATCTCCTCAAGTGTAACGCCTCCAGTGGTCACCAAAGCAACAACTTTCACTCCTTCATCAGGACGAGGAGCCGGAGGGACGAGAGGAGGACTACCGTCCATTACTATTGCAGACTTGATGGAGAAGCAGGATGTTCTTGCTAAGACTCAAACGGATATGGCCGCAACTCAGAAAGAGGTACTCACTTTCCTCAAAACTTTAACTGATGGATTTCCACAAGAGCCGCGACAGCCCCTGAAGCAAAAAAGGAACGCATTCAACGCACCGGAGAAGGTACTTCAGCGGCGCGGACCTCCATGTACCTGATCAAAGAAGCGACATCAGATATGAGCGGTCCTGTCATGGAGACTCCTACACTGGGGACTGATCCTCACAACGATCCTCCTCAAGTCAATAGTTTTACTATGAACCGTGGCGGTAGATCGGAAGCGGTTTCTCTAGTGGAAAGTTTATGCGAAATTTCACACCTCTCGAAGAATCAGCGCGCGGAGACGTTTTGTTGCAATCAACCAGAGGAAGGTCACGACCGTGCCCTACATGTCACCTCACGCATCAAGGATTCAGAGTTCAAGACGGCCCTTATCTACACAGGAGCGACTTTAAATGTGATTACTCTCAAGACTCTCAGGACATCCAAGGTTCTCCCAGGCAAGGTCGTATGGAAGCCTACCACAATGACGGACTTCGAGGGAAACCAAACCAGCACATACGGGAGAAGCTCCGCGGAAAGAATCGACAAGTTCGTTGCATCCCACTCCCCACGTGGGCGTCAATTCAGGAAAAAGACCGGCTTGCATCATTGAGGGCTAAAACCCACGATGTATCTTTGCTGACGAAGCATTCTTCTCCATCCTTTGAAGCCACGACCCACGTTCACAAGAAGAGGGAACAAACTTTTATGGCAAGTCGTGACCAGAAAGGGAAAACGGTATACCGACACTGCCATTATCAATTAGCAGGGGAGACTGTTACCCAGTCTCTCCACCTAATGGAATGCTACAACAGCAATGAACCACAAAAACAAGTGCTAGATGCTCCACAACAGCTGCAAGATGGCACCAACTCCACGACTGATGAGATTGAAACCGTTGAGGAATATCCTAGGCCTATCTCCATTAACTCAACCTTGTGTACGGATAAACGCACGAAGCTCGTTGAACTTCTCAAAGAGTACCATGACATATTCGCTTGGAGATATGAAGAAATGCCGGATTTAAATGAAAATTGGTCACCCATCATCTACATGTCATACCTGGATCCAAGTCGGTTAAACAGTTGTAGTTCACACACGAGGAAAATGGATAGATCAGGTGCTGCATAGACTTCAGAGACTTGAACATGTGCTGTTCCAAAAACGATCCTCCTCTACCTAACATCGACATGTTAGTAGATGCAACCAGCGGACACGGCATGTTCTCCTCCATGGATGGATGTAGCGGCTACAACCAGATAAGGATGTACGAGCATGATGCAAGTAAGATAGCTTTTCGAACTCCTCTCAAAAATTTTTATTATACCATACTGCCATTTGGTTTAAAGAATGCCGGTGCAACGTATCAACGCTCTATGACGTCAATTTTCCACTGGAGCCGATACCTCAAGGGAGCAGCCTCAAGAAGATAACGATGTCCACGCGTCATATCGAGCAAGATCCGTGCGAGTCATTCTATCAGACAGTGGTCGAACAAGATCCGGGCAAGTCACTTTATCAGACAGTGGTACATGTCTATCATGCTATGTTGGAGAATCCGCGCTTTTGGTCATCCTCTGGAGTTGTTGAATGCTCATCTACAACAACGTATGCCCTGATAGAAAGAACCAAGCCTGCCGGCAATGAAGATCCTCATAATGTTTGTAGGGACATATATCTCACCAATAGGCGATACAACCTTCAGCCTTCTGTAAGCAGTTCCCGAGGAAAACCACCGAGATACAACATCTTGCGCGTCCGTCAACTCCAACTCCAGTACCACATGCACGACTCCCACAATGATGAAACAATGTCCAAGATATTCCATATCTGGCTCGACAACAACTACTACGAACAAACCATGTAAACCACACTTGGGGACTGAGCTCACCGTCAGTCAAGGAATTCTTCAACATGAGAGAGATGGTCAGTCAAGAAGCATGGAATTCGCAAGGGTAAATCAAATCAAGAGGGAAACACTTCAACGCTCCCTCTAGCGTAAGCCGCTTCAATGGTCTATTCAAGAGCCGCCTCAACGCTCTCTCTCCGGACCCACGTTCGCAGAATCCTTCTTCAACACTCTCTCCAGGATCCACCTCAACGTTCGCACTGTAGAAACCACTTTAACATCCTCTCGAGCCGTTTCAACACTCAAGCCGCATCAATAACTGCTCTGGTCAAGTTATCTTTGATGTACTCATTGCTCAACATACGTCTCATCCATCCTTCATGAGGGCCCAACGGAGCATGAAAAACCTTGAAGTCGATAGGAGAAGGGTTATCTTGTGGAACGGATATTTTCATATAGTTGAAAGGGCGCGGTGGACAACTCATCATCAATGTTCGGTATATCTTTGAAGCTGTCAACACCTCCTAACTTGGCACCAACATTATCCCCAGAAGACATCTCAACAGGAGTTCTTTTCTTCATTCTACAATAAAAGACATGAGTCAAGTATTTGTATAAAAACGCGTGAGATGTGCAGTCACACACGACAGAACACACATTCACGTTGGAGTACACAAGGCTGGTATTGAGTCCAAACACCGATATTGACCAAGTTTCAAGTCCGATGTTGATCAAGATACAAGTCCGGTGTTGATCAAGTCACAAGTCCGGTATTGCTCAAGTTTAAGTCCGGTGTTGATCAAGTCACAAGTCTGGTATTGCTCAAGTTTCAAGTTCGGTGTTGATCAAGTCACAAGTCCGGTATTGATCAAGTCACAAGTCCCAGTATTGCTCAAGTTTCAAGTCCGTTTTTGATCAAGTCACAAGTCCGGTATTGATCAAGTCACAAGTCCAGTATTGCTCAAGTTTCAAGTCTGGTATTGATCAAATTCACAAGGCTGGTATTCGAATAAAACAGGCGCACGCAGCAGGGCCGGTTTTCAGTCGAAACACAGGGTCGACGTTCAGCCAGGCACGCGGAGGGTCCCACTTGATCCCATCCCCAAATTGGTCGAAGCAGACACAACCATCCCCAATCAAAGCTCTCTCTCCAGAAGAAGGCCTTTCAGCTCCAACACTTCAACTCTCTCCCGGACCTGCTCCAGAAGCTGCTTCAACGCTTTCTACAAGACCCACATTTACATTTGAGCACACAAGGTTCATTTTTAAAAAAAAAAAAAAAAAAAACAAGCTTGCTCGCATCGGTTCCCACGTTCGAGCAAAGCAAACAGCAAGGCCGATGTTTGGTCAGAGCATCAAGTACGGTGTTTAGTCAAGCTAGCTGGGTCGGTGTTTGGTCGAAGTAGCAAGATGACACTCGAGTAAGTACATCAACCGTATGGTCAAAGTAGGCACAGGCACATCAAGCCCACGTTCGATCAAGCAGGTGCAGTAGCCCCACGAACGAAACAGGCGTAACAGTCCATCGAAGCGAGGCAAGACCGACATCATGCTAGGGGAACACTTGCCTGGACGCCTCTTGAACGTGACATGCTCCAAGGACAGGATGACCCGTCTCTCGGTAACATCTAACTTTGTATCATAAGCTTTGTCTTTAATCTGTCACCATCTCATGCCTACCCCACAATAGTGTAACCATTATGTGCTAGGCGGGGGACTTAATGTTGATGGTGGATTTTCATTTAAGGTTAAAATTGTAAAAGCCGAGAAAATTATGCGCTAACATCTTGTAAAAGATAAAGCCATTAATAAGTGTTGAATACTTCTTCACTTTACCAATTCACCTAGAATGGAGCATGTGACAACAATCCATTCGTGAATTAAATACACGAAATTCATCCAGGTTGGAGCATGTAGCAACAATCCCATATACCCCGTGAATTTACAAAGCATTATTAATTAATGCGTAACCAGCCCTGTATTTCTGTACTCATTATCGGTGCGGCATGACGACTGAGTGTTACTCTCAGCAGAGCAACACGAATCTCCAAGCATTATAATGAAAGCATGTACGAAATACACGTACAGGCTGTAACTCTCGGTGTGTTATACTAGCCCGATTGAGCATCCGGACTGTCCGCATCAGTCTGGAAATGATCACGATCATCCAACTTCACCAAAGCATGATTGGATGGCCCGAGATCAATTCCATAACCCCCAAGCGGTATGGAATATTCGTTGTCGAACCGGCCATGGGCCCCGTATGGTCGGCCTCCCCAAAAGATTGGCATAGCTTTCCAAAACGTCCAAACCAAAGTGCAAAAAGTATGGACGGAAAACCCTAAATTAGGGTTTGCGGCACATTACATGTGTCGCAAAACAGTCTCAACCATCCATCTTCGCAGGTATAGATGGAGGGTGTAGATGTAGATTCAAAGGGCCAGAGCATGTCAACACAATCACCGTGGGCCCGCCTACATACCTAACCGATCAGTCAGGACCAACCATGGTTGGTCATCCCGATTCGTACGCCCGAATAGAGCATGACACACGGCCGTGAAAACCAAAATTAGGGTTTTTGAGCATCACGAGCGTCCATCTTCTCTGGCATGAATGGAGGGTCTAAGATTAGATTAAGCAGGTCCGGTCATACCAACATGACCACCGTGGACCCATTTATCCCCTCACCTGATCGGCCAAGGCATACCATGCCTGGTTATCCCAAATCGTCCGCCCAAACTAGCGTGGTCACACTTCCCGATTGCAAACTAATCTCGACCACTCAACTTCGCCGGACGATTTGAGTGGGTTAGATCACGTTTTCATGGGATAGTCATGTATAGGCGTGAACACCAGCCCACCACCTACACGCCAGACCGCTCGGCCAAGACCGACCAAGATCGGTCATCTTGGAACTCGTGCCCGAAGTGGGCATGATGCGCGGATTTTGCGGCACCAGATTTTTGTTGCAAATCGATTTCAACCGCTCCTCTTTGCCGGTCAAATTGAGTGGCCTAGATCTCACCTTCATGGGACAGTGAGGTACGGACGTGTACAGCGGCATGCTGTCTACACGCATGCCCGGTTGGTCCTTTCCAAAATACCTCCCATGCTTGGTTTCGACCAAGCTGAAGAGTGATGCCTGCGCACCTCTTCAAAACCCTAATTCCATCAACGGTCGCAGATGAGTGTCTCAAAGATCATCTCGTCCGTCCAACTTCACCGGCTTGGTTATACAATCCTGGTCAGGAGTTAATTGGTCAGTGAGGCGTCATGGTGATCACCACCCGTCACTCTACCATGATGTAGTACCCGCATAGAATACACACGATACTTCACAAGTATCGACTTCCTAAATAACTTAGTTATTTAATCTAGCATTACATGCAACTTTCTGTGGGTCCCACGATCCACACACTCGAGACATCAATCATGTCACAAACGGGGGATACATACTGGGGTATCGGTCTGGCGGTTTACAGTGTGCAGCGTGCAACGCGCCATCACAAGAACGTGTCAGGAAGTCATGGATGGTTAGAGATGACAGGAGAAGTGGGCAAGACTGGTCGTGTAACACCAACACACAACTCCACCACTCCATCACTCCAATTTCTCCACTTCCCACGAGAGACGTGAATAAGGCTCAAATGACTTGTATAAATAGGTTATCCTCCCTATTTCCAAAAAAAAAACAGAGCAAGTCAAGACAAGACAGAAACCAAGTGTTAATACAAAAAACGTATTCAAACACCTAAAGCATGCTTGCATCAATCGTAAGCCTGCTCACCTTTCTGTTACAAGTCATAGAAAAGCCTACACCTTCACAATCTCAACACCTTCTTCGCTTCCCTCCCTAAGATCAACCCCATCTCCTTCACTTTGTGACCGAAGCAAGTCTGGAACGATCATTTCTTGGTTTAGGCCAGAGTCTTACAGATTGATTTCTTGAATCACAAGCACTCACCGCGCAGTGCATTTGTTTAGGGTTTAGATTCATTCCTCATCCACACACCCCAAATTACCAAATCCGGCAGGAATAGTTTTCACCCATAAACAGAAAGGCGTCGAGGCTTAAAACTAGCCAAATTGCCGGGAATGTGAGTCTAATCTAGGTATTTTCTCAACTCTATTAATCCATTGATCGTTATGTTTTTTTTTATCTAATTTAAGAATCAATTTCTAATACTTGGTTTGATATCTATGTAGACATGGATCTATGACCACTACCCTAGTCTCGAATTGGCAGATGTGAACAAAGAGTGGGAGAAAGGTACACCGAGAGGAACAAAGTACAAATTCACAAAGAACCGTTCAAGGACAAAGAAGCAGCATTGGTTCGATTGAGGGAGAAATTAGACTCAATTAAGGCCTCATAGGTATGTTTTTATCCATACAAAAAAGACCGAGCTAGTGGACATATAGCGGGTCGTTCCGAGTTAAGCCTTTATTATGGACCGTTGTGGCGCCCCACAGGTTATGTGATGTAAAATGGATCAAGGGTGATGCGACAACACGATTATGTACAAGGAGTACCATGGAATCACATAAGTAGCAAGTTCAAGTTGGGCGTGGAGCATTCCCAGTCTAATATTGACACCATCAAGGTAGTTTACTCTAGTTCACCATCTGTTATTGACCATTGGGATAAGAGGATGAGTTACTTGGTCAACTCTGGGAGACATGTAAACCGAGGTGATAAAAATGCTCCAGGCTATATGGAGTGGTATCGGGAGCATTCACATCTTCGTGTAATCCGTGAACTTAAAGCAAAGACGACCTCGGAGGCATCCATTTACAAATGTATCATCAAAGAAAAACCAGTTGGTTATGATAGACTAGTGTGTATTATTATGACTTTTCCCTTTAATATTACGACTTAAATTTTTAGGTAAACTCCATTTGATGTTATGTCAATTAAAAAAACAGGTGAATAGGTTTAAGTCTTTTTCCAAATGTGCGTTGATTGCATAACAGCTGGACAACCTGTGCCAATTTAGAAGATAAAAGAGCACACAGAGATGATTGATAATGCTGATAATGTTGATAATAAAGAGTATGCAGATGAGTTTGGGGAGAAAGTCATGAAGAACCTTCCCAAGAAAATAACAGCAAAGGCGAACAAAAGATCTCAGGCTTCATCAAGCTCTCTTGCTGAAGACAATGTTGAGGAAAATCCAGAAGAAGCTGAAGGTGATGATGGTGATGATGCTGGACGTGCTGGTCGTGCTAAGCGTTCTAAAAATTTAACTAAGAATACTCGGGAAAAAAAAGTAAATCTTGATGTGTTGTTCGAAGACATGGATTATGTTGTTTTATAAAAGTTTCTTTCAGATTATGTTGTTTTAAATGCTTTTTTGGATTATAAGTTCTTGAATTTATGGGTTATGAAAGTTTTTTGAGTTATCTTTATTACTTGATTATCAAACGACTCAATCTTCCAAAATGAAAAGTTGAATTTCCCACAACAATCGGATGATAAAATATCATGCATATCTACCGAATCTGTTAAATCGAAATTAAAACTGTGTTGTTTGCTACCGATTCTGTCAAATCGGAAGTCAAGTTACGTACATACCTTACGATTATGGTCATTGGGATTTTACTTTTCTCTTGTAACAAAAAAAACAAAAAACAAACTAATAATCGGAACTAGAATTATCTCGTTTACTACCGATTCTTCGTAATCGGGAATTAAGTTAGATACATATCTTACAATTATGGTCATTGGGGTTTTACAGTTCTCTTGTATAAAAACTACCTAATAATCGTTTGTTTGGTTAACATACTAACCTACCGATTATTGTAGTTCCAAAATTCGAAAAATTAGAGATTTTAGCATAATCAAAATTTGGGGCAACTTCATAATCGGAAGTTGGTTGAACATACTAACCTACCGATTATTGAAGTTCCAAAATTCAAAAAATTAGAGATTTTGGCAAAATCAAAATTTGGGGCAACTTCATAATCGAAGGTTAGTTGAACATACTAACCTACCGATTAATGTAGTGCAAATATTCGAAAAATTAGAGATTTGGCAAAATTAAAATTTGGGGCAACTTATTAATCGGTTGATAAGTTAATTCCATTAACTACCGATTGTGGTGAATCGGTAGACTTTTTCATTTAATCTACTTTTGATTATAACCACATTACATAAAATTCAAGAGACCTTAACATTGCGAATACGATTAAAAATACCTAAATCCATACTATCACAATCACTTAAAAGTATGAAAACAGATCATAACTTCCAATTACCATAGAAATTGTCCCTATTGATTTTTTAACATCCTTCATGTTCAAATTGTTTCCCGTATAGGTCCACAAACCGGTGATCAGCAAGGTTTCTCTGAAATTACAAATGAGTAACAAGTTAGTACTAACTAATGTTTATTTGAGCCGGAGTTACGAAGGTACTTACTCGTCGTTCATAAGTCCACCAAGGAAAAGCGATCCTAACAAATCGTTCCTCATCTTCAAGTTTGTGAATCTCCTCATTGATCGTCTTCTTTCTTCTCTTAATGTCATCGGATGATCTCCCAATTCTATTACCATCTACGCCTCAAATACCATTAAAATACGGTTCCATAATTCTTCTTTGGATTCTGATTTGTAAAGCGAGTGATTAAGATCATGAGTTGTTACCACAACCCATGCTCTATAAATAGCACAATCTTCTTCTTGGACAAAAGGAATAACCATGTTTTTCTTCAAATGAGAAATGTTTTAAAATTTGAATTGAGTAGAGGAGGAGATTTTGGTTCAAATAGGTCGTTAGAGATGAGTCTCCTTATATAGATTTAAACTCCAACGGCTAATTTTTCGAAAAAAAAGTTAGACGAGCCTCGAAAAACACACACAATCGGGAGAAAATAAGGAATATTTACTACCGATTATGTGTGGAAGGTAACTCTGATTACAAAAATACAAATAATCGAAAGTCTAACAAAATACCTTCTAACCAATTATACAATCGGTAGATCGACGTGAAAAGTTTTCTACCGATCGTAGTTCATTTCATAATAACAAAACTTTAAAACTACATATGTACACATTAACTACCAATTACTTAAGTAAACAACCGATTGTACTATATATGTACAGATTATAGAAGGGCATATTAGTCATTTAAAAAAATGAAGACAAGGGGTGGATGCTTTTTAGGTTTGGGTGACCTTTTTTTGTCTTCTTAGTCGCCCGTAATTATTTCTCAGGTTTAAATGAACCTAGTAACCAAATTATGTGCTTAAAATGCTTAAAAATTTAACATTTGGTGTCTTTAACAATTTATGGTGCCTAAATGGTGAATATTAGTTTCTAAACACTGTGGTTGTCTAAAGCTAAATTATAAGTGCCTTAATAAGCATGTATGCATGGTGCACACGTTGTAGCCCTTTGAAACTGAAAAAAAAAAAATGGAAGTTTATTTTTTTATTTGGGAGTTCTAATCTTCCTTTTCTGCGAACTAGTTCATTTTCAACACCGTCCACGCCAACAAAAGCTAGGTTGAGCAAATGAGTTTTTTCTTCACTATTTTATCTTTCTTCTTTCGTTTTCTCTTTTTCTAGTGAATCAAAATACAAAGAATTGGACTTTATTATGCTTGAGTTAGCTCCATAAGAGATTTGAATACATGAAGTTGTAGCTGATTATTTCAGTATTGTCTAGTCCGAAAAATGGAGTTTGGGTTGTTCTCTGTTTTGCAATTTGTTTGAGGTAATCATTTTCTTACTAAGAGACTTATATCAACTGGGTTTCTGCAATTACACTTCATACATGTTTGATTATGTACATGTTTTAATTTTCTTTGAATAGAATTTGTTGTGACAAAACCAAAACAGTGAAGTCTAGGGTTCATATTACTTTTGGGTTTTCATATTGTTTGATGATTAAACTCCAAATTTTGGTGATATTAAAGCATGAGATATCTTCTTATTATGTGAAATTTATGAATTTCAAACTTAATTGTATGAAGTGTTATGCTAGTGCATGCAATTTTAGAATTTTGTTTCTCATGTTAACAACATTTGAGGCATCTTCCCAAATGGGTTTATAATGTCCATTCCATGTTAAATAGTAGGATGGGTATGCTGAAAAATGCAAATCTAGCTTGATTAAAATTATTTCTAATGATGCTAATCCTTTCAAGATTAAGAAAAATTTGGTATTTACATTCCTTCGAAATTTCAGAGCTATTCACTGAAATTACGAGCCTTACATGTTTGGTATAATGTCTCAAGGAGTTAACTAATTGAAGCATATTGTAGTGTTTACTGCCAGTATTTCGAATCTAATTTCGGGCATCTTAGATTGTGATTTGGTTTTAGGCTAAAACTCAAGATTTGTAGATTAGTCTCACATCTTTCTAGTGGTGTCTCACATCTTTCTAGGAGTATAAAGTTTGTTTCATTTGGAGTTGAATGGAAGGATATATGAGTGAATTAGTAACTGACATGAAATCTGGAAAATACGGTAGTGGTCAAATCGCAGCAATTCTAGAGCTGTTTTCAGTTATGATAACAATTGAATTGGGTCTAACATAAAACATAGAAGTTGTAGAGGATTCTCACCTTCCATGGAGATATCATTTGCTGAATTCCGTTATGTAACGAACCCTATAGAAATTTTACAATATAGGCACTCGAAACTAAAAAGCTGGAAAACTGGAGTATTTGTTATCTGTCAGACCCTTTTAGCAGCAGTTTCAACCCTCTTAAAAATTGAACTAGCTTAAGGTCTCTTCTGACCAACTTAAGATCTTTGAATGGCGATTCCGAGCAGATATTAAGTGTTCCGTTCTGATGTGTAGATTGTTACTTGCACCTGCTTTAAGAAGTGCTGTCATGTATGGTATTTCTCCTTTTGTTGGTAGTTTTATCTTATCTGCATTTTGACTTTGATGGAAGGTTGACATTAAAATGATGCTTTTGGAGTAAAAACTCTTAAAGTGGCACTTGAATTTAGATAATTCTTGTCCTGAAAATAATTATCCTCCTTTGGAAATACTATTGTTACAAAATAATGACGTTAGGCATCAGGCTTACTAAAATACCTGACTTCTTATTTCATTTGGAGTTTTAAAAATTTTGGTGAGACATATTCGGCTTAGTTCTATGAATCATGTACGCTGGAGTACTGGGATGTATTCGTAATCAGAAACCACTCTCTTGAGACGTACAAATGTGTTCCCTGCAACTTTGTATTGTATGCATATATCTATATTTCATTTCTTTTATGTGTATCACTGATTTGAGTCAACACTTTTATATATATCCTACTGCCGGCCCTTTACGCATTAAAACTGTGATAGCATGGTTTCTAAATTCCTTAAAATTATCTAACTGATTCTTGAAATGCTGGTCCCATTTTATTAATTGACAAGCAACTTAAATCCAGTTCTCTCTCATGTAGTTGCTTGTTAGAGTGAGATGTGTAAAATGGTGTTCGATTCCAAAAGTAAATAATTATTAAGGTAGATCTGGTAAAATGGATTGAGGATTTGACTGTTAATGTTTTGTCTCAGTACTTGAAAAGGGAGGGCGATATTTGCACTTGAAAAGGGTGGGCGATATTTTCAATTTAAGTTGTAATTGGTTACTGAAAGTATCGATTGTAGGTGCCAGAAAATGTCTACAGAAATATATTAGTCTTTTTGTTTAATCTTGTCCTTGTAAACTATGATTGTCCTTAATGCTCGATATGGGTGAGTAACAATATCTTTATCTGTGCTATTTAAATCTGTCTCGTTTTTCACTAGAATATGATGTTTAGGTTAATTATATGAGCTTTACATTATGCTCTGTGTACTCCATTTAATTCGGTGTCTACTGCGAAGCTTATTTGTCATCATTTCCACATAATGGTTAGTCTTAATCTACGTGTTATTAACTGTTTAGACTTAGCTCTAAATTTTCAGCCGTTATATGTGTTGTTGATGTCGCCAAGTGCTTGTTTAATGTTTGAGCTAGCTATCATAGCATATATGGACTGTAATTGGATTAGCTGCCGTAAGAAGCGCATACGTGCAAGCATTCTAAATTATATTTCTCATTTCATTTATGATGTAAAGTTGATGTGTTTATGTAAAGTGTCTTACCTTCCTCTAAGCATTATATTTTTTTTATTGGACAAATTTACAATTGTCTTTTACAGTTGCTTTTAAGTGTCAGGTACAAATGTTCAGTATCAATGATCGACATTTGGTTATTAATTGAATGTTGCTAAGATGACTGCATCTTAAGGGTGGTTGTTTCTACGCAATTCATACCATCCACAACAAGAGATAATTGCTACCATTGTGGGTAGTTCGTATTATCTAAATAATTAGAAGACGAACTATGGTCGTACTTGATCTCTTCGAGCAACAAAGAGGTACGTAGGCAGCCGCTATGCGGTTCAACACAAATCTACAAGATTGTTCATATCATCTGAAAGTCCAAGTTGCTGCTTCGGCAGTTCATACCACCTATTCGGAGATGATTGCAATCTTGGCAAGTATATATTATAGGAAACTGGCCAGTGATGGCTGGTAACCAAAACTACCTTAATTTTGGGCAATTGGCCTTTGTTGATTTTGGCAATTGGCCGTCTGTTTATTTTGGCAATTGGCTGTTAATTTTTTGGCAATTAGCCTCTGTTAATTTTGGCAATTGGCTGTCTGTTTATTTTGGCAACTGGTTGTCTGTTTATTTGGGCAATTGGCCGTCTGTTTATTTTGGCAATTGGCTGTCTGTTAATTTTGAGCAATTGACCTCTGTTAATTTTTGCAATTGCCGTCTGTTAATTTCGGCAATTGGCCGTCTGTTAATTTTTTGGCAATTGACCTCTGTTAATTTTCGCAATTTGCCGTCTGTTTATTTTGGCAACTGGCCATCTGTTAATTTTGGGCAATTGGCCGTCTGTTAATTTTGGGCAATTGGCCTCTGTTAATTTTGGCAACTAGGCATCTGTTTGGAAATTGTAACTCTTGTGGAATTTTATGAGGATTATGGTATGTGACATATACTCGTCGAATTCTAGCCTTGAGACCAATGAGATTTCTGTTCCGCAAGATCTCAAGTCTGTTGTTTGGTAAGAAACGATTGTTACCTACTGAGATAGGGATTTTATCAATGAACATAATTTTTTTTTTACATGAGTGGCGTTTCAGGGAGTCGGGGATTGCCTAGTGAGCTGAAATCCGGATCGTTGGAAGTCCAGATTCTCTGATACGTCACAGTTGGTATCAGAGCAGTTTCGGTTCACTCGGGACTGTGAGTTTTGGACTCGTCAGCATTTCGCTATAATGCAACTACAGGTAATCTTCCTTCTACGCTTGACTTTAAACTTTGGGGACAAAGTTCTTTTTAATGGGTTAATGGTGTAACACTACGTATCTTTTTTCTCGGGCTTAAGTGAACCTAATAACCAAATTATGTGCTTAAAATGCTTAAAATTTTAATATTTGGTGCCTTTAACAATTTATGGTGCCTTAATAGTGAATATTAGTTCTTAAACACTTTGGTTTTCTAAAGCTAAATTATTGGTGCCTTAATAAGCCTGTATGCATGGTGCACACGTGTAGCCTTTTGAAACTGAAATAAAATAAAATAGAAGGTTGTTTTTTTCTTATTTGGGAGTTCTAATCTTCCTTTTCTGGGAACTAGTTCATTTTCACCACCGTCCACGCCAAAAAAAAGCTAGGTTGAGCAAATGGGTTTTTTCTTCACTATTTTATCTTTCTTCTTTTGTTTTCTCTTTTTCTAGTGAATCAAAATACAAAGAATTGGACTTTATTATGCTTGAGTTATCTCCATAAGAGATTTGAATACATGGAGTTGTAGCTGATTTCAGTATCGTCTAGTCCGAAAAATGGAGCTTGGGAATTTGTCCATCTGTTCTCTGTTTTTTGGGAATTTGTTTGAGGTAATCATTTTCTTACTAAGAGACTTATATCAATTGGGTTTCTGCTATCACACTTCATACGTGTTTGATTATGTACATGTTTTAATTTTCTTTGAATAGAATTTGTTGTAACAAAAACAAAACACTGAAGTCTATGGTTAATATTACTTTTGCGTTTTCATATAGTTTGATGATTAAACTCCAAATTTTGGTGATATTAAAGCATGAGATAGCTTCTTATTATGTGAAATTCATGAATTTCAAACTTAATTGTATGAAGTGTTATGCTAGTGCATGCAATTTTAGAATTTTGTTTCTCATGTTAACAATATTTGAGTCATCTTCCCAAATGGGTTTATAATGTCCATTCCATGTTAAATATTAGGATGGGTATGCTGAAAAATGCAAATCTAGCTTGATTAAAATTATTCTTAATGATGCTAATCCTTTCAAGATTAAGAAAATTTGGTATTTACATTCCTTCGAAATTTCAGAGCTATTCACTGAAATTATGAGCCTTGCAGGTTTGGTATAATGTCTCAAGGAATCAACTATTTGAAGCATATTGTAGTGTTTACTGCCAGTATTTCGAATCTAATTTCGGGCATCTTAGATTATGATTTGGTTTTAGGTTAAAACTCAAGACTTGTGGATGAGTCTCACATCTTTCTAGGGATATAAAGTTTGTTTCATTTGGAGTTGAATGGAAGGATATATGAGTGAATTAGTAACTGACATGAAATCTGGAAAACACGGTAGTGGTCATATCGCAGCAATTCTAGAGTTGTTTTCAGTTATGATAACGATTGAATTGGGTCCAACACAAAACATAGAATTTGTAGAGGATTGTCTCACCTTCCAGGGATATATCATTTGCTGAATTCCGTTATGTAATGAAGTATATAAAAATTTTACAATATAGAAATTTTATGTAACAAAGCTGGAAAACTGGAGTATTTGTTATCTGTCAGACCCTTTTAGCAGCAGTTTCGACCCTCTTAAAAATTGAACTAGCTTAAGGTGTCGTCTGATCAAGTTAAGATCTTTGAATGGCGATTCCGAGCAGATATTAAGTGTTCCGTTCAGATGTGTAGATTGTTACTTGCACCTGCTTTAAGAAGTGCTGTCATGTATGGCATTCATCCGTTTGTTGGTAGTTTTATCTTATCTGCATTTTGACTTGGATGGATGGTTGACATTAAGATGATGCTAGTATATAAACACAATAACTTGACACTATAAATGGCTAGTCTTAATCTACGTGTTATTAACTGTTTATTTAGACTTGGCTCTAAATTTTCAGCCGTTATATGTGTTGTTGATGTCGCCAAGTGCTTGTTTAATGTTTGAGCTAGCTATCATATATAGCATATATGAACTGTAATTGGATTAGCTGTCGTAAGAAGCGCATACGTGCAAGCATTCTAAATTATATTTCTCATTTCATTTATAGTGTCAAGTTATTGTGTTTATGTAAAGTCTCTCACATTCCTCTAAGCATTATACTTTTTTTATTGGACTAATTTACAATTTTCTTTTACAGTTGTTTTAAGTGGCAGGTATAAATGTTCAGTGTCAATGATCGACATTTGGTTATTAATTGAATGTTGCTAAGGTGACTGCATCTCAAGGGTGGTTGTTGCTGTGCAATTCATACCATCCACAACAAGAGATAATTGCTACCATTGAGGGTAGTTCATATTATCTAAATAATTAGAAGACGAACTACGGTCGTACTTGATTCCTCCGAGCAACAAAGAGGATACGTAGGCAGCCGCTATGCGGTTCAACACAAATTGATAAGATTGTTCATATCATTTGAAAGTGCAGGTTGATGCTACGGCAGTTCATACCACCTATTCAGAGATGATTGCAATCTTGGCAAGTATATATCATAGGCAACTAGCCAATGATGGCTGGTAACCAAAACTACCTTAATTTTGGCAATTGGATGTTTGTTTATTTTGGGAACTGGCCATCTATTGATTTTGGGCAATTGGCGGTCTGTTTATTTTGGCAATTGGTGGTCTGTTTATTTTGGGCAACTGGCCTCTTTTAATTTTGGCAATTGGCCGTCTGTATATTTTTGTAATTCGCTGTCTGTTAATTTTTTGGCAATTCGCCTTTGTTAATTTTGGAAATTGGGTGTTTGTTTATTTGGGCAACTGGCCGTTAATTTTGGGCAATTGGCCTCTGTTAATTTTGGCAACTGGCCATCTGTTTGGAAATTAGAACTCTCGTGGAATTTTACGAGTATTATGGTATGAGACCTATGCTCATAGAATTCTAACCTTGAGACCAATGAGATTTTTGTTCCGCAAGATCTCCAGTTTGTTGGTTGGTAAGAAACGATTGCTACCTACTAAGATTGGGATTTTATCAATGAACATATTTTTTTTTTACTTGAGTAGCGTTTCAGGGAGTCGGAGCTTGCTTAGCGGGTTGAAATGCGGTTCGTTGGAAGTCCAGATTTTTCGATCCGTCACAGTAGCCTCTGACCTCTCCAGAACCTGATGGATTCCCACTAGGGTTTTATCAAACTCAATAGAATCTTCTAGGAGTTGATGTTTGTAAAATGGAATCTTGTAGGAGATGATGTTTGTAAAATGGTAAAGGCTCTCTTTAACTCAGGTTACTTGCTCAATAAGATTAATAATACAAGAATTTCTCTAATCCAAAATATCAGTGGAGCTCATTAACCAGAAGATTTCAGATCAATAGCTTATCCAACACAACTTATAAATTAATCTCAAAAATTATTGCTCTCAGACTCAGAAAACATATGGTTAGTATCATATCTCCTATGCTGTCAGCTTATGTCCATGGGAGGTTGATCTCTGAGAATATATGTTTGGTTCAAGAATTGGTTAAAGCCATAGCGAAAAAAAGAGAGGGAAGAACAAGACATCTAGCTCTCAAAATGGACATGTATAAGGATTTTGATAGACTGGAATGGGTTTTCCTAATTGAAGTTCTAAGGAAATTTGGCTTCAGTGATAAATTTTGTCATCTTGTGTTACAATGTATAAGTACTACTTCTGTTGAAATCATGATCAATGGATCTCCTTCTACTTCTTTTAAACCCTCAAGGGGATTCAGATAAGGAGATCCTCTTTCTCCATATTTATTCATTCTTGCTATGGAAGCTTTTTCAAAACAACTGAATCATCACGAAAACAAAAAACAACTCACAAGTATGAAAATTTCTAAATCAACACCTAAAATAAAACATTTATTGTTTGTAGATGATTTCCTTCTATTTTGCAAGACCAATCAATCTCAAACAAATAAATTGTTACAATTTATTGAAGAATCCAGTTCATGTTCTAGTCAGCTTTTAAATTTTCACAAGTCAGCAGTTTATTTCAGCAATAATAAAAGTCCTTCTTGTGGTCAACTCATCAATGGCATTCTTCAGGTTAGGCAACTTAGTATTAGTGAGGGAAAATATCTGGGTTTACCTTTCTTTGTAGGAAGAAATAAAAAAACACATTTCTCTAATCTTATTGAGAAAATGGAAAACAGATTGTCTAGATGGTGCTCTATAAACATGTATGAAGCTGGGAGGTCTGTAATGGTGAAGAATGTTATAAATTACATTCCAATGCACCACATGATTAGTTTCAAGCTTCAATATGTTACTATTAATAAGATGAATTCTACTCAACAAAAATTTTGGAGAAAAAAGAAAACTAATAAAGGAAAAGTGCCCATATCTTGGAGAAATGTCAGTAAACCTAAGGAAGAAGGAGGTCTAGGTTTTATAAATCTCAAGTTATGTAATAGAGCATTACTTTCTAAATCTGCATGGAGACTAAGCACATATAATACTTCAGTGTGTGCTCTTTCCCTTAAAGCAAAATACTTCTCAGATGGCAAAGTTTTTAACATCAAAGATAATTCAAATTTCACTTGGTCCTGGAGAAGCATCAGTTCTGAGCTTGTTTTCATCAAAAAATACATTTGTTGGAGCATTGGTAATGGGAAAACTATCCTAATCTGGAGCTACAGTTGGATACCTGAATTGTTAACACCTCCTACCCCAAAATATGATGTTATCAATTATCAAGAATATACTTATGTTTATCAGTTATTCTCAGACTCAGGAGGGTGGAATCATTCACTCATTTACTCTCTTTTTGAAGCACCAGTTCCAAGATTAATTCTTAAAATTTCTATTCATAAATAGTATGAAGACAGAATGGTTTGGACTCTGGAGAGAACTAGTATTTCTCTGTCAAATCAGCTTATAACAAAATGATTGAAGAACAGAATGTGAATCTTTCAGTTGGTCGAGAATGCAATTTATTTTCAACAAGCTATGGAAGTTACCTCTTCTACCAAGAATTGCTCAGTTTATCTGGAAATGCCTTATAGACATACTTCAAACAAGATACAAGCCGATGTTTGTTATTCATACTGGAGAATATGGTTGCCTTTTTTGTTCTTAAAATATGGAGACTTCATCTCACTGTATTATGCACTGCAATCTCTCAAAGGCAGTCTGGTTTGCTGTTCTTGGTATTCATATTCAAACTGATACAAATATAGTGGATTGGTTATTTGGATGGTTTGACATGTTGTTATCCCACCAGATTCAAGAAGAGAAGCTCTGTAAAATTGAAATAACACCTTGATGCATATGGTATGCAAGATGTGACATTGTTTCTAAGGGTTGGAAGATCACTCCAGATTCCATCATTCTTAGAAGCAAAAAAGAAATTGAGTTGCTGAGAGCAAAAAAAAGATACTTCTATATCTAAAATACCTAAACAGAGAAGGACAAATTTGAATTGGAGTCCTCCTCCTATAGGCACTCATAAAATTAATGTAGATGGATCTTTTAATTCACTACACCAAATTTTCGGATTCGTAACAGAAATTCGTGACGGCTTATGGACCATTACGAATTTCCCGTTACAAAAGGCCGTTACAAAAAATTTGTAACAGTCAAGTCACATTAAATTTTCAAAAATTCGTAACAGAGCTAAGCTGTTTCTAAATTTTTTATAGGCGTGCCACTCACACGCTTGGTCACACTTTGGTCGTAACACCTTGAGTATGTGCGTGTGCCACACACATGCGTACCATTATATTTCCACCCACGATGAGTTATAGCAGAGGATATTTCCTCCCCACAAGTGTGTCATTCACATGCGTGAATTCTATGGATAACCTAGCAGTTGAAAGAAAATCGTGGTTTAGTTTCATTTTTCTCTCTTCTGCTCTGCATCTGTTCTTCCTCTCAGGCGATGAAACTAGGTTTTCAATCACAGAGATCGTATTAGCCGAGAAACATCACAGAAATCTGTTGAATCTTTTCAATACCTTTCAATCATCGATCTGTGTAAGTATTAACTGATTTGTTTTTCAAATTTTAGGTTTCGTCTTTTTTTTAATCGATCTGTTTTTTAGGGCTTCGTTTAATCTTTATTTTTAGTTTTTCCAGTTTTTAATCCGTGAATCTAAAACGATTTGTTTCATACTCCCTCTGTCTCTAAAAGATAGGCAGGTTTGTGTGTAAATTTACACACAAACCTGCCTATCTTTTAGAGATGGAGGGAGTATGAGTTATGTTTTGTTAATCTTCTACATATAAATCTAATTCGATCTTGTTTTCTAATTTCCTGTTAGGGTTTGAAGAATTTTGAAGACTTGGAAGGTATAAGTTTCGAAAGATTGAACTGATTTTAGGGTTTTATGTTAATTTCTAAAATTTCTTTTTTTTTTCTACTTTGTAACCTAATTTCTAGTTTGTAAGCTAATTTCAATAAGTTCTAGTTTATAAGCTATTGGTACTGATTGACATCATTAGCTTCACTTCATTTTGTGTTGTGCTTATTGTGTAAAGATGCATACTGCTGTTAGACATGGTGTAGTTTTTTTTTCCTTAGAAGCATACTAAGTTGAGATCTAGAAGCACTCTTTATCTTATGAGTAAGTCAATTGCTTAAGAACAAAGCAATTGCTTCGCTCATAGGATAGTGAGTTGATAGGGTGTAGAATACACCTAATTTACTATCTAGTAGTTTATGCTTTCTTTGCTATTTTTCTTGTAAATTATGTATTTTACGCTTGTTTTGAGTTTTGTAGCTACTTTGGAGTCACACGGAGGAAAAGAAGAAGAAATTACCCAAATTGAGCAAAAAGGACAAATATGTCATTTCGTGGGGAGAACACTATCCTGGAGCCCAGTCACATGTTAAGGGGCAACTTACTTTTTGAAGAATTATAAAAGGCAATGACTATGGTTAAGGGGTTGTCATTCTTTGGGTAGCCCTTATCCAGATAATATATGTGTTGCTACACCCAAACCTGGGGTGGTCTTATCCACAGGGCGTTTTAATCCACCCGAATTATTACACAACCCTAAAATTGATGTTTCCTCTCATTCATTCATTCATACACGAAAATGGTAAAGGAAAGCAGTCATGGTCAGCGATGAACCGAGAGATTGAGAGCGAGAAGTAGAAAAATCGTAAGAAGACATCGATGAATTCAATGGAGAAGATGGTGGTGCTTGCACCGTAGTCGAATCAGCGAGTATTGTGTTGTTGAACAACACAGGAGATCGAGAATTGAATCGAGAAGGAACCGAGGCTGTTTATTGGGTTCGATTAATAGGTTTGTTGGTTGAGCAGATCGATTCGAGTCTGTGGTGAAGGTTTGAAGATGTCGAGAAGATTGAGCTGATGAATTGAAAGTAGAGAATCGGATGGGTTGCTACTGTGGCAATCATGAGAGCTTAAATCGATTAATGGAAGAGACTCGGGAGGAATTGATGGTCTTGATTGTTGAATCGAAATCGGGGTTAATTTCGAGACGATGATGTTATGAATCGGAGATGGGTTCAAGATGAAATTAGGGTTCATCTCTGTAAATGAACAAGTGAAGAAGAATGGGTTCTATGAGGCACTGCTTTGTGAAGATTGGAACATAAGAAGGAGATGGAGATACTGAAGATTATCATGGGATATGAGTAGTTGCCGGTTCTTAAAATGAATGATGAATTTTGGTTTGAATCATGAGTGATTGAATGGGTTAACTGAAGTTGGGTTGAACTCGATTTGGGATTTGAGTGATTGAAGATGATACACTTCTTTGCCGTTGTTTTGTTTTGTGGAGAAATTGGAAGAATGATTGCAATAAGAATGGACGAGAAGGTCGATGATGGTCTCAGTAGCTGAATTGAATGAGAAGATAGGAATGAAGACTGTGATATGAATTTCAGAGAAAAGTTAATGGTGAATGTGCGGCCTTACAATCAAAGCGGTATGTCTTTTCAAGAATGAGGCTAAGAGGTTTAGGTGTCCGTGAATATTGGTGGTAGCAATTTGTGCTTGATTTGATGTCACAAAGTGCGGTGGCCTCGAGCACATGGATGTTTGTGAGCTCATATTGCAAGTGGAAATGAATTGAATTGGTGGCGTTGTCTGCGAGGCAACAAACCGTGGCCGCAATTGGAGAAAAGGCAAGGAAATGATGCGGTGAGTGAGTTGTAGCTATTGCGGGTACATGGAAATGGTGCATCGAATGGTGCTCTAGCTAGTGGTGGTGAACCCGAATGGAAGGCAGTTTGGATGGTGTTTGTTGGTGCTTGAAGTGAACTCTAGGCCTGAAATGGCTTAACTACTGAGCTGTTAAAGCTGTAGGAAGAGCTGTAGGATTGCAGTGATGGGTACAAAGGTTGATTGTTGCAGAAAACTCAAGAGCTGGGCAGCAGATGAGATTGCAGTGGATTTGGGAAGGAAGATTGAATGAGTTGTACACAGGGCCAACATGGTCGGAAGCACAATCATGGTGCAAAGCAAATTCGAGCTAGTGCAATGGCCTAGGCCAAGGTGACTCAGATGGATCACTGACTCAGATGGATCACTGACTCAATGATCTGACCCAGTTAGCCGAGTAAGAAGCTGATTCAAAGCTGACTCAAAGCTGACTGAGATGCCTCCCTTGACCCGCTGACTAACAGTTGACTGACGGTTGACCCGTTTGACCGTTAGTCCTACCGGTGGACTCGACGGAATATTCCGTCGAATATTCCCTTGACGGCAACAGATTCAGGTGGCGGCCTACATGACTATTCCTAATGGATTCCGCCACAATCCCAATTTTCCCACGACCAAAATTCCTGAATTTTCTATGGACTCCTCTCATGGGTGTGAAGACTTGGGCTTGGAATTGGATGGAGAATTGGACTCAAATTTGGAAAGAGAAGATGGAAGAAGAGAAAGACTTGAATTTGGAAATTGAATTGCAAAAGGAAAAGGATTCTATTCCTTGGAAGATTTGGAGAATATTGAAGCCTATAAATAGAGAAGTTTTCTACATCTTTTAGACACATCTCTACACACACAACACTTTTCTTTTCTTATTCTTTGTGTGAACTCTTTAACATGAGTAGCTAATTTAATTATTGATTGAGGATGAATTCCTAGTTCTTAATATATGTTTTGAGTTTTGTTTCAATTCTATCTTGAGTTTTTCACATGATTATCGTTTGTTTTTACTAATAGGAATGATCTTAAAGACATTCATGATTGATTGATAGATTGTTTAGGTGGCCAACTAAATTGATTTGTCGATTTAATCTAAAGCTAGTGAAAGTTAGGGGATAAGTAATCGTTTCTTGACTCTTTACATAAGTAGCAAACACGAGACCTTGCGGAGGGATTCCGTGGAGCAATTGTGTGTGAAAACAACGTTAGCAAGTAGACCTTGATCTAAGAGTCTAACTACTAATATTGACCTAATAAGTTCATAAATCTTAATGCGTTTATTTTAAATTACATCTAGAGTGATCTACTACTAGGTGGTTTGGTAAATAGAATCCAGTAGTCGAGAACTTCCGTGTCCGGTGATAGAAGGGATTTAGGGGGTTTAGCTTCGATCTAGTTTGCTTTACCTACGGTTGGTGATAATTTGTGACTAATAACAAGTAGAAAAGAACATAACTTGATTCATTGTTTCGTAATGAAGAAGGATTCCTTGGTCTTGTCTCTCTTATTGCTTTCAACTTTATCTTTTAATTGCTTTGTTTATTTTCTTTTGCTTTTTACACCCCCTTTCGTGACAATTTTTACAACTAGAATCTCGTGCTCCTCGTGGGATCGACCTTGACTACCCTATATTATTTGTTAATTAGGTAGTAAAGTATTAATTAATTTGTTGTGGTTACGACACGCATCAAATTTTGGCGCCGTTGCCGGGGAGCAGCGGATGATTTTAGTTGTTTTATTTTTCTTTTTGGTTTATTCTTGCTTTGTTAGATTCTATATCGTATCTAACTTAAGTTTTTGAATCTTATTTCAGGTGCTAGTTTTCCATGTATGGTGGACAAGAGCAAGCATATTACAACAATCAATACGGTTTTCAACCTCAACATTATGGCAACTTCCAACCATCCTTAGGATACAATCAAAACCAATCTTTTGGCTATGATCAAATTCCTACGTAACCTTATGGATATTCTCATACATATCAACAACCTTATGACGGGTATGTAAGTGGACAATCACAAGGATGGGAGGATAGTTTTGTTTATGATCATAAATTCTCTAGTTCTCGAGATAAGATGTCCGCCATGATTGGGGATCTTCAACAAAAGTTGCAAGAATCACATCGAGAAATTCAAAGGAATTCGGAGAAATTATACGAACAAATTAATCAACCTTTGGACACTTTTGAAGACGCTAGTGTAGCTTACTTGAGCCTTGATCTTAATAATGATCAATCACCTATTCAAAAGGAAGAGCTTGAGGAAGATGCATTTATTGCTTGGAAAAAATTTCTTAGGGAAAGATGGGAGTCCGCGGAAGTGTATGAACGTTGCAACAATGAGGAAGTTATTCCAACTCCGGATCATAATAAAGATCCTTCACCTATTCAAAAGGAGGAGATTGGGTGTGACTTACCTATTGTTATAAACGGTGTAACACCCGCACATGAAGATCTTACAATCTATACCGACGAGAATCATTTTAGTGAATGGCCCGATTCCTATGATGAGAATGTTGAAGAGATGATGCTAGAGGATGAAACTAAATTGATTGATTTTGTGGAAGACCCAATTGAACTTGCGAATGATTTTAATGATGCCAAGACTTTGGTTAAGGTAGAAAACGACGAAGAATGGTTGCAAGGTTTAATAGAGGACCACGATATACAAGAGGTAAGTAATTCACTTGAATTTTTTAAGGATGAAGAGGATTCTATAATACAAGAGATTGTGCAAGGTTTGTCTAACCATTTGCCTATTGATTCTTCTCCTTTACCTCTTATTGGTTTGAATGTATGTGCTTCGAAAGTATTTTTGGATGATTTTGTTTCTAGATATCCACCATTGGAAACACTTGATTCTAACACTATGCAGATTTGCCAAGAGGAATACATGGAAGTTCCAAAATTCTATGTTCTTTATACACTTCTGAGTGTGGACGAGAATAAGTGTGGGGAAATTTCTATCGAGCGATAATTTCACTATTGTTTTCTTGTGCTAATATTTGTATGGAGTTATTGTTTGCAAAACAGGTATTATGGGTGGATCCTCAAATTTTGATTGTTAGTATATGGGGAATGAATCTTGCAAGGGCTAAGTCGGGTGAGTCGACTTTAAAACAAGCGCTTCATGGGAGGCAACCCATAGGTTTTGTATTTCTTATCTTTTTGCTTTTTGTTATTTCTTTTTCTTGTTTCTTATCATGTTAAAATTTCCCACCTTGACTTTACTAGGAGGATTCAATTACATTGAGGACAATGTAAGGTTTAAGTGTGGGGGAGTGGTTAAGCATGTATTTTAAAAAAAAAAATTACAAAAAAATTAAAAAAATTTTGAAAAGAAAAAAAAAAAAAGTTTTACTTAAAACTTCAACTTTTAGAGATTTTAGAGTCACTAGCATACTTCTAGGTATGTTTACATAGAGATTTTGACCGACATAATTGAACTTGGAAATGTTAGAGAACTACATTCGGATTTCTTGCTTGTTTGAGTGTTAAATAATGGATTTAATCATGCCGGTGATGCGAATTTGGTGCAGGGAGAAGGGCATTATTAGAGTTGCTGATCAATCATTAGTGGAGACTACCCGTATTCATTTCATGTGAGGCACCGACAAGAAATTTTCCATCTACTAAAGAGCTTTCTTTTGAGTGTGTGTCACCGTAAGTAAATTCCGGGTAGAATGGTGAGCTACCCAACCTCCCACCAATAGAAGCACTACTCTTTGATCTCTTGAGTGCTAATTTTGTCAATCATGAGGGTGACGTCTATAGATGAAAGCCGCCTTCTTGTAGTTCGATTTGCAGTTAGCACCATTCTCTCTCGCGACAACAACGGATCCATAGAAACACTCTCATCATGAACAAGGAGCGACATTAAAATCTACAAGGAAAGTTGGAAAAGTTTAAGGTTTATAAGCAACGGAATAAAAAAAAGAGCAAATTTCAAATACAAGTAAAGCAACATACAAATGAGCGGATTTTACATATATGTTGAGGACTTACAATACAATGAGGTAATTTTATATCCAAGTATGAAGACTTATTCATGAGAGCGAAGAAAATTAAAAGGTGAGAATTTTTGAAGTTTATGATTTCGAGACGATACAAGTTGTGAAGAATCAAGTGGTAAAATACTTCTTCCACGGCCATGGTTTATTTTGTATTAATTTCTCTTTTTTAAAAAAAAAAAAAAAAAAAAAAAAAATTTGAAAAAAGAAAAGAAAAGGAAAGAAAAAAAAAAGAGAGAAAAACAAGAGAAATATTTGTTCTTATTTTTATTTAATAAGCCGTGGGGAAGGAAAATATATAAGGAAGTTTCAAGCGACAAGGATTTTTAAGGTAAAAGAGTTATAAATTGTCAAGGATTTATGAAATTCAAGGGTTTATCATCAATAGTTGAAACCGAAGACCAAGAAGTTAAAGACGAGGAGCGGAAGACGTTTCTATTGGATGCCGTGAGAGTGGTGTTATCATAATTGGCGATCGGATGTGAAGGTGAGTAAGTAATCTCATCCTCAATAATAAATGTTTGATTTCCTTTCTTAGAGATCATCAGAAAAATGGTTTTTCAAAATATTAAAAGATGTGGGTTTTTAAAAATATTTCTAAGTTGTCCTTCCCACCATTCAACGTGTTGCAGAATTCTCTTCATTCCTACCGCACACATGTGAGAACCATAAAAAAGCCGTCTTTTTGAGTGCAATTATCATAAAATCCTTTTGGTGAGGCGAAGTCGAGGCGAAATGCTTATTGATCGTTTCTCAAACACGCGTTCTCTCATTATGGTGTGGTTATTTCTCACTCAACATTTAAGAATGAGAATATGTTCTTTAGTATTTCTAACTTCTTATTACTAGCATGCAGAAATTCTATGTCCTCATAACTCTTTGGATGCTTAGGACGCTTGAACGCTTTGAAGTTGTGAGTTTTTAGTTTGATTTGCTCGAGGACTAGCAAAGTCTAAGTGTGGGGGAATTTGATAGGGTGTAGAATACACCTAATTTACTATCTAGTAGTTTATGCTTTCTTTGCTATTTTTCTTGTAAATTATGTATTTTACGCTTGTTTTGAGTTTTGTAGCTACTTTGGAGTCACACGGAGGAAAAGAAGAAGAAATTACCCAAATTGAGCAAAAAGGACAAATCTGTCATTTGTGGGAGAACACTATCCGGAGCCCAATCACATGTTAAGGGGCAACTTACTTTTGAAGAATTATAAAAGGCAGCCAGCTATGGTTAAGGGGTTGTCATTACTGGGTAGCCCTTATCCAGATAATATATGTGTTGTTACACCCAAACTGGGGTGGTCTTATCCCTGGGGCGTTTTAATCCACCCGAATTATTACACAACCCTAAAATTGATGTTTCCTCTCATTCATTCATTCATACACAGAAAATGGTAAAGGAAAGCAGTCATGGCTGCTGATGAACCGAGAGATTGAGAGCGAGAAGTAGAAAAATCGTAAGAAGACATCGATGAATTCAATGAAGAAGATGGTGGTGCTTGCACCGTAGTCGAATTAGGCGAGTATTGTGTTGTTGAACAACACAGGGGAGATCGAGAATTGAATCGAGAAGGAACCGAGGAACATTTATTGGGTTCGATTAATAGGTTTGTTGGTTGGCAGCGATCGATTCGAGTCTGTGGTGAAGGTTTGAAGATGTCGAGAAGATTGAGCTGATGAATTGAAAGAAGAGAATCGGATGGGTTGCTACTGTGGCGATCATGAGAGCCAGAAATCGATTAATGGAAGAGACTCAGGAGGAATTGATGGTCTTGATTGTTGAATCGAAACTGGGTTAATTTCTGAGACGATGATGTTATGAATCAGAGATGGGTTCAAGATGAAATTAGGGTTCATCTCTGTAAATGAACAGTGAAGAAGAATGGGTTCCTGCGGCTGCTGCTGTGAAGATTGGAACATAAGAAGGAGATGGAGATACTGAAGATTATCATGGGATATGAGTAGTTGCCGGTTCTTAAAATGAATGATGAATTTTGGTTTGAATCTGTGAGTGATTGAATGGGTTAACTGAAGTTGGGTTGAACTCGATTTGGGATTTGAGTGATTGAAGATGATACACTTGCTGCTGCTGTTGCTGTTTCAGGGAGAAATTGGAAGAATGATTGCAATAAGAATGGACAGAAGGTCGATGATGGTCTGTAGCTGAATTGAATGAGAAGATAGGAATGAAGACTGTGATATGAATTTCAGAGAAAAGTTAATGGTGAATGTGCAGCTACAATCAGGCGGTATGTCTTTTCAGCAGCTGAGGCTAAGAGGTTTGCAGGTCTGTGAATATTGGTGGTAGCAATTTGTGCTTGATTTGATGTCACAGGTGCGGTGGCCTGAGCACATGGATGTTTGTGAGCTCATATTGCAAGTGGAAATGAATTGAATTGGTGGCGTTGTCCGCGAGGCAACAAACCGTGGCAGTAATTGGAGAAAAGGCAAGGAAATGATGCAGTGAGTGAGTTGTAGCTATTGCAGGTACATGGAAATGGTGCATCGAATCGGTGCTCTAGCTAGTGGTGGTGAACCGAATGGCGTGCGGTTTGGATGGTGTTTGTTGGTGCTTGAAGTGAACTCTAGGCTCGAAATGGCTTAACTATCGAAGCCATTAAAGGCTGTAGGAAGAGTGTAGGATTGCGAGTGATGGGTACAAAGGTTGATTGTTGCAGAAAACTCAAGAGCTGGGCGCAGATGAGATTGCAAAGTGGATTTGGGAAGGAAGATTGAATGAGTTGTACACGGTGGCCAACATGGTCGGAAGCACAATCATGGTGCAAAAAGAAATTCGAGCTAGTGCAATGGCCTAGGCCAAGGTGACTCAGATGGATCACTGACTCAGATGGATCACTGACTCAATGATCTGACCCAGTTAGCCGAGTAAGAAGCTGATTCAAAGCTGACTCAAAGCTGACTGAGATGCCTCCCTTGACCCGCTGACTAACAGTTGACTGACGGTTGACCCGTTTGACCGTTAGTCCTAACGGTGGACTGACGGAATATTCCGTCGAATATTCCCTTGACGGCAACAGAATTCAGGTGGCCGGCGGCGACTATTCCGGCCGGATTCCGGTCACAATCCCAATTTTCCGGCGACCAAAATTCCAGAATTTTCTATGGACTCCTCTCATGGGTGTGAAGACTTGGGCTTGGAATTGGATGGAGAATTGGACTCAAATTTGGAAAGAGAAGATGGAAGAAGAGAAAGACTTGAATTTGGAAATTGAATTGCAAAAGGAAAAGGATTCTATTCCTTGGAAGATTTGGAGAATATTGAAGCCTATAAATAGAGAAGTTTTCTACATCTTTTAGACACATCTCTACACACACAACACTTTTCTTTTCTTATTCTTTGTGTGAACTCTTTAACATGAGTAGCTAATTTAATTATTGATTGAGGATGAATTCCTAGTTCTTAATATATGTTTTGAGTTTTGTTTCAATTCTATCTTGAGTTTTTCACATGATTATCGTTTGTTTTTACTAATAGGAATGATCTTAAAGACATTCATGATTGATTGATAGATTGTTTAGGTGGCCAACTAAATTGATTTGTCGATTTAATCTAAAGCTAGTGAAAGTTAGGGGATAAGTAATCGTTTCTTGACTCTTTACATAAGTAGCAAACACGAGACCTTGCGGAGGGATTCCGTGGAGCAATTGTGTGTGAAAACAACGTTAGCAAGTAGACCTTGATCTAAGAGTCTAACTACTAATATTGACCTAATAAGTTCATAAATCTTAATGCGTTTATTTTAAATTACATCTAGAGTGATCTACTACTAGGTGGTTTGGTAAATAGAATCCGGTAGTCGAGAACTTCCGTGTCCGGTGATAGAAGGGATTTAGGGGTTTAGCACCGATCTATTTGCTTTACCTACGGTTGGTGATAATTTGTGACTAATAACAAGTAGAAAAGAACATAACTTGATTCATTGTTTCGTAATGAAGAAGGATTCCTTGGTCTTGTCTCTCTTATTGCTTTCAACTTTATCTTTTAATTGCTTTGTTTATTTTCCTTTGCTTTTTACACCCCCCTTTCGTGACAATTTTTACAACTAGAATCTCGTGCTCCTCGTGGGATCGACCTTGACTACCCTATATTATTTGTTAATTAGGTAGTAAAGTATTAATTAATTTGTTGTGGTTACGACACGCATCATGAGTGCACCAGCTCATTTAGAAATCCTTCTAATTTGGTAACCTAAATTCCAGTTTGTATGGGCTTATATGACTTACATTGCTTATTTTAGTTTTGGTTGAGTTGCCGCAGCTAGGAAGCGTGCTGATTATATTCGTTAAGTTGCTATGTTTTAATTTTATCTGAAGATTTTTTCAATAAGTGTACAACATATGTCCATGAGTACTGGATGGATGATTATAACTTTTGGTTTATCATTACAGAATAGATAGGTGATTATAACTTCAGAATGTTGAATAATGTTCTATATCTTCAAAAGAGCTTCAAAGTCGATACGTTTTAAAAGTTTGGCTAATGTTGTTCTATATCTTGGTCTTTGCAGAGCCAGGAGAGGATCCTTTTGGCAAGAGACAAACAGAAAAGAAGCACCGGTTATGGAATCTGAAGCAAGCTATGAAATTTGGTGCTTTGTCAAGGTATGACAGCATATACTTCATTGAGATAGATACATCTACTTTGTAGTTTAGTTATATACTTTAGTGATTCTGTAATAACCAGACCATGTAGTTCAACTATTAGTAACCTAAATTAAAGTTTGTATGTTCCATAAATATGCTCATCATGTTTTGAACTTTAGTTTCATGCTAAGGTAGTTTTTTAAGTTTAGGAAGTTTTGTTTTGATATTGACTGATTCTTATTGAGCAAGATGATAACAGTCCTAGTGGTTATTCGCAAAAGCTACTTGTAGATCATTCTCTCTTCTTTGAAGGGATGTTTCTGTCGCTAACTTGCAGGGCTTTGGCAACCCTATACCACTAGGTTTAAGTTATTTTATTTGGTTGATTATAATATAAGTTGGTATTAGCATGGTTATAATAGTATGTATGTTAAGTTGTATATAAATAAGTTTGGTTTTATGTAATCTGTGAGCATGATGATAACAGTCCTAGTGGTGATTTACAAAAGCTACTTGTAGATCATTCTGTCCTCTTTGAGAGGATGTTTCTGTCGCTAACTTGCATGGCTTCGGCAACCCTGTACCACTAGGACTAACTTATTTTATTTGGTTGATTATAATAGAAGTTGGTATTAGCATGATTATAATAGTCTGTATGTTAAGTTGTGTATAAACAAGTCTGGTTTTATGTACTCTGTGAGCATGATGATAACAGTCCTAGTGGTGATTTACAAAAGCTACTTGTAGCTCATTCTCTCCTCTTTGAGAGGATGTTTCTGTCGCTAACCTCAAGGGCTTCGGCAACCCTACCACTAGGACTAAGTGATTTTATTTGATTTTGTTAAATATCAATTTTGAAGGATAATATGTCATCTGATGTGATAAAGAAATGGATGAAGTGTCCTCGTAAGTCTTTAGAATACAAACAAGGTGTGAAGTCATTCATAGAGTTTGCCAAGAATAATGGTGGTGGGAGTCATTTATTTTCATGCCCTTGTCGTCGTTGTATGAATGGTAAAGGCTTAGATGCAGTGAGTGACATCTCATTGCATTTGCTCAAACATGGTACGCATGAGCTGTACACATCATGGAACTATCATGGGGAAAGTTCAGTACAAGCAGTACAATTAACACATAAGGATAATACTACAACTGAATGTGCAGCAGATAATGATGATATTATAGCAGGTTTGAATGAGAATATTACCACAGATGTGGATGAGAATGTTAGGGAAGGTATGGATGAGAATGTAGAAGCAGGTGTTGATGAGAATGTTACAGCAGGTGTTGATGAGAATGTTGCTGAAAAAGCGGGGGTACAACAACCACACCCAATATTTCTCTTAGCAACATGTATGAACAAACTCCAATATACATTCTAGAGAATCAACTAGACATTCAGACTCAATCTAGACAAAAAGTATATCAAAGAGTTTATATCTCGATCTCTCGATTTGATATATACTCAAGCAAATAGAAATCTGCGAGTCTTTATCAAATACTATAGAGATAACTTGGATGGTACCAAAGACCAATATCCAAGTCTCAATCAATTTAAATCAACAACCAAAAAGTCGGATATTCTAATTGATTGAACAATAAACAACCTGTGATATTTCAATTATATAAACAAATATAATGCGGAAATAGAAATAACATAGACACCAGAATTTTGTTAACGAGGATACTACAAATTCAGAAAAACCCCGGGACCTAGTCCAGATTGAACACACACTGTATTAAGCCGCTATAGACACTAGCCTACTCCAAACTAACTTCGGTTTGGACTGTAGTTGAACCCCAACCAATCTCACACTGATCCAAGGTATAGTTATGCTCCTACGTCTCTGATCCCAGCGGGATGCTACGTACTTGATTCCCTTAGCTGATCTCACCCACAACTAAGAGTTGATACGACCCAAAGTCGAAGACTTTAATAAACAAATCTGTATCACACACAAAAGTCTACGGTAATAGATAAATCCGTCTCCCACGAATATACCTACGAGTTTTGTTCAATCTTTTGATAAATCAAGGCGAACACGAACCAATCGATAACCCGGACTTATATTCCCGAAGAATATCCTAATATTATCGATTACCTCACAATAATCTTAACCGACGCAGTGAAAAAGGTATTGCGGAATCACAAACAATGAGACGAAGATGTTTGTGACTTCTTTTTATCTTGCCTATCGGAGATAGAAATCTCAAGCCAAATATTACAATTGTACTCGTACAATATAAATAACAAGATCAGATCACACAACTACGAGAAAGTAGTATCGGTCTGGCTTCACAATCCCAATGAAGTCTCTAAGTCGTTAACCTGGTTTAGAGAAGAAAATCCAAGGTTAAAGGAGAATCGACTCTATACAACTAGTATCACACTAGGGTGTGGGGATTAGGTTTCCCATTTGCTAGAGTTCTCCCTCATTTGAGAAACATGCCCACATCCTTTCATTAGCCTCATATGCTTCCTTGAATTCTTTCTTCTTCACTTCTCGTTCTCCATCTGGTAATTTAGCAATCTTCTCTAGCACTTTCAACTTGAGCGGTTGAATTATCGCTTGGCATTTCTTCCTAACATTATTCCATACATGAAAGGTACAAAGAAAGTTTTGCGCGTTCAGAAATACCTTCCTTATAGAAAACATCAATGCCGCCTCTTGGTCGGTTACCATGAACTTTGGAAGAGCATCCTCCTGGAAGATTAACTTCACTTGTTCCAATGCCCAAACATAGCTTTCTTTCAACTCATCATGCAAAAAAACAAAAAGCAACGGTGAAAGGTGACTTGGTTGACGTATGACCAACAACGTTTATCAAGGGTATCTCATACTTATTGGTATTGTAAGTGCAATCCATTATGAGAACTTGTGGGAAGCATAACGCCAACTTTACGCATTCCGGATGGGCAATAAAAAGGTGCATCACATGGCCGAATTCATCCAATTTCTTTTGGCAAGCATACTTTTTCTTTTGCGCCAACCACAATAATTGTTGCATCACCAACCTACCTTGCAAATCCTTTCTTCTCTAAGTACTTCTCGCGTTATAGATTTGTTGCAACGTAGTCTTGTTATTCTTATCATCCGCCTTCAACTTGCTAAGAATTTTAGAGGGTGCCATACGTGCTCGTGTCATTTTATCTACCTCCGCATATTCATGAGATTTGAGTCTTCCGGCTCTATAATGTCCATGAAGATCCTTTGGACGTGGGTGGTTATGACGGCAATCCATATCTTTATTCATTGTGAAAACTCTTTCATTTATGTTCCAATTAAAGACGATGTTGAAGGGATAATTTATCTTCCTTGTTTTAGTCTTAGATTTTTTCCCGGTCTTCCCAATATACACCGTACCTTTTTTCTTCTTGCTTACTTTCTTCCCGCCTCTCCCTCAAACCATCTCAAACCGCTCCTTTCAGCTTTGTCTACTTTTAACTAGGACGCAATTGATTTTCAAAGCATGTTCCTCAGCCCATTTAACAGCTTCTTCTTTTGTTTTCCACTTCTACATATCCACAAGTACAAAAGTTAAGTTTTATTAACGATTTTGAATACAACATACTTGAAAATTAATAAAAACATATAGTAGATTACCTACCAAGTCAGTTTGGAAGTGATCTGTAGTATCTTCATGAATGACACCAACAGGCGGTGGTTGATCCTTCATAGTTTTCATTTCAAGAACAATCTACAACAATATCACATAGGTTTTGGGTTAGGTTCGGCTCATTCGCAATACGATTGGATAGCCGATCTTCCAAGTTCGGCTCATTCATGTTTGACTTGAAAAGCCGAACTACTTGTCATATAAGGGTTCGGCTTAATTGGGACTAATATTATATGACGAACCATCAGGCTTAAAACTTTTGAAAAGAAAGCATATTGGTTCGGCTGGATAATGTGTGAGCCGAACATTACACTATAACTCGGAAATATTTGTGTACATGGTTCGGCTTATATTAACACATCCTATTCAAGCCGAACCGTGGAAAATATCTGGCGCGAAAATAATTGAATGACATTTCGGCTTATAACGAATTCAATCGTACAAACCGAACTATTCTTATTTACCAAGGTCCGGCATACATAGTGTCGGCCGAACCTAACTCTGTTGCGCCGAACTACTTACAAAAATCTAAACTTTTGGTGAATTCAAGCTACAAAACGGACATTAAACAACGTCTACAACCATACATGTGTATTATTAGCATTGGGTTCCTCATCCATGTACTCATCTTCGGGATTTGGCACAAGAAAATCATCATCTTGAGCTTGAGAAAAAAGTTGAGTTTGTGTAAAATCATTTTCATAATCCAACAAATAAGCCATATCAGGATCTCCATCGTAATTGATATGTATTTTCTTAAGTTTACGTGATGAAGATTCACCTTCCTCACTCGAATTTGAATCATACATCTATCAATAATCACAAAAATCTCAAAGAAAGAAAAAAAAATTCTTTTTTCTACTTCCTCCTAATCTTCTTCTTCTTTTTCTTTTTTCTACTCACTCTCTCTATATTTAAAAAGAAAATTATTATCCTAAATTAAACTCTAATCCTAACTCCAATCATTAACAACTAATCAATTTAGTTAACACTAATTAACCACTAATCATTCATGGGTATTTTTGCATTTATGAAAATAGGTTGGATAAGGGATACCCTTGAAACACTATTTCCACCATGGTTTTTGTCTTATTATGTATGCCCCAAATTTTATTGCATGCCCCAAATGATGGTTCCTCAAGAAAGACGTAGATTTTTCATCCGACTATCTGAGCAACGTGATGGACGCGGAAGTGTAACACAATGGCAGTCTTACCATTTAGTGGGCTTCAAAATTTGTTATGTATAGATTAGCAAGTGAAGATGTACAATATTTTGGATTACTAGACCAAGGGATCTGTAATTTAAATGAAGACTCTGAAGTCTGAAAGCAATTGATGTTAAATGAATACTTAATTCACCTTGATAATGTCTGTGACCTAGTTTAAGTTTGCACAATTTTTAAGGTAAGAAAGGAAAAGAGTACTTTTTTTGTCAAATTTATTTTTTTACAATTATACCCAATTTTTATGGATGATAACTAGTGAAATTTTGAAATGATTTATCTCCCAAACTACTCCACGGATGTTCGCAAACTTCATACCATGGAAAAGCATTTTAAAACACCTACGTAACGAATATAAACATGCCTATCAAATTATGCATATTTCTTAGATTTTTTATAATTAACTAAAAAGATAATTTTAGGAATATCTCCTTATTTAGTGATATAGGTCACTTATTAGTGGGACAAAATCTAAAATCAAATAGGTCACTTAATAGTGGGACGGAGGGAGTAAGTATTTTCTCTTCTCTTTACGTTCCAGACTTCTAGTCAAGATTAAAAATAGATAAATGTTTTTCTCTTTACACGTCATACTGCTGATATGTAAAGCGTACAAATTGAAGCAGAGCCAAATCAGGTTGACATGTTTGAAGGCGTGGAAGTTGCGTGAACTGGAGGAAAAAAAAGATTCCTTGGATCTCCAAATTTACCTTTATCTAACGGGGGTTAGTCAATTGAGATTTGTGGAGATATCTAAAGAATTTTAGAGACTTCTAAAATCTCTTGTTAGTCAATAGAGAGTTCTTCAAAATCTCAAACAATCTCTGTTTTTGGATCGTGACTTTCTAAAAATCTTCAGAATTCTCTGTTATTGGATTTAGAATTTGAAATCAATGACTTATGGCTTTGAGAGACTTGTAGAGACTTTTATTACAAAACATACCATAAATGGCTAAAATGAAGTCTCTCCTAAGTAGGTGATATTTTGAGAGATTTTGTTCTTTTTCTTTTCTTTAAGGATCAAAATATTAAAAACAATAACCAAATAAGCTATAATTAAATTCGTAAAAAATGGAAAAAAAAAAAAATTGTTGTCTTGCAAACCCAATAAGTTTATTAGAGATTCAAATCCTTTTAATTCATATCGTTTTGATTTTATTGGCAAAATGGTTACAATTTATGTTAGCCATGCACGGACTAATACATTTTCATTGAAATACCCATATATTCATTTTGAAATATAAATAAATATATTGTTTGTCCCATGTGTGTAAGCTGAAATTCATATATGTTTTATTGTCTCAATGAATCACCATAATTCCTTGAAAATCATCCGGAGAGTCTCTCAAAATCTCTAAACTCACTAAGAGTCACCCAAAACCTCTTGCATAAAAAGTCTCTGAATGTCTCTACTAATCCCAATTGACTAACCCCCTGTAAGTTACACCGATTTAAAAGGGTGGTAGAAACGGCACTAGAAGAAAATTACGGCGAGATAAACCCTAACTTTCGACCTTAAGATGTTTTCTTCAAAATCATCTTGATTCCCAGACAATCAACCTTCTGCTTCATCTTCTTCTTCGGAAGGAGAAGAAAGTGCTTATGTTCTTGACGAACGTCCAGGCCCTAAGAAACTCAATTTCACTACTATTCCTGATGCTGCGAAATCACAGGTTGAAGCAGACGTATCTGAGAAATCAAAAAAGAAGAAAATGAAGAAGAATGATGCTAATGGTCAAGAAAGGTAATCCAACAAAAGATGATGGTGAGGTTGGTCAAAAATCTGCTGGGGTGGATGGTGCTTGTGTCGTAAAACAAAGAAAAAGAAAAGTTGTTTCCGAGAAACAGGAACAAAAGAAACTTGATAACCAGAAAAGAGGCAACAACGGCGAAAAGAAAAAAATAAGCAATATGAACAAGAAGGTGAGAACAACTGGTAGTGTCGGTGCAGAGAAGCCGAAAGTAAAAAAAGAAGAAGAGGGTTTTGGTTTATCAGGATTTATTCAGTGTTACAATGAACAGGCGTTAAAGGCACCTCCGGTTTTGGAAACTCTTTTAAACGAGAAAACACTTGGATCCATTGAACCTTCAAAAGTCATGGCCTTTGGGGAAAAAATGCAAATCGCAGAAACGAAGATTTTTTTGGAAAGGATTGATTTGATGCGTGAATACTGGACAATGGTATTGGAGGCGCTGAGTGCTTAAGGTTTTGTTGACTAATTATTTGTCTTCTTAGTAATAGGGAGGTTTCAGCGCTGGGATTTTTTTTTTCTTTTTCTAAATCACAATTTTTTATTAATTATAAAATCAAAAGGTTACAAAAGTTCAGGGGCAAAATATAAGACTAAAATGAAAGCATTACAGAAATTTTTAGCAGACCCTATAATATTTCTTATTAGGCATCTCAACTTGAATCAGAGCTAGAGGCTTCCCTTCATGAATAGAAACTGCTCCCTGAGAAAGCTTTGCTCCCTGTTTGGCCAGTTCAATAGCAGAGAAGTTAATCTCTTTGTGGCAATGCTCATATTGTATCTCAGTAAGCTCTTCCTTAGATTTGAACCATCTGGACATTAGACACCAAGGTATCAGACCTTTTCTGAAGTCTTCAATCACAGAAATTACAGTAGATCTTACAACAATGTTCCTGCAGAGCAACTTTCTTGCCCATTCTATAGCCCACACAATAGCTAAAGCATCAACTATGTAGGCAGTAGCTACACCAATTCCACCAGAAGCAGTGCCAATAACTTGACTCTTTTAACATCTAGCAATAACTCCAAAGCCAGCTACACCAGGATTACTAGCTGCACTGCCTTGACAGCAAAATAGCATATAACCATCTTTTGGACTGAGCCATATACATTCTTTGATAGACTTAAATTTCATATTTCTCTGACCAAGTTTAAAGAACTCAAGCACACAAGAATCATAGGTTTGGCCCCATCTTGTACCCTTTATTCTGTATCCTCCATAATGCACCAAGTTCAAAATTCTTCTTTTAAAGCTGTCCTCATTAGGTTTGATGTTATCATGAATAAACACTATTCTTCTAAAACCACAATTCTCTCATAGTTGCACATGTTGTTGTTAACCAAACTTCTTTAACAATTGAACTTTTATATTTTGCAAACTTGAGAATATCAGAGAAAGATGATGGTAATTGAAACTGAAATACAACTACTAACCACTTCCATATGTTTCTGCTGAAATCACACTGCCACAGGATATGCTCCATGCTGTCCTGAGTTTTCTGACATATACAACACCTAGAAGCCAGTGAATAACCTTTGTTGATTATCTTTGGATCATCAATATACACTCCATGCTGTATTTTCCAAATATTGTTGGCAATCCCTGGATGTAAGAAAGGCTTCCATATTTGACAAGTCCAGTGTAACTTTGGTTCTTTAACTCTTATTTTTTCAACGACAAATGATGTAGAAAAAACCCCTTTTATATTGCAACTCCAAATAAGTTTATCTTGAGCACCACTTATTGATGGTAAGGAGGATGAAATGAAGCTTTTTAGATTGTCTGGAATAATCCACTCACCATTTATCAACAGATCACTCACTGTCAGATGCAATGTATTTGAGATAGACTCTTTATCTGCAACATATTCAATCAGAGGACCATCACCTATCCAAGTATCAAACCACAAGGAAATGTGTTGACCAGTACCTATACTCCATCTCAAATGCAATTTCAATTCCTTCCAAGCCCATTTTAAACCTTGTTTATGGGTGAAAACTACTCCTGCAGAATTTGGTAATTTGGGGTGTGAATGAGGAATGAATATAAACTCTAAACAAATGCACTGCGCGGTGAGTGCTTGTAGATTCGAGAGATCAATATGTGCAAGTCCGGCCTAAACCAAGAAATGGCCGTTCCAGACTTGTTTCGGTCACAAAGTGAAGGAGATGGGGTTGATCTTAGGGAGGGAAGCGAAGAAGGTGTTGATATTGTGAAGGTGTTGTCTTGCTTATGACTTTTAACAGAAAGATGAGCAAGCTCACGGTTGATGCAAGTAGGCTCTGGGTGTTTGAATACGATTTGTATTAACACTTGGTTTTCTGTCTCGTCTGAACTTGTGTTGTTATTCTCTCTCCCCTAGTTTTTTCCTATTGTTGGAAATAAGGAGGAGAACCTATTTATACAAGTCATTGAGCCTTATTCACGTCTCTCGTGGGAAGTGGAGAAAGTGGAATGATGGAGTAGTGGAGTTGTGTGTTGGTGATACACGACCAGTCTTGCCCACTTCTCCAGTTAATCTCTAACCGTCCATGACTTCCTGACACGTTCTTGTGATGGCGCGTTGCACGCTGCACGCTGTAAACCGCCAGACCAATACCCCAGTATGTATCCCCCAGTTTGTGACATGATTGATGTCTGGAATGTGTGGATCGTGGATCCACGAAAGATAGCATGTAATGTTGAATTGAATAACTGTGTTATTCAGGAAGTCGATACTTGTGAAGTATCGTGTGTATTTTATGCAGTTACTGCATTACGGTGTGGTAAAGTGATGGGTAATGACTCCTCACTAACCAAATAACTCCCGACTGGGGTTGTATAACCAAGTTTGGTGAAGTTGGACGGATGAGATGATCTTTGAGACACTCATCTCGCGACCGTTAATGAATATTGAAGAGGAGCGCAAGCATGACTCTTGACTTGGTCGAAACCAAGCATAAGAAGGATTTTGGAGAGGACCGATGGGACGTGTATGTAGATGGCATCTTTGGCGTACACGTCCATGTCTCACCGTCTCATGAAGGTGCGATCTAGGCCACTCAATTTGACCGGCAAAGAGGAGTGGTTGAGATCGGTTTGCGGCATAAATCCTTGCCGCAAATGAGTTGGAAACCGCATGACATTCCTGCACGCGTTTCAAGACGACCTATCTTGGTCGATCACTCCAGCATGTAGGTGGTAGGCTGATGTTCACACCTATACCTGACTGTCCCATGAAAACGTGATCTAAGCCACTCAATTCATCCGGTGAAGTTGAGTGGTCGAGATCAGTTTGCAATTTGGGAAGTGTAACCATGCATGTTTGGGCGGGCGTTTTGGATTAGCCGGGCATGGTATGCCTTAGCCGATCACATGAGGAGGTAGATGGGCCCACGGTGGTCATACTGGTATGACCGGACCTGCTTAATCTAATCTGGGACCCTCCATTCGTGCCGGAGAAGATGGACGCTCGTGATGCTCAAAACCCTAATTTTGGGTTTCAAGCCGTGCGTCATCTCTTGTTTGGTTGATGATTTTGTCACGGCCAAACATTGTTGGTCTTGACCGATTGGTCAAGTGTGTAGGCGGGCCCACGGTGATCGTGTTGACATGCTCTGGGCCCTTTGAGTCTACATCTACACCCTCCATCTATACCTGCGAAGATGGATGGTTGAGACTGCTTTGCAACACATGTAATATGCCGCAAACCCTAATTTAGGGTTTTCCGTCCATAATGCTTGGTATGAACGGTTTTTTGGCAAGCTAGGCCAATGACCGACCATGCGGGGGTCGGCTTTGGGTATTCCATACCATGCTTGGGGTGATGGAATTGATCCTGGGGTCATCCAATCATGCTTATGGAGTTGGATGACGGCGATCGAATCATATCCGAACCGATACGGTCGATCTTAGGATGCTCAATCGGGCTAGTATAACATACCGAGAGGGCTCAATCGGGCTAGTATAACACACCGAGAGGGGCTCGGGCTAGTATAACACACCGAGAATCGGCACATGTACGGGTATTTCATACATGGTTTCATTATAGTGCTTGGAGGTTCGTGTTACTCAGAAGAGTAACACTCGATCGTCATGCCACATCGATAATTATTCATTATAGTGCTTGGAGAGTCGTCATGCCACACTGATAATGAGTACTGGAAATACAAGGCTGATATGAAATTCACAGGAAGGGATTGTTGCTACATGCTCCAACCTGGAGGAATTTCATGCATTCATAGAATGGGATTGTTGCTACATGCTCCATTCTTGGTGAATTAAGTGAGGGAGTATCCAACACTTATAAATGGCTTTATCTTTTACAAGATGTCGCCGCATGATTTTTCCGGGTTTTTACAAATTTAACCTTAAACGAAAATCCACCATCAACATTAAGTCCCCCGCCTAGCACATAATGGTTACACTATTGTGTGGTAGGCATGAGATGGTGTGATTAAAGATAAAACTTATGAGGCAAAGTTAGATGTTACCGGGAGAGACGGGTCATCCTGTCCTTGGAGTATGTTACATTTAAAAGGCATATAGGAGAGCGTTCCCCTAGTATGATGTCGGTCTTGCTCGCTTCGATCGACCTTTCTATGCCTGCTTGGTCGAGGGCCCGCTCCATGCTTGCTCCGCTCGATCGTGGGGTTGTGCCTAATCGACGGATCTTTGTGCTCGCCGTTGGTGGGGCCACTGCGCCGCTTGATCGAACGTGGGCTTGAATTTCGTTAACATGATTCCCATGACATAAGAGAACCGTGTTGTGCAAATAAATGTGGTCCCGCCATATATGCTTGATTGAACGTGGGTCCCATATCGTGTATGCCTCGATTGAATGTCAACTTTATACCAGCCTCGTGCCCTTGACCAACACCGGTCTTGAAACTTGAGCAATACCGGACTTGACTTGATCAATACAGAGACTTGAATATTAAGCAATACCAGACTTGAAACTTGAGTGATACCGGACTCGTCACTTGATCAATACCGGACTTGAAGCTTGAGCAATACCGGACTTATAACTTGAGTGATACCAGACTCGTCACTTGATCAATACCGGACTTGAAACTTGAGCAATACCAGCGTTGTGCCCTTGACCAACACCGGACTTTAAACTTGTACGGACTTGAAACTTATACTAGGACTTAAAACTTATACGGATCGAAACTTGCACCGACTTGAAATCAATACGATGAAACTTGCACCGACTTGAAATCAATACCAGATGAAACTTGCACCGGACTTGAAAACTAATACCAGTCTTGAAATCCGTAATGAATTTGAGCTAGGACCGGTTTTGTGTGCTCCGATGTGAGTTGTGTCTTGCCGTGTGTGACTACATCTCTCATGTGCTTTCATACAAGTTCTAACTCCTGCCTTTTATTTCATTGTGGAAGAAAAGAATCCCTGTTGAGATGTCTTCCGGAGATAATGCTGGTGCCAAGTCGGGAAGTGTTGACAGTTTCAAAAATATGCCGAACATTGATGATGAGTTGTTCACCGCGCCCTTCCAACTATATGAAAATATCCGTTCCACAGGATAGCCCTCCTCCTATCGACTTCAGGGTTTTTCATGCTCCGCTGGGTCCTCATGAAGAATGGATGAGACGTATATTGAGCAATGAGTACATCAAAGATAACTTGACCAGAGCGCAGATTGTTGATGTAGCTTGAGTGTTGAAATGACTTGAGAGGATGTTAAAGTGGCTTCTGGTGCGAACGTTGAGGTGGATCCTGGAGAGTGTTGAAGTAGGATTATGAAGCGAAAAGGGGTCCCGGAGAGAGCATTGAGGCGGCTCTTGAATAGACCATTGAAGCGGCTTTCTGCTAGAGGGAGTGTTGAAGTGTTTCCCTCTTCAATTCGATTTACCCTTGCGAATTCCATGCTTCTTGACTGACCACATCTCTCATGTTGAAGAATTCCTTGACTGACGGTGAAGGAACTTCATGCTGAGCCTCACTCCCCAAGTGTGGTTTACATGGTTTTTTCGTAGTGGTTGTTATCGAGCTAGATATGGAATATCTTGGACATTGTTTCATCATTTGTGGGAGTCGTGCATGTGGTACTGGAGTTGGAGTTGACGGACGCGCAGGATGTTGTATCTCGGTGGTTTTCCTCTTCTTTGTTTCGGAACGCTTACTGTAAGGTGAAGGTTGTATCGCATGTTGGTGAGATATATGCCCCTACGAACATTAGGAGGCTCTTTATTACCAGCAGGCCTGGTTCTTTCTATCAGGGCATATGTTGTTGTAGATGAGCGTTCAACAGCTCTAGAGGATTGACTAAAAGCGCAGATTCTCCAATATAGCATGATAGACAGGTACCACTGTTTGATAAAGTGACTCGCCCAGATCTTGCTCGATATGACGCGTGGACATCGTTATCTTTTTGAGGCTGTTCCCTTGAGGTATCGACTCGGTGGAAGATTGCCGAGAGCGTTGATACGTTGCACCGGCATTCTTTAAACTAAATGGCAGTACGGTATAATAAAAAATTTCCGAGAGGAGTTCGAAAATCTATCTTACTTGTGTCATGCTCGTACATCCTTATCTGGTTGTAGCCGCTACATCCATCCATGGAGGAGAACATGCCGTGTCCGCTGGTTGCATCTACTAACATGTTAATGTTAGGTAGAGGAGGATCGTTTGGAGCGGCACCTGTTCAAGTCTCTGAAGTCTATGCAGCACCTGATCTATCCATCGATAATGGCGGTATACCGTTTTCCCTTTCTGCTAATTGACAACGCCATAAAAGTTCGTTCCCTCTTCGTGTGAACGTGGGTCGTGGCTTCACAGGATGGAGAAGAATGCTTCGTCAGCAAAGATGCATCATGAGTACTAGCCCTCAATGATGCAAGCCGGTCTTCTTCCTGAATTGACGCCCCGGGGAGTGGGATGCAACGAACTTGTCTGATTATTTCCGCGGAGCTTCTCGTATGTCTTTGGTTTGGTTTCCCTCGAAGTCCGTCATTGTGGTAGGCTTCCGTACGACCTTGCCTGGGAGAACCTTGGATGTTCTGAGAGTCTTGAGAGTACTCACATTCGAAGACGCTCCTGTGTAGATAAGGGTCATCTTGAAATCTGAAAACCTTGATGCGTGCGGGGACATGTAGGGCACGGTCGTGACCTTCCTCTGGTTGATTGCAGCAAAACATCTCCGCGCGCTGATTCTTCGAGAGGTGTGAAAGTTTGCATAAACATTCCACTAGAAAAACCGCTTCCCGATCCACCGGCCTCTGGTTCATAGTGAAACTATTGACTTGGGGAGGATCGTTGTGAGTATCAGTCCCCAGTGTAGGAGTCTTAATGACAGGACTGCTCATATCTGATGTCGCTTCTTTGATCAGGTACATGGAGGTCCGTGCCGCTGAAGTACCTTCTCCGGTACGTTGAATGTGTTCCTTTTTTGCTCCAGGGGCTGTCACGACTCTTGTGGAAATCGATCAGTTAATATCTTAAGAAAAGTGATTACCTCTTTCTGAGTTGTTGCCATATCCGTTTGAGTCTTAGCAAGAACTTCCTGCTTCTCCATCAAGTCTGCAATGGTAATGGGGGATGGTCCTCCTCTCGTCCCTCCGGCTCCTCGTCCTGATGAAGGAGTGGAATTTGTTGCTCTGGTGACTACCAGAGGCGTGACACTTGATGAGATGCCAGGATTTGTAGCTGCTTTGGCTCTGGTGATGGGAGGTGTTGTAATATCACTGCTGAGTGATCGAATTGAACGTTCCCATCCTATGTACTCACGTGTTCCTTGATTGATCTTTCCTTCCTCAAGCATTTCTTCACTTGGTTGAAAGGTCGATGCGGATTGAACAGTCTTCCGAGATTTGACAAGGGTCTTGAGATATAAATCTTCCAGCAGGGATCCGTAAGATGCAGGCTCCATTTCTTTATCCGGTAGATGTTGTGGTACCCCGGACAAGTCTTTTCCTCTGTGGAGTTGCCTCGAGTCTTCGTTGTCGGCTGGACCATGTTGTTCGTCTCTCCTGAGTCCCTTGTGATTACGCTCTCTTTCTGCATCTCCACTAGTAAAGGTGTGACTCCTGACTAAGGATCCAGCGTTTCTTACTTTGTTTGAGTAGACGCCGCCGACCCTTCTTGTAATTGCGATGTTATATCATTCAAAAGGCGGAATGTCTCGCTCTGTCTTCTAGCGATACCGGCTTGATTTGCCAAGACATCCTCCAGCATTCTAGCTACACTTCCCATGATATCTGAACCACCTGTGGTCTCCGAGTGAGGATACATCGTGAGATGAAAACCGAAGAATTGAGAATTCGATTCTTGTAACCGAGAGATCAATCTCCCACTGTGGTCGCCAATTGTTTATGGGTGAAAACTACTCCTGCAGAATTTGGTAATTTGGGGTGTGAATGAGGAATGAATCTAAACCCTAAACAAATGCAATGTGCGGTGAGTGCTTGTAGATTCGAGAGATCAATCTGTGCAAGTCCGGCCTAAACCAAAAATGTCCGTTCCAGGACTTGTTTCGGTCACAAAGTGAAGGAGATGGGGTTGATCTTAGGGAGGGAAGCGAAGAAGGTGTTGAGATTGTGAAGGTGTTGGCTTGCTTATGACTTGTAACAGAAAGATGAGCAAGCTCACGGTTGATGCAAGCAGGATCTGGGTGTTTGAATACGATTTGTATTAACACTTGGTTTTCTGTCTCGTCTGAACTTGTGTTGTTATTCTCTCTCCCCTAGTTTTTTCCTGTTGTTGGAAATAAGGAGGAGAACCTATTTATACAAGTCATTGAGCCTTATTCACGTCTCTCGTGGGAAGTGGAGGAATTGGAATGATGGAGTAGTGGAGTTGTGTGTTGGTGATACACGACCAGTCTTGCCCACTTCTCCAGTTAATCTCTAACCGTCCATGACTTCCTGACACGTTCTTGTGATGGCGCGTTGCACGCCGCACGCCAGAAAAACCGCTAGACCAATACCCCAAAGTATGTATCCCCCGGTTTGTGACATGATTGATGTTCGGAATGTGTGGATCGTGGATCCACGAAAGATAGCATGTAATGTTGAATTGAATAACTGTGTTATTCAGGAAGTCGATACTTGTGAAGTATCGTGTGTATTTTATGCAGGTACCGCATTACGGTGTGGTAAAGTGATGGGTAATGACTCCTCACTAACCAAATAACTCCTGACCGTGGGTTGTATAACCAAGTCTGGTGAAGTTGGACGGATGAGATGATCTTTGAGACACTCATCTGCGACCGTTAATGAATATTGAAGAGGAGCGCAAGCATGACTCTTCACTTGGTCGAAACCAAGCATAAGAAGGATTTTGGAGAGGACCGACCGGACGTGTATGTAGATGGCATCTTTGGCGTACACGTCCATGTCTCACCGTCTCATGAAGGTGCGATCTAGGCCACTCAATTTGACCGGCAAAGAGGAGTGGTTGAGATCGGTTTGCGAGAAATCCTTGCCGCAAAGGAGTTGGAAACCGCATGACATTCTCGCACGCGTTTCAAGACGACCTATCTTGGTCGATCTTGGTCGATCACTCCAAAGCATGTAGGTGGTAGGCTGATGTTCACGCCTATACTCGATCGTCTCCATGAAAACGTGATCTAAGCCACTCAATTCGTCCGGTGAAGTTGAGTGGTCGAGATCAGTTTGCAATTTGGGAAGTGTAACCACGCATGTTTGGGCGGGCGTTTTGGATTAGCCGGGCATGGTATGCCTTGGCCGATCACATGAGGAGGTATATGGGCCCACGGTGGTCTTCTTTGGTATGACCGAACTCGCTTAATCTAACTGGGACCCTCCATTCGTTCGGAGAAGATGGACGCTCGTGATGCTCAAAACCCTAATTTTGGGTTTCAAGCCGTGCGTCATCTCTTGTTTGGGTGACGATTTTGTCATGGCCAAACATTGTTGGTCTTGACCGATTGGTCAAGTGTGTAGGCGGGCCCACGGTGATCGTGTTGACATGCTCTGGGCCCTTTGAGTCTACATCTACACCCTCCATCTATACCTGCGAAGATGGATGGTTGAGACCGCTTTGCAACACATGTAATATGCCGCAAACCCTAATTTAGGGTTTTCCGTCCATAATGCTTGGTATGAACGGTTTTTGGCAAGTTAGGCCAATGACCGACCATGCGGGGTCGGCCGTGGGTATTCCATACCATGCTTGGGGTGATGGAATTGATCCGGGGTCATCCAATCATGCTTATGGAGTTGGATGATCTGCGATCGATCATATCCGAACCGATACGGTCAGTCTTCGGATGCTCAATCGGGCTAGTATAACACACCGAGAGGGGCTCAATCGGGCTAGTATAACACACCGAGAGGGGCTCGGGCTAGTATAACACACCGAGAATCAGCCATGTACGGGTATTTCGTACATGGTTTCATTATAGTGCTTGGAGGTTCGTGTTACTCAGTAAGAGTAACACTCGGTCGTCATGCCACATCGATAATGATTCATTATAGTGCTTGGAGGTTCGTGTTACTCTGTAAGAGTAACACTCGACCGTCATGCCACACCGATAATGAGTACTTTGGAAATACAAGGCTGATATGAAATTCACAGGAAGGGATTGTTGCTACATGCTCCAACCTCGGAGGAATTTCATGCATTCGAGAATGGGATTGTTGCTACATGCTCCATTCTTGGTGAATTAAGTGAGGGAGTATCCAACACTTATAAATGGCTTTATCTTTTACAAGATGTCAGCGCATGATTTTTCTGGTTTTTTACAAATTTAACCTTAAACGAAAATCCACCATCAACAAACCTGCACAAACTGAAGATAACTTCCATTGAGAGCTCCACTGCCCATTTTTATCTTTGTATTTAGCAGCAAAAAACTTTGACCAATCATCATTTGAAGTAATTAGTTTCCACATCATCTTCATTAAAAGGTCTTTATTAATTACCTCCAGTCTGCTAATCCCCAAGCCACATTCAATGAAAGGTGTACATACTTTGCTCCATTTCAAGGTCTCATATTTCCTTACCATCACTATCTCCACTCCACAAGAAATTTCTTATGATTTGTTCACAAATCTTGATAACTGAACTTGGCCATTTATACACTGTCATATTGTAGATTGGAATACTACACAAAACATATTTTATTAATACCAATCTATCATGGAAAGATAGTAATTTACCCTTCCATGCAGCTAAATAGCTTTGCATCATTTCCACCATTGGCCAAACAGTTGCACTTTTTATTCTACCAGGCTTCAAAATAACACCCAAATATTTATATGGGAAAGATGTCAGCTCCATTTTCATTAACTGAGATATCTGATTTTTTCTTAGGAGTACAACCATCAACAAAGCACTTACTCTTTTGTTTATTGATAATTTGACCAGAGCATTCTTGATAGTTCTTGAGCAAAATGATTAAAGATTCTAAGCTCTTTTTAGAACCATTACTGAAGATAAAAACATCATCAACAAAAAATAGATGAGTAGGATACACACCTTTTCTAATGACCATTGGCTGAAGTTTTTTCATCTCCACTAGCTTACTAAGATTTCTGCTCAAAACTTCTTCCATTGGCACAAATAATATGGGAGAAAGGGGATCTCCTTGCTTCAAACCCCTCTCCATGGACAAAAAACCTTGAGGACCACCATTTAGCATAACAAATATCTTGGCTGAAGAGAATAAGACTTTTAACCACTCACACCAGGATGAAGAGAAGCCATATTTTTGAAGCACTTTAAACAAGAAATCCCAGTTTACTGAGTCATATGCCTGTGATATGTCAAGCTTCAAGCCTACATCCCCTCCTTGTGTGCTTCATTTCATTAACCTGCTCATGTATATTTCTGCCCTTAATACAAGCAGCTTGCTGAACTGACACTAGTTTGTTCATTAGACCATTCATCCTTGTAGATAAAATTTTTGTAAATATTTTAAAAATGAAGTTACTTAATCCAATTGGAACTGGCCAGGCTTTTTTGCACCATGAATTTTAGGAAGAAGCACTAAAAAATTAGAATTCATACCCCTTGGAATGTATTTCCTCCTCCAACGATATTGAACAGCATTCAACAAATCAGTTTTTATAATATCCCAGCAAGCTTTGTAGAAGACTCATGAGAAACTATTTGGTCTAGGTGCTCCATCTGCATTCATATCAAAAACTGCTTGTTTGAATTCCTCTAACTCAGGAATGGCTTCTAACAAGATTTGGTCTTCTTCTGTTACTAATTTTGGAATGACTTCAAGTAAAGCATCATTTGTACTAACTTCTTGGAACTTAAACTTTTGTTGAAAGAAATTAACCAGCAAATCTGCAATTTTTTCTTGATCAGTTACCATACTGCCATCTTCATCCTCCAGCTCATATATCATATTTCTTGTTTGCCTTATTTTGACATTGGTATGGAAAAAATTGGTATTAGAAGAACCTTCTGTAATCCATTTTATTCTTGATTTTTGCTTCAACATAATGCAATGTTGGACTTCCTTTGAATTTAAGTCATCATGAGGATTATTGTCAGATTTCTTCATTTTCTCCTTAACCAACTCCTCAGCCTCCTTAATTTTATGCTGAACATTTCCAAAAACTTCCCAGTTCCATTATTTTAAAACAACTTTTATTCTCTTGAGTTTATTCATGAAGATAAAAGCAGGATCTCCACTAATTGGCTCAGCCTAACAGTCTTCAACCACTTTCATAAAGCCTTCATGTTCAAGCCATATTTTTTGGAATCTGAGAGGTGCATTAGATGGTTTAGGAATGTTAACACATCCACCCATTAAAGGTGAGTGATCTGAAACAATTCTAACACCAACTTTATACCCCCAGTCACTATGTAATCTTAACAATTCCATGTTGAACATTGCTCTATCTAAGTTACATAGTATTCTTTTTTGCCCATGCTGACAATTTGACCAAGTAAAATCCAAACCAACCTTAGGAGCTTGAATTAGTTCACAAGCATTCACACATTCATTAAAATCTAACATGGATCTTCTTGAAGGAGAGTTTCCACCAACTTTTTCTTCTAATGAAAGAATTGCGTTAAAATCACCTATAACTAACCAAAGTCTTTTAAGATCACTGATTAGTTGCATTTCTGACCAGAGAAATCTTCTTTGCACCATTTTAACATGAGCATGAACTCCTGATACCAATACATTTCCAACTTCAACTGTAATCATCTGACTTGTAATAGAGATAACTAAAGGAGTGGCAATGGAATTACTCCAAAACAACCATATATTACTTTTATGAAGCTCTGAAGCATTGTGAATCACCATAGATTGCATACCATGAAGATTGAGTTTACTACAAAAAGAAGCTGAGCACTTAATTTTTGGTTCTGCTACCCACAATAGTGTTGGCTAAAATTGATTAACTAAACTATGTAACTTCTGCTGGGCCCTAGCTCTTCTAAGGCCCCTTATATTCCAAAAAATTACTTTCATTGTTTGGTTTGGGGATTTTTTGGACCCCCCTTACCAACATTCCTTCTAAAATTATATTTGACTGCAGCTTGAGTTGAATTCTTATTAACTAAATTATTCTTATTAATTGTAGAAGCTTTACTCACCTCAGTTTCATATTATTTACTACCAGAAGAATTCACCACTGAAGTCCAAGTAGTGAATGGAACTGACTGATTAGTTACCTTACCTGAATTGGCATTCACAAATTTAACTACACTATTTTCCAGATCACTAGCCTCAGCTATTTGAAACAGTTTCGAGGCTCCATTTTTGCAAGTATTTCCTCATCAACACTAATAAAATCATCTTATTTTTCAAATTGATTAAGAGCACTGAATCTTCCCCCATCCAAGTTTACCCCAACTGTATTACTAGATGATTGAAAATTCACCTGGTGAAATAATATTTGATATTATAGAGTCTTGTCCAATAAATTGATTCCCATCAGCCTTAGAAGTACTACCCAGCTTTCTTTCCTCAACCTCAGACCTATCACAGATATCAAAAGGGGTAAGAGGTCTCTTGGGAGATTGTTGCTGAACAGGAGTTGATGTAGACTTATTTTTGCTATTAGACTGAATTTCATTTGTTGACTGACTTTTGTACTTTTCAACTCTGCATTCTGTGATAAGATGCCCAACTATCTTACAGGTTGAACAAAACTTGGGACAAGCTGGAATTGAAATGCTCTGAAAGAATCCACCATATTTAGTAACAATCCAGATTTTGTTTGGAATAGTTTTAGCAAAATCTACCTCAACAAGAACATTAGCATAATACCCAACTTCACATTTAGCAGTAGCTTCATCTAGTTTGATTGGTGTTCCAATTTCTTTACATATTTTGAACAAAATATTTTCACTCCAAAATTCAAGACCCAGTCCAGGTAATCTAACCCATACCATAGCCTTTGATGTTTTTTGACTTTCAGGTCTAAAATTAGAGATCAATTTTCTTATCTGAAGAACCTGATTAAGAACCTCCCATTTTCCTTCCTTGATATATTGTCGATTTGTTTCATTATCCAGCTTAATCGTAAAGAAATCCCTTCCTAATGGAATAAGTTTGCAATTACCAACCAACTTCCATTGTTTCCGAAGAATAACAGAAGCATCAACAAATTTGATTTGCTGTAAATTCAACCTACCAATAAGTGAGAACTTCCAAGGATTCAAAATTTCTTCAAACAAATCATCAGGCAGTTCGATCGATGGAATAATATTAGAATTAGTTTCTTTACTAAACCCTAACAATTCAGACATTGTATCTTCAATACAGGTAGTTTTAGGACAAGGATCCATGAACCACCTGAATTAATAGCAAGTAATATGATAAGGAATCGAAATAAGAGATTTTTCGGATTGATTTTCACCTGAAATTAATGAATCTGAGCTCAAAAAACGAAACAGCTTGAGAATTTTTTTCGCCGAGTTAATCGCATGATTCACAGAGCATGACTCGGTCCGATTTGAGCTGGGATGTTTTATGAATTCAGTAGAATTAGTCTGGGGGTTTTAGGTTTATGCTGAGCATGGTTTGTAATTTATTAAAATATCAGCAAATGTTCATGGTTAATCGATTTTGTTGAGATTGCAAAAAAAAAAAAAAAAAAATTATGTTGTTTTTGTTTTCTTAACAGTATAATTGGTTGGTTACGTTAAATTTTTTTTTGCTAAAACTTCAATAACTATTAGTGCATAGCTTTTTTTTTTTTTTTTTTGATGGAAAAGGTTAATATATTAAACCCTCATTTATATAGTGTATATACAAAACCACTAACCACTATTTAAAAAAAAAAAAAAAAAAAAAAAAAAGACTACATCTACTGTTCACCGCCAACCACCATCACCGCCGCCAACCACCGTCGCCGCCAAACCACCACCGCCGCCGACCACCACCGCCAACCACCACTACCATGTGGAGTCAACTTGCTGAAGTTGTGTCCATATAGGAGGAAACTAGCTCAAGTTGTCTCCAATAAATAATGTCCATATCGGAGGCAACTAGTTCAAGTTGTCTCCAAAAGTGGAGGCAACTAGCTTAAGTTGTCTCCAATAAATAGTGTACAGGAATAAGTTGCAAAACAAAATGGAGGCAACTAGCTCAAGTTGTCCTCAAAAGTGAAGGCAACTAGCACAAAGTTGTCTTCAAAAGTGAAAGCAACTAGCCCAAGTTGTCTCCAAATATGGAGGCAACTAGCATAAGTTGTCTCCAAATATGGAGGCAACTAGCACAAGTTGTCTCCAATTTGGAGGAAACTAGCAGAAGTTGGGTCCAACGACATGAAGTTATGTTCAAGCAATACATTCCTTGAACCACTATTAGCCAACTACACATTTTCTTCAAGTGCACAACTGCAACACATACACAATGCAACACAATCCTTGGCTGCAACACAATTAAGCCTCCACTCCACCAGCACTATAACCCTGAAATCTCCGGCCCACAGCAACAACATCAGCCTGAAAATTCTATCTTCTGCATCTCATTGTAACCACAATACAACAACAATTCCTTGCAGCAACTCCACCACTACAAAGTACAAACAATAATGTTAACTCCTAACATACATATATCCTTACACTCAATTTTTGATATTCGAGCCACCAACAACTTCATCTTATCAAAGCAACAATTCATAACCATTATTTCCCAGCTTCACCTCAACCGCAACACCGCCATTTGCACTGACTCCAACATCACTCCACATTCCACCCGCTATTTCCAGTTTCAACACACAAAACTTTGCACATCATATCCGACAAATAGCATTGTCCACCTTATCCCAACAAATCGCACCACCAGGCCCCAGCTCATTTGAATCTTGTCACACAACTGCAAAGCACCATATTCAACCACCAGTGACAACCACCTGCAATTGCATCTTCACCAGTACAACCATCTTCTGCAGCTTCATAAACCATACCTGACAAGCAACATAATTCCATTTCTAACTCTTGCAACAAAGACCAACCCATTTCTTCATACATCTACCAGACCCATAACTCCATCTTGTAGATCCTCCTGCAATTTCATACATACCTAGACATCTATAACATCAAAACACTAATTTCTCCTTCAATCGATCAACAACCTGCAGTTTCCCAGTTTCACCAATTCCACTGTTATATGCTCCGAACCTTCAGCTTCACAATTACATCCACTAAAACAACACCTCAATTCCAGTTTCCACTGTTCAATTCAATTTTCTTCTCGGCATCATAATTCAACCCTAGATATTCATAAATTGAATTCCATTTCTAACAAAGAACCATAACCATCTCTTCCATGAGTTCAAACAATAACTCAAACGGTTCCATTTCCATCACAAATTGCAATTTCCTTTCTTCATCGATTCCGACCACAATCTCGGATCCCCTTCATCAACAACGAGACTCAATCATCGGAACCCATCTTAAAAACAAGTTTAAACCAAAAATTACTTAAATTGAAATCTAAAATCAGATCCATCTCCTAAATCTTCAATGATATTAATTTACGCATCTCTTAAATAAATTCAAGTGATAAACAAGTTTAAATTGAGAAGAAGAACATTTAATTTAATCAGATACGATGGAATTTAGGTGAATAAACCATTTCAACAGCATCAATTCCATTACCTCCTCCACTTTCAGATCTCCTTCTCTTAATCTCCACAAAACTCAATCTCTGAAATTATCAAAATTATCACCAGATTCTTCAAGCCGATTTTTGAAATGCAAACCCTAGCTTCTTATGTTATATTTTTTTGTTAATAATTTCACTTCGCCATTAGGGGTATTTGTAAAGACTCATAAGGGTGTTTGTGCATGACCCATGGATAGTAGGGGCATAAATAACATTCCCACTATATTAAATTAAGCAATGTAATACAGAAGATCTACAATTTCATTTTCATCAAAAATATTAGAAGTAATACTCTCTTTTCGCACTCGTTGACACAAGTGTGTTGACACATGATGAATTCTTCTGATAGTTGCTTCTTTTGCAACCGAGTCCGTTGCAGCATTGTAATCTCTGTTCATAAATTTTACCTAAGCTTGAGGAAGTTTATCCAACAAAGAAATTGCTTCTTTAATAGTATTCTACGCAACCCATGAAGCATCTGTATCTTTTTGGTGATAGAATCCAATAAGAGTTTATAGTCGGTGACTATACAAACACTAGAAAGAATATTATTTTCTAGCCACTTTAAAGAATTTAACGGTGCTTTTGCTTCTGCATGTAACGCCGAGGAATCCCAATTAGAGCCAGTTGAAATATGTAGGAAAGCTTCTTGGTCTACCGAATATAGAATGAAGGCATATCCCGTGGAAAGATTTTCTTTTTTATAGGACGCATCAATGAAAATTATCCAATCCGACCTGATGTTGTTCCACCCGTGATTGGGAATCTTCGTTTTCTGGATGCCTTGAGATTTGGTCTCTTCCCTGATAACAGAAGACTGGATGAATTTTTTTATCTGCTGAATTAAAGAGGACGGATCTGGAACGGTTTTTCTGAAAACTACCTCGCATCTATATTTCCATATGAACCAAAGAATGATTGCAATTTGTTCACTAAATTGCGAGAAGTTTTGATCAGCGATCCATAATTCAACCCACTTGCTAATCACATTTGCGTTAATTCGGGAATTGACCGCGTCCAAGGAGCAACCAAACCAAACTGCTCTGGCAAAGGGGCATGTTCTAAAAAGATGATTTTCCGTTTCCATAGCTTGGTTATTGCATATTTGACACTCTTGGGAAACCTCTGGGTTATGAGCCGTTAGTCTACTCGAGGTCGGTAAAGCTTTCTGAATTAATTTCCAAATAAACAGCCTGATCCGAGGTATAGTCTGCATCTTTCATAGTTTTTTCCATGGGAAAACAATATCATTCTCATTATCAGAACTACGATTAATGAGAAAGTTATAAATATTTTTTGCCGAGAAATCTCCTGATTGGTGGTGAGCCCATCTTATCCTGTCTCTATCTTCTTTATTTGGGGTAATAGATAGAATTTTTTCTTTTATTTCTGGAGAGAAAAACCATCTAGCTTTTCTGTGTCCCAGTATCCTTCATTATTTATTATCTCTTGAACTTTTTGCGTCAAATTATCATCTCTCTCCCTTGGTTGATTTACTCTGTCTGTGTTGGGAATCCAGTTGTCCTCCCAAATCTTCATATTAGCTCCATTTTTCACTTGCCAAATATAATTGCCTTTAATGGTATTTAGACCTTTCTAAACGCTAGTCCAAATCCATAATAGCTCATAGTTTCTTGTTGGATCGAAAGGATCGGAATTATAGAAGTATTTCGCTTCTAGAAGTTTAACCCATAGCTGATCTTTTTCCATCATTAATCTGCTAGCTATTTTTGTTAAAAGGGCTATCTTGAAATTATGAGGATTTTTCATTCCCAATCCCCCTTGTGTTTTTGGCTTACACATGCCTTTCCACGCCTTTATATAACCACCTTTACCTTTTGACCCATCTTTCTTCCACTAAAAATCTCTCTGGATTTTAGCTAATTTATCCAAGGTTTCCTTAGGAAGAGCTAGCATCTGCATCTGATATGTCGGGTACACTTGAAGAATGGATTGAATTAAGACTGTTCTTCCCGCTTGAGATAACAACTTTGTTTTCCAACCTTGTAAGGTATTATAATATTTTTGAAGTAGCGGTTCAAAATTCTCCTTCCTGTTTTTATCAAAGAAGAGAGGAGTTCCTAGATATCTATCTTTTTTAGTCATCAACTGGACTTTAAGGATTTTTGCTATTATTTTCCCATGTTTGGGATGAATTTTGGGGCTAAAATAGATTCCTGATTTTTGAAGATTCACCTTTTGTCCTGTAATTCCCCCAAATTTAGATAAAATATCCAATAAATTTTTCGCTTCTCCTAGGTCCGCTTTGGTGAAGAGAAAACAATCATTGGCAAAGAAGAGATGGGATATGTTAGGGGCGTGTTTATTTATTTGAATCCCCGATATTTTATTTTCTCTTGTTGCTTTTTCAAGGAGTCTTGAGATAATCTCCATGCAAATTAAGAACATATAAGGGGATAAGGGATCACCTTGTTAGACCCCTTAAATTGGAAAAGGTAGGACCTGGGGATCCGTTTAGAAGGATATAGCAAAGGAGGTAGTGGATATGCATTGAAATATGAGATTAACCCAGTCATCACTGAAGCCAAATGAGGATAAAGCTTTCCTAATAAAAGGCCACTTGACTCTATCAAAATCTTTGGAGAGATCGATCTTAATAGCAAAAAACCCCTTCTTTTTTTTGATGTTTTCATTGAATGAATCAATTCATGGGCTATGATAATGTTGTCTGTAATTTGTCTCCCTGGAAGAAAATCCGATTGATTGGGAGAAATTATCCTATGCAATGGGGGTTTTAATCTATTGGCTAAAATCTTGGAAATAAGTTTATATATTGTGTTGCTGAGGCTGATCGGTCTGAAATCCGCTGGGGTTTGAGGTGTTGATATTTTTGGGATTAGAGTAATAAAAGAATGGTTGAATTCTTGCGTCATAATCATTGTTCTAAAAAATTCTTGTATGGTGTTTGTAATATCTGACCCCAAGATTTCCCAATTGGCTTTAAAAAAATCCCGGTTGAAAACCGTCCGGGCCAGAAGCTCCCCAAGGGTTCATTTTAGAAAGAGTTGACCAAATTTCTTCTTTGGATGGAATTTGGGTTAGAGAAGAATTTTCCAAATCTGAGATACAGGGTTGGATTATTTCTGAGAGGTCAACATTGTAGTTCACTACACCATATTCAGCGATTAGTAACTAAAATTCGTAACCAACATGTAGCCGTCACGAATTTTTGACCAAAAATTTCAGTTACGAAAATTTAGTGACACAACTTGTTCGGTTACGAATTTTTGCTAGTTTAGTGACGGCCCATTCCGTGTCACGATTAGTGACTTCTGGAAAAAAAAACGTGTGAAAGAACCGTGTGCAGAGTAACACTCGGTAACACCCTCCTGAGTAGCGTGTGAATGAACCGTGTACATTCTATCAACTTACCCTATCGTGTGAATGAACCGCAAAAATCTTATCCCCTTCTTCTCTCTTCAGTCGTCTTCTGCTCTGGTATGTTCAGGCGATAAAACTAGGGTTTAGAGAACTTTTAATCATCGATCGATTTAGACGAGAAACATCACAGAAATCTCTTTAATCTTCTCCATACCTTTCAATCATCGATCTGTGTAAGTATTAATCCATGAATCTAAAACGATCTGTTTCATTTTATTTTCAATCGATCTGTTTTATTTCATTTTTATTTTTTCCATTCTTTAATCTGTGAATCTAAAACGATTTGTTTGATATGAGTTATGTTTTGTTAATCTTCTTCATATAAATCTAATTGAATTTTTTTTCTTCTAATTTCTTGTTAGGGTTTGAAGAATTTTGAAGACTTGAAGATTGAAGAATTTTGAAGGTATAAATCTTCTTCATATGAACTGATTTTAGGGTTTTATGTTAATTTCGAAAATTTCTATTTTTTAGGTGATTTTAGGGTTTTATGTCTCAGTTCTGTATCTTTTTGATGATTGAAGTGTGTTTATAATAGCAAGACCATGTTTGTAAATATCAAACTTGCTTATAATGTTTTATGGTGAATATCATAACAGAATTGTATTTGTTGAGGGATACCATGTTTGTAAATATCATACTTGTATGTTCAAGTTTTTGATCCACTAGTCCTCCTGTGTAAAGATGCATACTGTTGTTAGATATGGTGTTGTTTTTTAGGCCTTAAAAGCATAGTAAGTTGACTAGGCAGAGTGCTACCTGATAAAGGTATACTGATGAATGTGCCCATTGAATTGTAATATTCCTTGCTAAAGTCTTATATATTCTTGGAATGTTTGATGAGAGCTTCGGCAACTTCAATGAGCTTAAGAAGAAAGGAATTGATTCTCTCGTAAGAAAGTGAGTGCACCAGCACTCTCTAGATTCTAGTTTGTATGGGCTTAGATGACTTATTCTAGTTTTGGTTGAGTTGTCACATCTAGGAAACGTGTTGATTATATTCGTTAAGTTGCTATGTTTTACTATTATCTGAAGATTTTTTCATTAAGTGTCATAATGAACTTCAATTGGTTGTCTAATGTTGTTTTGTATCTTTGGTATTTGCAGAGCCAGGAGAGGATCCTTTTGGCAAGAGCCAAACAGAAAAGAAGCAGCGGTTACAGAATCTGTTAAGGTAGTAACCTAAATTCCAGTTTGTATGTTCCATAAATATGCTCATCATGATTTGAACTATTACTTCATGTTAAGGTAGTTTTTAAAGTTTAAATGAACTAAAGTTAGGAAGTTTTGTTTTGATATTGACTGATTCTCTGTGAGCATGATGATAATGGTCTGATCCTAGTGGATGTTTCTGTCGCTAACTTGTAGGGCTTCGGCAACCCAGTACCACTAGGACTAAGTTATTTTATTTGGTTGATTGTAACTGATATTTGGATTTTCAATTTTTTACACGAATATAGATTTTTGTTGAATCATATGCTAAGGGAAACTTGCAAATACATATGTGCAAGTCCCCTGTGTAACCACGTCTTGGTCATGGGAGCATACATATCATTTAGTTATTACAGTTATAGTTATTACTTTTCCTGAATGTTAACATAGATATGATTTAGGTATCAATGGTTGATAAAGGCTGGATGAAATGTGCGCGTACTTCTGTTCAATACTTAGAAGGTGTAAGATCATTTATAGAGTTTGTGCGTGAAAATGCTTGGTGGCAGAACGAAGTTCTCTGTCCTTATGTGATTGTAAGAATGGTAAAGTACCTCTGTCTCTAGGTGAAATTGATTATCATTTGGTCAAGTATGGTATTCAGTTCACCTATACATTGTGGCGTTTCCATGGGGAGAAGTCGCATGAAGGTAAACCCAAAAGTGATAATGTAGGAGTTGCAGTTGACAACGTAGGAATTGGAGACAATCTAGGAAATTCAGCTGACAATGTAGAAGTATTTACTGAGAACAATGTAGAAGATTTTGCTGAGAACGTTAATCCCTCTTGTAGTGTAGATGAGAATGTTGGCGTACACAGTAGGGTTCACGAGGAGACTAGTAGTAGCAAGAAAAAAAGAGATTTTTATGAGCGTGCTAGAGAACCTTTATATCCCTCATGTTCTAAGGAAAAGACACCATTGTAGGCTGCTATTAAACTAAATAACATAAAAACCCAACATGGGTTTTCTGACAATGGTGTCACTGCACTCTTAGAATTGTTTAAGGAGTTGCTTCCGATGGAAATACCTGCTAGTGTAAGTTCCATGATGTAAAAAAGTTGATACAAGAAATGGGGATGGACTACATAACCTATGATGCATGCATCAATGATTGTATTTTATCTTTGGAAGGATCATGCATCATTGGTTAAGTGTCTGTGTGTCAAGAACCTAGGTATGAGAAGGCCTTTAATGACGACGAGAAGCTTACGCAAGTTGCTCGCAAGACATTAAGACATTTTCCATTGATAAAAAGGATGCAAAGGTTATATAGTGTATCATGGATAGCAGAGGCAATGTATTGGCATTCCGAGCACATCAGATGGAAACCTTATGCGTCATCGATGGTCGATTCTTGACAAGCGATCTGCATGGATAATTTTTCACGGAGTTCGCCAAGGAACCAAGGAATTAACATTAGGTATATCAACTGATGGTTTCAACCCGAATGGGTGTTTCGGTCCTAGTCACAGCTGTTGGCCTGTAATTATTTGTCCGTACAACATGCCTCCTTTGTTGTGCATGAAACGAGAGTTTGCAATGTTATGTTTGCTCATATCAGGCCCAAGATCACCAGGGGAAGATATAGATGTATACTTGCAACCACTAATAGAGGAATTGATAGAGTTATGGAATGAAGGTGTAATCACGTTCGACTCTTTCACTAAAACTGAGTTTTTGATGAGAGCAAGATTATTGTGGGCTATTCATGATTTTCCTACACTAGGGACTTTAGCTGGATGTGTCACTCATGGTTACTATGCTTGCCCAACTTGTGGAGAAGGAAACCGTTTCTGAACATCTTCCGTTCACTAAGAAAATTTGTTATATGGGACACCGAAGATGGCTGCCACCCAAGCATAAGTATCGAGATGATAAAACCAATTTCCCGGGAGGGGTAGAGCACGGTTCAGCACCATGGACACTGACAGGATTTCAGGTTCAAGAGATTGTAGCTAATATTAGAACCAAGGTTGGTAAAGGAAAACAACCATCAGTAGCAAGTCGACAGAAACGTAAAAGAATACCTAAAGGCGAAACTGATGCTGATGTAGAAGCTGAGGTTCATGACCACTCCTTATTTACTCGAAGATCTATCCTCTATGATCTGCCTAATTGGAGTTCAAATCTGGTGCGACATAATACAGATGTTATGCATACAAAGAAAAACATAACTGAGCATCTTGTTAACACGATCATGGGTGGAAACAAGTCAAAGGATGGTCCTAATGCGCGCAGAGATATGGAAGCAATGGGGTATAAAAAGAAGCAATGGTTGAAAGTGGATGATAAGTCTGGTAAAAAAACAATGGAAGATGCTCCTTTTGCAATGACGAAAAAAGAGAAACTTGCATTTTGTACTACATTGAAGAACTTAAAGGTGCCATCTGGTTTTTGTTCCAATCTGCGCACACTTGCGTCAGTGTTGATCCACCTGAGTTGAAGAACTTAAAGTCTCATGATTATCATGTCCTTATGCAACATTTGTTTCCGTTACTGGTTCATGCATCGCCTTCGCTACCTAAAGATCTGCGGCTTTCTCTTCTTCGGATAAGTTTGTTTTTCAAAATTTTGTGCGCGAAGGTAATCAACAGAGAACAACTTTTAAAAGCAAAAGCTACTCTAGTGGAAGTAATCTGTGTATTGGAAAAATACTTTCCTCCTTCCTTCTTTGTTATAAGCATCCACTTGATGGTGCATTTAATCACGAAGCTTTGATCTGCGGTCCTGTCAGATTTAGATGGAAGTATCCCTTCAAGAGGTATTTATCGAACTTACCTTGTTAGTTAATGTGTAACTTGAGTGTTTTATTGTCATTACTGAACTGTTAACTTTTATGATCGATATTTGTAGGTTGATGAAAGGTTACAAAGGTTTGGTGCGCAATAAAAGGTACATCAATGGCTGCATTGCAAGAGGATATGTGCTTCGAGAAGCCAGCTTGTACAGTATGGAGGACATATCAAATGATGGTGGTGGGACTCATAAACATACTCGACAGGCCTTTTTAGATGATGATGATGAGTTTGCCGATGAGATGCCTTTGAGTTCTGCCAAAGCTATTACTTTAACTCAAGTACAATATCAACAAGCTCGTAGGGTGCTTCTGTCTAAGTATGTGGGAATAGATGAATGGCAGAGGTACAACTTCTTAACTTCACAGTTGTTAGATATTTCTTGATTATTGTATTGTCAATCTAATTGCCGCTGAACTGTTCTTTCATTGTAGGAAGTATGATTTATACGTGAACAGCGACAACTTTAATAGTCAGGAAAATCTTTCTTCCACGAAAGGGCCAAAAAGCTTTCTCTTATGGTTATGCGATGAGGTACCATATATATGTTAGCTTCAGAGTTGCTTTATTTCCGCTTTCCCTTATAGTTACTATACATATTGTGGTAGATTTTGTGATAATATTGATTTCATGGTCCATGGTTTTTGCTAAAACTATATTTAGATTTTGTGAACATGGTCCATGGTTATAGTTAAAACTGCATCTTTATTTCCTCTATAAATATTGTGGTTTTTGTTATGCAACTGACACACATGTTCTCTTACAGATGATAGAAGATAAAGAGACAAAATCAGTACTTTGGCGACTAGTGCAAGGACCCTCTTCAAGGCGCAAATGTATAAAAAATACCAAGCCAATGGATTTTCTTTTTTGTCATGATTACGAGGATGGTTTTGTAACATCGAACAGTGGTGTGTCTATGAAAGCCATTACAAGACATAGAGCAAAGTCCACGGACAGAAATTTGGTGGAAGTCTGAAATTACTTATTATGGTGTCATTAAGCAGTTATAAAGTTGAATTATATGGAATTCGAGGAAGTTGTTTTTTACTGTGATTGGGTCAGAGTTGAAGATAAGAGTAATGGGTGCAAAGTTGATCCAATCTCAAACTCAATAAAGGTCAACTTTTCTAAGCTACAAAGCACTAAGAGAGTGATAGATGAGCCGTTTATTCGTGCATCTGAAGGCGACTCAAGTATTTTATTCAAAGGATCTTGATGAAGTGGGATGGTTTTTGGTATTGCATTCACAACAAAGGTTAACA